>PVIJ01001390.1:0-202197 GCA_004024925.1 Scalopus aquaticus
GGTGGGGGAGCAAGAGAGGGAGAGAGATGGGAGCGTCAGTCACACATAGTGTTGTGAGGGGCGCCATGGGCCCAGGCACCTCTTCCTGTCCAGGCAGGGCTGGGGCTGGGCCGCCTGCCACACAGTCATCAGTCACCTGGTAGCAGCTTGGTGGGAGGCAGCTCCACGAGGGAATGCAGGTGCCAGAGTGGATTCCATATTAAGAGGAGCCTTTTACTCTCATGTGTTATTCCTTTTCTGTTTAATTGTGGTAAAATATAAACAACATAAAATGCATCACTTTAGCCACTTTTAAGTATACAATTCTGTGGCATTAAGTACATTCACCAATTGTACAACTTTTACCACTCTCCGGATCCAGCTTTTTCATCATACTAAACAGAAATTCTGTCTCTCCTAATCTCTAGCTCCCAGTTCCTTCCTCCTCCAGCCTCTGGTAACCACTGCTGCATTTTCTGTCTCTGTGAGTTCTAGTTTCCATTCCTCGTTAGCAGAATCATACAATGCATCTGTCCCTTTGTGTCTGGCTTATTTCAGTTAACATAATGTTTTCAGGGTTCATCTGTATTACAGCACGTGTTAGAATTTCCTTCCTTTTTAAGACTGAACAATATTTCATTGTATTGTTCCACATTTATCCATTCATCCGTCAATGGGCATTTGGTTGCTTTGTTGAAGAGAGATGGTAGGGACCAAGGGAAGAAGTAAGAGCCCAGTCAAGCATCCAGGTGAGCGCTGACACTGAGGAAGGCAGTAAAAGGGAAAAGACGGGCCACCCTCTTCAGGCTTAGGAGGGTATTAGAGTCATCCCACTCATCCACTTGAGCTTATTCTCCATCAACATGGCTTCCCGTCAGTGCTTGTGGCTGAAAATCACATTGGTGGTGTTGGTAACTCTAAAGGGTTTTTTTTTTTTACTTATTTTTTCTAGGAGATCAAAATGGCCTCAAACCTGGACTCAGTGTTTATGAGAAGCCAGGGGAGTCCCCTGGTTACTTCTTATCAGGAAAGAGGTCCTAACTAGAGTGTTGACTGATTATTGGAAGGGTAATTCCGACCCAGAGATGTCTGGTTGAGTCCTTTGGGATTAAAAGGACCTGAACTTAAATTCTGACCCTGCATTTGTTATTGATCTGTGTATCCTTAGGTTGAATTAGTTTTTCCTTTACATTTCAGTTTCTTCTCTGCAAAAATGAGGAAAATAGTCTAGAATAAAGAGAAATACATGCTATTCCAGAAACCTTCTTATTAGTCTGGTGTCTTACTTCTGTTCAGGGAAAATCGGATTAGAAGTTGCCTCAGACCTGAGTCTCCAATTGGGTTTCTCAACTTTGTATTTCCAAGCCTCTCCCTGAAGCCCCTGTGTCTCTGAGCCCCCATGAGGCGTCCCCACCTTCACCCACATGTCTTTCCCACGCTCTGTACTGTCACAGAAGTCTCCTGACAGCCTCCATTGTCTCCTCACCCACTCTCCCCTCACACCTTCTCTCCCCCTTCCCCCTTCCCATCTTCCCCCATCTTCCCCACCCACCAGGCAGCAGCAGTTGCTGTCCTGGATTCTCTCAAAGTTCTCACAAACCCACCAGCTTTGTGGGCCTGAAGCCTCTCACCTCCTGCCCTGTCAGTTCCTTTCTTACCTCATGTGGCTCCTCCCCAGAGCATAGAAACTCAGTGTTATTTCAAAGAAGCAGAGAGAATTGCCTCAGAAGTCCTTAGGCGGGGAGGTGATGGGAGGTCATGGCCCCAGGGAAGACCAGAGCTTGCCACCCCCTTTCCCTGCTCAGCCTAATAGTGGCTACTGAAATCTAGCCCCCTTCTTCCCACCCCACCCCCAATCCTGGTCCTATACCAACACCACCCCCTACATCAACCCCATCCTGCAAGTCCAGAACCTCTGCCAGCAAAAGTTCAGGCACGATGGCAAAGTGCCTCTTGTGTCCCTCTGCTGGGTGTTGGGCCTTGTATGTGAGTGGGTGAGGGAATCACCGGACCCTCGTATGAAAGTGAGCAGTAGCATCTGACACTGTGCCCAAGTGCCAGAGCGCGATGGCTGGTACCGGGAATTCCCTTCACGTGGAGGGTCTCAGTCTGAGTTCCTGGAAATTGGGGTAAGATACTCTGGAAATGAGAGTGTGGGACTGGGCATTGATGACACCGGCCTTGGTTTCTCTTAGGACAACCAGAGCGATGTCACCTTGCAGCTTTAGGCGATTTTCTTTATTCTAACTGGTGTCACTTTCATCTGAACATCATTTCTGTCCTCTTCTTCCATGCTCACTGTAGTCTCAGGCAATCCAGCAAAGTTGGTGTGAGCACCTCAAGTTTACTGTTGGGGAAGCAAAGGCAGAAAAGGACCCAACTAGAGACATTTGGCCGCTCAGGGCCAGGGCCAGGACCTAAGCCCAAGGCTGATCTTCGCCAGGGCTCCCTCCCTCTGCGGTCCTCCCGCCTCTCTGGCAGATGACCAGGAGAGGAGTTTCAGTTTCAACACTATTGCGGGCTTTCCTCGGACAGTGTCAAGCTGCCCTCCTGCAGGTCAGGGCCAGTAGAATCATCTAGAGCCTCTGAGGAATGAAGCGGGGGTGGTCTGAGCACTCAGGGGTGCCACCTCCTCCATCCATCTCTGCCCCCCATTCTCACACTGGTCTGGAAGGCCATTTGCAGATCTCTGCCTGGGGCCTCTCTGCTGTGGGGAACTGGCTCCCCGTCATGTGTCATCTCAGGGCAGGAGGCTTTGTCCTCCCAGCAGGGACATGGGGCCATGTGGGCAGTGGAGCCTTCGGGTCGCTTCAGGACTCTGCATGGAAGTAACCTTAATTAGGACCAGTGCAGCCGTGGTGGGGGTGTGTTCCCACATCATTCCCTCTTTATGGGCACTTGGAAGACTGTGTTCTCGAGCCTCCCTCCAGTTAATTTGGGGCCCTAGGACTGAATTGTGGCCAATGGAATGTGAGTGAAAGCCATGTACCCCATGGTGTATATACCACTTCCAGCCTGCCTGTGGGAATAGCCTTCCAGCTTCTCTTCCTCTTCCATAGTGACCCCAGAGTGGAGACACCTGCCTCTGTCAGATTTTTTGTGAGCCAGAACTAAACCTGTATGGAGTTAAGCCCCTGAAATTTTGGGGTGTGTTTGTTCTAGAGATGCAGCCCAGCTGGCTCTGACTAACAGAGCACCCCTGAATCAACGGGCAGATGTCTCTGCTCTCCTCATGCCTTATGTGTGATCTCGGGTCAGGCCTTGTCTCCTCAAGTGAAGAAGTAGAGTGCCAAGCTGCCCCAGGCACTGAAATTTGGGGAGACTGGAAGATGAAAGTTGGGTGAACACACTGGAGAAGGGAGGATTCTGGCCTCTGGCTAAAGAGGGAGGGGATAGACTGCTCAACCCGAGCATTTCCCAGCTTTGTTCTGAAGTGGAACGCCTAGCTTTCGCTTTGGAGAATGCCTGGAAACTCATAGCTGGTTATTTTCTTGTTCCTGCATTCATTTGTCCACATCCATTCGTGCAAAGTTTCTTGAGCATTTATTAGGTGCTGTGCTAGGTGCCGATGTTTCCCCGGACGGCAGCCAGGTCCAGCCCTAATGGAGTTCATAGTCTAGTGGGGAAATCGAACACTGATGAGAAATCACAGGGTAAAATCTGGGCTGTCTGCAGCATTGAAAGGAAAGGAGTCACGGATCAGTAGTGACTGTGGTGGGAGAAGTTGCATTGAGAGGTCAGAAAAGGCTTTTCAGAGGAAATTAGTATGTGGCTGTAGCCTAAATGAAGAGTAAGGGGTAACTAGGCAAAGTGGGGCTTTCTTGGGAGGGGGACCAGCACATGGAACAGCCCTGTGGCGGGGTGGAGCAGGAACTGAATCAAGGGTAGTGATGGCAAGAAGTGGTGTAGGATGAAGCTGGAGAAGCAGAAGGAGCCATAGGACAGAAACCCATGTTGTGAGCGAAGGAGGTTGGATTTTATTCCAAGAGACTGGGAAGTGATCAGAGTTGGAAGTGGAAGAGGAAGTGTAGTTTACATGATCACATTTGTGATTTGAAAGGATCAGCTTGGCGGCTATGTAGCCCTCCTGTTCTTGTCTGCTCTGCTCGTGCCAGCTGGAGGTGGACAGGTGTGTGTGTGCTCATGTGGGTGAGCGCCCATATGATTTTAGAAAGGCCATGGTCCAAGGTTTCCTTCTTGCTGGAACATATCTTTGTTGGCTGCCTCAGCACACATAAAAAGTACTCCATGCTTAAAACACCAGAGGCTGCAACTTCCCCAGGGGATGATGGGAATTCACCGGATACAGATCCCAATTCTGGGAAGAATCCTGGTGGAGAAAGGAACTATTATCTAAAATTAGGCTTTGGGACTATTTCAGTGCAACATCCCCTTCCTGGCTCCTCCTTGCTGAGGGCGCAGGGGCTGTGTACTCCCTTTTACCTGCCCAGACTTCTGTTCTCCAGCTTCTGCTCTAGCCCATCCATCCTTTCAGCTTGCCCAGACCATGCTCTGGGGGTACCTGGGCTAAGAGTGAGGGGTGCATTGTCGCGTATTTGGGCATGCACATAGCAGGCAGTTGGCCATTGCTGACTTTGGCCACTTAGCTGATTATGTCCTGAGGCTGGAGCAAAGGAAAGGCCTCTAGGAACAAGTGACCCTACCTTCTGACGAGTGTCAGACATGACAGCCTGGTCTGGGAGTCCCTGGGCCTTGGGCAGAAAGGATTTACCGATCCCAGAAGAAATTCTGATTCCTTTTACTGTCCCAGAACCTGCCTCTGTCCACCTTAGCTCAGCTGTGGCCACCTCAGCTTCACTCTTGGCAGGCCTTCAAACTGAGGACCGCCTTAGTCACCGTCCTGCAGAAACAGGCAGAACTGCCACATGGTCCTTGAGTCTCCGCGTGCCCTCCCCCTCCCCCCACAGCCCCTCTGCCTGAAGAACAGACATGTTGATGACTCCCAGGTGTATTGTACACTTACCCCTGAACAGCCACAAAATGATTCCGTTTTTGCATTAAAACCCCACATCACTCTCACCACCACTCTCAAGGCTTGTGTGCAGCCTGCCTGTGGTCTCTGCAAGACTTTCTCACAGTGAATGCCTAAGAATTGCCAGAACTGACACACTGATAACCAAGATGTTTGCCTCTTGGGGCTGAATGAAGCCTTCATGGTCGTCCTGCCTAATCTGCCATCTAACTAGCTACTGTGTCAGTGCCCTGTCTAGCATCCTAGGAAGCCAGAGTGCCCAGCACACTGAGTGGGCCCTGGTGAACCCCTAATAATGAAATCAGCCCTGAGTATGACTGGTTTGCTGGAAGCCTCCTGCCCCTCTGACACCTTATGTGTCCTTACAGCAAACTCTTAGTTGTGAACATTCTTTCTCAAGAAAGCAAGATGGCGCCTGCTGACCTTGGGTGGGAATATCCCTTTCTTTCTAGATCACCCCCAAAATTAGGAACAGAGTGGCCCATTTAATTGGACTGGGTTGTTGGAGTGATGCCTTGACACCTGACTGTCTACTGCTGGGGGCCAGTCTCCAGGAAGGACACCCTGTGGAGAGCCCTCTTGACTGAGATTACTGGCGGCAAGACCTGGGAAAGTTCAGCTCCTGGTTTATCTCTGTTTGTCGTCCACTGAGGAAAAATGAGAGTATGCTTCCTTCTTGGAGGCAGAGCTGTTTATATCTGCAGGATCTTGACACACACGTGCATGCTTTCATACTCACAGCCTGGGGAATAATAAGTCCCCCACTTTGGCCTCTGTGGTGGTGAATAGACACTAACCAGATCCTGTCCATTTTTCCTGAGAACAGACGTGCTGCTGTGGACAACCGCTGTGTTGGGGGTAGGAGTGTCATAGGATGATGGGATTTGTGGAGGGACTGGGAGTGGGAGGCTGCAGTCCCCTGGAGAGTCTGGGCTGCAGGTGAAGCTTAAGTTATGTGGAAGGAGAACTGCTTGACCAGGAGAGACTTGAAAGTGTCCATCCTATGAATAACACTCAATATTTCAGTCTGAACTCATCATCTGCCCCGTAATTGGTGCCCTACTCAATTTTCCCATCTCTGTCAAGTGTCCTTAAACATTTGAGTCTCCCTGGGTGTGGGATGTATAAGTCCAAATCTTGTGACTATTTCCCACCTGGAATCTCTTGGACTCAGCACTCCTTTCATGCCCCAGCCCGTCTCCCTAAGGCAACAGGATTCTTGGTCTGCAAAGTCAGCCTCCCAGTGGAGGCTGCTGTTCATCTTTTGCCATCTCATCCTTTACAACTGCAGACAAGTGATTCTTTCTTCTTGGGGGCTGTGCAGCATAGCACTGAAGGGTTTGAGTTCAAGTTCCAACTCAGTTTCTTCCTACTGTGTAGACTGGAGTCAATTGCTCCACCTAACTATGTCTCACTTTCCTTGTCTGTAAAATGGGAATTCTTATTGCTCCCACCTCACAGAGTTGTCTAGACAAGGACTAGAGGACATTGTACTTGCACATCGGAGGCTCTCAAGAGACAGTACCTCTTATTAAATATTTCATGGCAAACCTCTCCCCTCACCAACCTGTACTGGCTTCTTGCCAAGTCAGGCTTCCCATTCTGATCGAGATGGTTTGCCATCTGGGCCACTTATCACCCGTCACTCTGTTCCTATTGGGGTGACCTTTTCTTCTACTCAGCCTTGCTGTGATCTTTGAGGGCTGTCGCTTTCATCTGAAAATCCCCCCTCCCCCTCGGTTTCTCCTGCAAACCTGCCCTTCCCTGCAGCCTGTCTTCCCCACAAAGGCATTTGCTGTCTGAACCCACCCATCTTGCTCTTCATCCCCTGCTTTTGTGGTTCTCCTGTGCTCTCTACCTTAACTGAGAAGTTTTGAAGCAGGGGCCACATCCTGAATGACTGTAGCATGCCCTGCATGGCCCACCACACAGATTTCTCTCTTAAAATGGAGAGTTGACTGTAATGATCAGAGAAACTTCTCCATCAAATATAAGGAAGTCTATCTTGATTTTATAGGACCCTAGATGTCAAGAGACATGTAGAAATGTTTCGAGTAATGGTGCAGTAGAAGTGGGATTGAACTCCAGCCAGGGGCCAGTGCTCCTCCGGGCCTGATGGTCTGCTAGCCTGGGGCTCCTGGCCTGGCCACATTCAACTGCTCAGCCACTGTCACTGTCTTAGACCATAACCAAGCCTGAGAATGCCGGCAGCAGGGTTTGTTTTGACAAGGGCAGTTGAGTTTAGATGGCTCGTGATAGCATTAGATGTGCTCACCGGGCTCTCTGTCCCAACTCCTCAGGATCCTTCAGGGCAGTGGGTTCATGGCTGTTATTCCTTGAGGGTGGGATGGGGAGTCTCCTTCCTTCCCCCAGCCTCTATCCTCCCAGTCCTTTTCTCGTTCCTGGAGCTGCCCAGTTGGGATGGGTGGGCTCTAAGAGAGTTCTCCCTTCCTCTGGGTGTCAATCCATTAAGGAGGGAAGCCGGCAGCATGGCTAATACCAAACGACAGAGGCTTTCCAAATGCGCTGGATGGCTTGGAATGCACTGGATGATTTGTAGCAGACTTCCTCTCTTAATTATTTTGGGCTCATGCTGAGGTCAGATCAGACTGTATTCTTGTGTACATACCGACTGCCTGGAATGGCTGTGGTTAGGACAAGCCAGTCACTCCTCACCATATTTGCTCGTTCTCGTACGCACCCACTGCACGCTAGATACTGTGTGTGGTGCAGAGGCTCAATGGGATGCAATCCCTACACCCAGAATGCTGCCTGGTTCACCCTGGGTAGTGATTTGCTGTGGGTAATTCCCAGGGTGGGTGAGAACCTTAACTGACCAGAACAAGCAGACAGCCGGGTCTCCTTTCCTCTGTCAGGGTCAAAGGTGGCTTTGCCAGGCTCTGCTTTCTTCTGTAACTGTGGCCCAGTTGACAGGCATTCAGAATCGCAAGGCTGATTTATTCGGGGTGATAATTTGCTTCAGATTTGGCACTGCGCAGGGTGCACCCCAGGCTCCTCTTCCATGGCAGCTCCCGGGAGCTCGTGTAGACCTTGATCCAGTGGGGTATCAGGAACGGTTCTGTGGCCAACCCTGAGTAGACTGGGCTCTCCTGCCCTGGCGGGTGATGGTGGGCATGGCACTTGGTGGTTTTGGTGGTGGGGAGGGCTGTTGCATTCTCCTGCTCTGTCATCTAGGCGCATGCGTATGGCAGGGGAATGGAGAGCAGCTGGTGTAGCTGGCTTGGGTTCCCCTCTTGTCTGCCTTTCTGAGGACTTGGGCTCTTTCCATCCACCTCTGAGCCCTGGGAGAAAATGGGCTTCCTCCAGATGGAGAGGGAAAAGGGCACCCTTGGGTGCTTTCAGTTTGGGGTGCCACACATGGGCTGATATCCTGCCCTGCAGGGAATCCTGCTGCTTTCCTGTGTCCTGTGGTGATCCAGGGAAATGTTCTTCTGCCTGCAGTCGGGCCCAGAGCAGAGTGCTGCTCCTGAGTCCTTGGGGAGAGGTGAGGACGGCCTTCTGGGAAGCTGAGCCTAGACGGACATGAATGGCCGGAGCTAACAGGTGTTCTAGCAGGGAACATGGGGTAAACTGACGAAAGAGAAGAGGCCACAAGAACTCTCACTTTTCAGGAGATGACAAAGACCCCTGAGCTAGACCAACACTGGCCAGATGGGTTGAGAAGCAAAGCATGATGGACGGTCAGAGGGTGGTGTGGGGCTCCGAGGGACAGCCTCCTGGGCCAGGCGAGACTGAATGTGCGCTCACTTTCTTCCACCACCTTGATTTTTGAAGACAGAAAAGAACTTGGGTGGTAAAAGAGAAGGGAGAAAAAGAAAGCAAGGATGAGAGGGGAATTGCTGGACTAGAGCCCAAGTTCTCTTTTCTGATCTCACTATAGTCCTCGACTCTGCCTGCCTCACCCTTTCCACTCCTCCCTCTCCCCCTAGATCTGGTGGGGCTCCCTTGAGTCAAGGCTTGCAGGCTCCTTTGCTCTTCTGTGCTGGGCTGTATGGAAGTGCTGAGGGACCAAGACAGGAAGCTGAGGTCCGAATGCCCGCTCTGTCCCTGGCCTGGCAGGCTGCTGAGAGCCTCCCGAGAAGCCTGGGTCTTTGCTTTCAGTCCCAGGGTGGTCGCTCCCAAACACTCCCCCAAATCCTTCCATTTATGTAAAAGGCACACAGACTCTACGGTGAAGACTTCTTGTCTCCAGGCAAGAACCCACAGAGGCCACTGGAAAAGGACAGGAGCCCCTCTCTAGCAGGGTGCTCCCCATTTCTGGAGACCTCTGCTCCTCCCAGGGAGAGCCCATGGGGCATGGAATCCCAGCCATGCCCCCAGCTCTGGTCCAGCACTCCAGGCCTGGGTGAGAGAAGCCAGCTGTACTCATTCTCGCTAGGACCTCGTGAGTCCAGTCACATGTTCTCCCTGAAAGATGCTCTGGGAAAAGCACCAGGCACTGTTTCTGGTACTTCAAGACACTCCACAAATATTGATCGATGCTCTTATCTTCCCCACTCCTTTGGGGGACTGTTCTCATTCTATCTAAACTCACACAGGTGGTGAAAGAATAATTGTTTTTCTGACATTTTATTTCATTGCCCTACTTAGTTTATTGATTTCATCTTTACACAGTTTTTGAGAAATGGATCATCTCTATTTTTTAGAAGCATCTGCAGCTCACTAAGGTGAAGTTACATCTATAAGTAACTGAGCTGGGACCTGAACTCAGGTCTTCTGGCAGCAGATCCCATGTTCTTCCCCCACACCTGCTTACCTCCTTGAGCTAAGGCAGAGACTGCTCCCCCTTTCCTCTGGGTCTCTGTTTCCCAGCTTGCGGAGTGCAACTACTCTACTTCCTTCCGCCCTCGAGAATCCAGTCACTCTGTCTGCTTTGTCTCTCAGGCCCAGCTCTTGTCAGGACCACTGCCTCGGAAACTTCAACTGTTTTTGAAGTGGCCTTCCCATTTCACACCTCTAACCCTGTCCTGCCTTCCCACACCTTGTGATTCTGTATGTGGTGCTTTCTCCCTTTGCACCTGAACCAGTGATGGAAGAGGAGGCAGGATGGGATCTGGATGCCATCCTTCCAGAAATCTCTGCCGTTGGCACACCTCGGCAGATGTATCTACTGTTGGCATTAGGGGAAAGGCTAAGCTGTGTAACAAAGAGCCGCCAAACTACAGTGGCTTTGAGAAGGTGAGAATTTATTTCTCTCTCATGCAGTAGTCCCAGAGCGACGGGGTCCTGTTCTGTGGGCTTGCTCCCACCCCGCCTCCCCGCGGGGACATTTTCCTCATTTGTATGGTCAAAGCTGGGTTTGGGGCCTTTCCATATTCCAGTCCAGAAAAGAGTGTAGTAAAGGTGCATGTCAGGGGCTCGTCTGATGAAAAGGAGATGACATGAAAGTCGCACACATCACTCCACAGCCTTTTAATCTGAGCGTGGTCACGTGAGGATCCTAGCTGCAAGGTTGGCTGAGAAATATCTCCAGCTGGGCAGGTATGTGCCCACCTGCTTTATATTGTTTTGGAAGGAGGGAGGAATGAATTTAAGTGGGCAACTGTCTTTACCAGAGCCTTAAAATGAAAAACAAATAATAAAAAGGTCAATCTTAATTATCTGCTCTAAGCAGAGGTGGGGTGGGGGAGGTAAGAGGTGATAGTATGATAGTCTAAGCCCAGCAGGTGGACCCCAAGCTGAGAGTATGCTTCTGGGAGGGACATGCACGGAGCATCAGCCTGCAAATGGACACTTGCCTCACACTTTTTACAGGTTTGCATCAGTAGTGGTTGAATTTCATGGCACTTGAGTCCCCTGTTGGCTCTGGGGAAGGAGACTTAACTCTAATTCCTCATGCCTAGGAATTGGGGCTATGGCCTGGCCACCCTTTCTGCCTTTGTTAGGAAAGCCAGGAGTGGATGGAGACCAGGCCCCCTGTTGATTTTCTCTTTGGTGAGTCACATACGGAGATTCCCAGAGCCCCAGGATGTCAGGGCCCTTGGGAAGCAATGAGCTGAGCCTCAGAGTCACTTTCTCCTATTTTACATAAAATGGAATCTCACAGGACCCAGAGGATTTGCTGAGGTGACCAGCCTATGAGGAGGAGCGATGCAGATCCTTTCACCAGCCTCAGGTCCGCAGACACATCCTCCGGGAATTTCCCTCTGGCATGTTCAAGGTCAGCCAGCTAGTAAGGGGTCACCAAGAGTACACCATGTCTCCCAGCCCCACAGAGCTGTTCACTACACCCACAGGGACAGGTGGTCTTGTCTCAGGGTCATCCCCCTGACCTCCAAGCCCTTAGTGGCCGTGGTACCTGTGCTGCCTTCATTTCTCTCTGGCATGGTCTCATCTGTGTTTTGTTTAATTCTGACTGGGCCTTGTCATTCCTGTGGATGGAGATCCTATAACCCCTTCTCCTGCCTTGTGCTGGATGCTCAGTGTCACTGAAGGTCTGGGCTGTCTTCGGATGTGAGCTGGAATGTTCAGTCTCGGAAGGGCCCTGTAGCCCTCAACTTCCTTTTCATTTCTGTGTTCACTTAAGTTGTTGTGTCAGCCTCAGTCCAGAAGGTTGAGGGTATGACGGTGAGCAGAGGAGGCATGGCCAGGCCCTATGGGGCCTCCCTCTAGCTGGCACCCCTCCCAGCCACTCAGACTTTGATAGTCTACACTGCTTTATACCTGTGACAGGTTTGCACTGGTATCTTAACTAGCAGGTGGTGTTAGCTCCATTTTAGAGATGAGGGCATTGAGAATCCTATAAGTGATATGACTTGCCCAAGGTCACATAGCTTGTGACCCCCCCAAGGAGCTTGTGCTCCTCTCTCTCTCTCCAGGTACCTCTGAGGAAACCTCTGAGCCCTCAGATCCCTGCTGACAGAGTCTGGCAGGCCTGCTGTGTCCTGAGCAGTCCCTGGGTGCAGGTGCCCTTCTGTGCTGAGTATCCCCCAGGTTCCTGGCCTGCCACACAGACCGACAGACAGACAGACAGACACACATGTCCTGCACTCAGGCTGGGGTTAGGTGCTTGGTGGCAGTTTCACTTCCCTTTAGCAGTGTTACCCCCCTTTCAAATTCAGCAGACCTAAAATGGACTCTGAGGTGAGGACTAGAGAGAGGGAAGGAGGGAGGAGGCTCAGGCAGTGGGTGGGAGAAGCTGAGGGGTGGGGAAGGCACGAGGAAGGCCACACTTCACCTGTGTGGGGTGGAAACCAGAACTCAGTGTTGCGGTGGGGTACTCTTTTCCCTCCTCTGAATCTGATTCCAGCATTTTGTCAGCCCCTTCCCTCCACCTACGCAGCCCGACATCATCTCAGCTGTCACCACTACTCACCTAGAACAATGGAAGCTTGTCTGACTTTCCTGGAAGGGGGAGGAGGAAACTGAGGGTGGGGAAGTTTGGGGCTTAGGGTGGGGGGGGAGTGTGATAATTGTTTTCTGAGATGAGATTTTTGGAGGAGAGGAACTTCACTGCACTAAGATTATAAATAAACTTTCAGCCCATAAAACTTCTTGCCAGGCCACAAAGCAAACTCTTCTTCACCTCAGAAGTCATAGAACTGCATGAGCAGTAGTTTATGGGTGGGGGAGCTATCATCCTCTCCAGGGGAAAGGCCAGCTTCTCTAGAAAACCTTTCAAGGTTCTCCCTCCCAGCCAGTCTCCTTGTCTCCCTAGCCCCAGTATCCCGACTCGTGTCCTTGGCATGTGTGGGGACGCAGCTGCATGTGGAAGCTGCTCCGGGCCTGTGATTCCCACGCTGGAGTGGGTGGGGCGGGGGCGTCGCCTGGCGAAGATTCGAAGGCCTCGCTTCCTCTGGGGTTCCCCACCACTCAGGTCACACAGGACACCATCATCCTACTTCCAGGTGCGACTGGTTGTTACATGTGCTGCAGTGCTGGGCATTCCCCTGTCGTTCAGGAGAACGGGGCGCAGACTGCTGGAAGTAGGGATTTCTCAGAAAATCCTCGCGTGGCATCCCCATTCATAGTGCTATGTCAGGACAGTTGTCCTCCCTGAGCGGTGGGAGACCCAGACCTTGGCCACACTGTGGACTGTCCCGGGCAGCAGAGACCTTGCCCAGCACCTGATGCCGCTCATGTTCGCAGACGGGGGCGCTGCGCTTCAGAGAGGAGCAGTGTCTTCCTCAGAGCTGTGATGCTCATTTTTTTTTTTTCTCTTTCAAATGGAGGATGAAAATTTAGCTTCCTAAGTCCTCAGCCCCTTTCGGCATGGTGCTGCCTCCAAACACTCATTCACTGCTCTTGGGCTGCCCCTTCTCCATGCTTTTCAATTCACGTATTTTCTGGGAACCCCCAAGTTTTGTGACATGTTAGAAAAGTTGACTTTCAATTTGACACACCAGTCTAGATGGTCCTAATGCCCCCTCTGAGTCCCCATCAGAGACCTACTCTTCCCTTGGGGTCTTATGGGTGAGTCTCAGCCCCCAGACACCCCCTTCCTTTTCTATCTCCACATTTCATGCTTCTAAAAGCCAGAGGGAGTGACTGTGATGGGTGTGCCTTCTGAACCCCTTCTGGCAGATGAATTTGAAATAAACCCCCCACCCTGAAGGAGTGGGGAGGGGGCCTGTCTGTGGTCCAGGTCAACTCAGCAGTTGTCCATCACCTTGGCCCACGATGTGTCCCTTGTCACCCCACTCCAGGTCCCTCCTGCGTTGTCTCCCCTCCATTCCGTAGCAGAAACACGCATATCATTTTAACTTTCTCAGTAGCCAGAAAAGCAAACAACAAAAGCAAAAACTATGGGTGAAATTAACTTTAACAACATATTTATTTCACATCCAGAATATTATCATTTCGACATGTAATTAATACCAAAAATTATTTCAAACTCTGGTGTGGGTTCTAAGCTTGCAGTACAATTGTCGTGGGACTGGCACACATGCCTGTTCTCTTTGACCGTGTGTGGCCGTTGTTGTGAACAGCAGTGCTCTGTGTCCAGTGGAATCCTGGCTCCCTTAGGCTCTCCCTTCTCCCTATTTCTGGCCCCCAGCCCCCATGCAAACTGTAACTCAGGTTTCCCCAAAGCATAATGAGAGGTTCCGGCATGGTCTTTATGAACGCTTTGTGGTTGGACTCCTCTTCCACCCACTCTCTCCCCATAGATCTCTTGTGGGGCCCCTGACAACCTTCAGTTCATCTGTATCTTTTCAGCACCTCTTGGCTCTCCAACTCTGCCTTGAATGTCTCCCTTCTGTTTAGCCCTCCCAACACTCTCATTCTGCTGCTCACACTGAAACCAGCCCCCTCAGACTTCCTGCAAGGTTTAAGAACCAAAGCCCTTCCCTTCCCCTGGAGAGGGCAGCTCTCCAGGAAGCTTTGCTTAGGACATCCCGAACATTGCAGTTCCCTTCAGAGGGACCCTGATCTCTCAGGTCCTGGTCTTCTGTTTGTGCCATTTCCACAGCTTCTTTTCTGCCTCTCTACCTCTAGCACCTTCCTCTTCCCCGCTCCTTCCCAGCTGTCAAATTAATCTTCCCGAAGTACAGCTCTGATGGCATCCTCCTGTTGAAAGCCTGCAGCATTAGAAGTTGTAATAACAGGGAACATACTTACATTATAATGTTAAGTGATAAAAGCAGGATACCAAATTATATAAACAGTAAGATCACAGCTCCATGAAAGCAAAAACAAAAAACCATGAATAGATTTTTAAAGGAAAGATAGAAGGAAAAAAACCCAATTAACACTGGATGTCTTGGGGTGGTAAATTGATTTTTTTTCTTTATGATTTTGAAATTTTCTCTAATGAATGTACAATTTATAATTTTAAAAATTAACAGGTTTTTATTGAGGGAATGCAGCCATTAAATGTTTTTTAAATGGCTCTCGGGTCACATACTCGCTTTTTACCCTGATGTGAATACCCTCGGTGCTCCAGCCAAGATCTCCCCTCCTCATCTCTGGCCAGTCCCCCTGGCTTGCTCATTTCCTGCCAATACTGGCTTCCCGGTGGTCCAGGCTGCCTTGCCCTCTTCTCCCTCCAGCCATTTATGTAACCCGTTTCTGCCATCTAGAAGCGCCTCCACAGAACTGTTGGCTGCTGGGATCCTGCCCTTGCTGCAAGGACCCATCTCTGGACACTTCTACATCCCACTACCCAGACATGACTTCTCTTCTTGGTGTCGGTCTCTTTTTTTACTTACTCACTTGATTTTGTAGGCATTTAAATTCTCATTTTATCTCTTCGATCAGAAGTTCCTTCAGAATGCCATATTCAAAGTAAAACCATGTTTCCCCCCACATCCCCCCATCTTTAATATGTGTGTCATTTTTCTCTTTTAAGAGTAATATGTATGATAGAAAAGTTGGAAACGGTCTAAAGGAGAAATGAAACAATACTTACAACTCCACCTTTTAGAGACATTCCACCATTGTTAACATACACATATTTTTAGATTGGGATCATGTTAGATATGCAATTCTGTATCCTTTTTTTACCCACTTGACATTATATATTTAAAATTTCCCCATGATGTTAACTCTTCTTCAAATAAAACATTTGAAAGACCTCAACATATTCCAGGGCATCGAAGCACATCATGTATTTAACTTTCCTCCAGTGTTTAACATTTAGCTGTTCTTATTTTTTAATTTTAATCATACTTGGATAGAAAGCCCTCTCCAAGATGCTGAATTTCTGTAGCACAGATTCCTGGGAAGGGACTGACTTACGGGGTCAAAGCGTATAAACATTTTTAAAGCTCTTCATACGTGTTTCCAAATCACTTTCTAGAAAGGTTATTGTACCAATTCACATCCCTACTGATGGTGTAGGAGGGTGCCTGTTCTTTTGCTTTCTTGCCAATATTATTACCATGAGAAAAAAAACCTTTGCTAGTTTAATAGGCAAAATAATGTTTTCATTTGCATCTCTTTGCTTACCAACAAGGTCTCACACTTTGGTCAAATCGTGTCTGTATGTCATCTGTAGTTTTACTTCTTTGAATAAATAACTTGTTCATTTAAATTACCATGTTTCTGTTCAATTCTATATATTTTTTGTTAATTTATAAAACATTCAGCTATCATCTCTCTGACATATTTCTTGCAAACTGGGTTTCTGTGGAACTAACTTGGGCTTGGGTTGTGAAGCCTGTGGCGATCTCTCCCAGCTGCTGCAGTGCATCTGCAGGGTCTGGTGGCCAGGATGAGGGTTTCCCAGGGCCCCTGTACAGCTCTGCACTGGTATCGGTCTGTGTTCAGGGAATGAAGTAGGAGGAGTTCCTGCTCAAGTAAGTACTGCTCTGTGAAAGCTGATTTTTCTCTTCTTGAGCATGCACAAGGCCTGAGATCTTCCTAGGAAGATGACAGAACTAAAGTTCATAGTGTGGCCACTTCTCCCTAGAGGCACAGCTGGCAGAATAAATGGTCTCACTTGCAATGGTCTCTATTTGCTTTAAATGTCAAGGGAATCCAGACCACAAGGAGGGAGCACCTCACTCCCACTAGGATGGCTGTAATTACAAAGTTGGACAAAAGTCTTAGAAAGGATGTGGAGAATCAGAACCTTCATCCATTGCTGGTTGAAATATAAATGGCGTGACTATTTCTGAAGCAGAAAGTGTTAGGCAGTTCCTCAGTGTTAAACATAGAGAACATAGAGATAACCCGTGACCCAGTATCTTTGGCTGTTCAGGATGCTATAACAAAATACCACAAGCTGGGAGGCTTAAACAACAAACATTTATTCTCATAGTTCTGGAAGCTGGGAAATCTAAAATCACGGCTCCACAGATTCAGATTCTGGTGGTGGGGGTGGGGTGGAGTGGAGGGGAGGTCCATTTTCTGGCTCATGCCATCTCTCCCCTGGGTCTCATGTGGCGGAAGGAGAGCTGGAGATCTTTCTGAGGTGTCCACCAGAAGGGCATGAATTCTGTTTGTGAGAACTCCACCCTCATGACACCTCCTGAGGCCTCACTCCTCTAATTCATCACACTGAGGCTTAGAGTATTAATATATGAATTGGAGCAGCAGAGGGCACAAACATTCCATCAATAACAGCAGTCCCACTTCTAGAGATCTGAACACATACATCTCTTCATGAACTTGTATGTGATTATGATTGTTCATAGCACTTATCATTCACAATGGCCAAAAAGTGGACACAACCCAAATGCCCATAACCGATGAATGGCTAAAATGTGGTGTATCTGTGCTATGAAATATTATTTGGCCATGAGAAGGACTGAAATGTAGATACATTTTTTAACATAGATGCATCTTGAAAAATTTTTTTTTTTAAAGATTTATTTTTTTATTTATACATACAAGCTGGGGTACAGGCCAGAGGCGTGGGGCGGCGAGAGGTCTCACCAGAGACAGAGCGGGTAGCAGAACAGGCAGATCAGAAATACACTGCTGAGGGGAGCAGCGGGCGAGGCAGGAGAGGTCTGCCGCACCATGTGGGATTCTCCCCGGCCGGGCGTCGAACTCGCGTCGCCGCTGCCGACAGCTCCACAGCGCAGCGCTTAACCGCTGCGCCATTTTATGCCGGATGAAAATTGCTAGATTCAGAATGTTGCCTGTTACATGATTCCATTTGTATGAAAAGTCCAGAACAGGCAAATCTGTCAGGACAGATAGTAGATTAGTGGTTGACAGGAGCTGGAGTGGGGGTGGGAAATAGGCAATGATTAATGGGTATGGAGTTTCTTTTGGAGATGTTGAAAGATATTCTGGAATTAGATAATGGTGATGGTTGTATGACCATGTAAGTATACTAAAAACTACTGAATTGTTTTAAGAGGGTGAGTTTTATGGTATATGAATTATATCTCAATGAGAAGAAAATTCAGGGAAGCCATACTAGAACAAGGCCTGCACAGCGGTGAAGTGTCGGAGAGCATGTGTTCGGAGGCAGTGACTGGGAGTCAGTCCCTAATCAGCAGCATTTATGTGACCAGGATCTGTGAAGAAGGCCTGGGGCGGCTGGGACAAGGGTGAAAGAAAGCCGAGTGTTTCTTTATTAGATAGAATAGAACAGAAGTGGGCCTAAATTAAGTTGGGATAAATAACAGCTCAGTGCAGTACAGTAGGACGAGCTCTGAACTCAGAATGAGAACCTGTAATTTTCTTGGGCACTGCCTTGCTATGCCAGGGCTCCTACCTCCCGCCTTAGTTTCCTCATCAGCAGGTGGGAGGGATGGTGATATTACTGGACTTGCTCATCTTACAGGAATATGATGAGGATGGAACAAAATATGTGAAAGCGTTTTGGAAACTGTAAGTTGCTGTACATAGTCATTCCTAGATACTTGTCTCTCTCCACATTTTAGTCTTCCTAAAAATGTATTGAGCAGATGTTAATTATTGATTTGTTAATATTTCCTGCTCAGATTTTAGTAAAATTAAAAATGTTTTCACTAAACATCATACTTTTAGAATCATATTGTAGGTTGGCGTTTTCAGAGGCAGGGAGTTGCCTGGATGGCTGGGGTAGGTGATGAGAGGGGGGGATATGGTCTGTGAGGAAACTTGTAGGATCTTAATGTCAATGCAGAAGTTTGGGGCTTATCTTACTGGTCCTAGGGAATCATGGCTGGCTTTTGAGCAGGAAAGTGGCGTGATGTAAAGGGTATCATTTGAGGTCCTCTGACACAGAGGATACTTTGCAGAGGTGATTCTGGAGCAGCAGAGACTGACAAGCCCCAGCAGCTAGATGGAAGGACAGATGTCATCTGGGTGGGACCCTAGTAAGAACAGCCTCATTTCTCCAGAGCCTTCGGGATAGAACAGCCACCTTATCACGAAAGCTCCCAAGCAGAAATATTGTGACTATGATCACAAAAAATAAAACGCATTCAGCAGTCCTTATTCTTTGTAAAACAAAAATTTTAAAGAGATGTCACTGTGATTAGGAAAAAAGTTAGAAACATAATATTTTTGAAAAGCCATTTAGCACCTGATTGAGCATGACACAGTAAAGAAGGCCCCGTGCTGATGTGCCTGCTAAGAGTATATGATTCAAGATTATCTTTCCTTGATTTATTTTCTTTTATATCATAATGGGATTCCATCGAGGTCCTGCCAGCTTCCTACCGCCACTGTGTAGGACACATGGGATCAGGGCAGAGGAAAGAACTCTTGTCTGGTTTGTCAGCTCCTTCTGTTTGGGATTCATTTCATTGCTAGCTTTGTGCATTTGTAAATAGAAAAAAGAGAGCAGAACAGGAAGGAGTCTGTGCCTGCCTTTAGGGCTGGGCTCTGGAACACACCTGCAGAGAGAACCTCCTCTTCTCTTCCTAATAATCTGGGTAGTGGGAAGCTGGAGATTTGGAAAATCAGATCCCAGCATTGGCTTGCGCTTGACTGCGGCGATGGCAAACTGCTGTGGAGAAACCGCTGTGGTCTGACTGCGGGAGCCACCGCTGTGGAGGAGGATCTGGAAGATGCCTGGCCAATGAGGGGACTGGAACTGGGTCACTCTTGCCATGCTGGGACTCCACCAAAGGAGAGGGGGCTGCCTGCGCTGGGGGAGGGCAAGTTTGAAAAGGGTTGCCAGGTAAAATACAGGTCACTCAGTTAAATTTGAATTCCAGATAAAGAACAAATGATTTTTTAGTCTAACCCAAATATTTCATACAGCACATGCTTATACTTATTTTAAAAATATTTTTAATTGAAGTACTGTTGGTTTACATCATTATTAATGATTTTTTAAATATTTATTTTATTTATTTATGCATGCAAGAACTGGGGTGTAAGCCACAGGTGTGGGGGGTAAGAGGACTCACCAGAGACAGAGTGGGAGCAGAACAGGCAGATCTACTGAAACACACTGCTGAGGGGAACAGCGGGTGAGACAGGAGAGGTCTGCTGTGCCATGTGGGAAGCTCCCTGGCCCAGGATCGACTCATGCTGCAGTGGCTGCCGATAGCTTCATAGTGCTGAGACTTAACCCCTGTGCCACCAGGGAGGCCCCATTATTAATGTTTTGGAAATATAGGATATCCCTCTCTCAGGTGCAGTCGCTGCAGCTCACTCATCATCACTTCACCCATAGTCCTCCACCATGGTCCAGTATGCTCTCACCCCTCCTGTTCTCACCCCTCTTTATCCCTCTACCCCCCTAGATGTCTCTGTCCTATGATCGGAGTGTTGGTTTAAAAGTTTGTTTTTGTCTGACTATTTGTTTGGTTTCTCTATATTCCACATATAAGTGACACCATTTATCTTCCTCATGCTTTACTTCACTTAGCATAATCCCTACCAGTTCCATCCATGTTGCTGTAAATGGCGTGAGTTTAACCTTTCTGATCACTGAGCAGTATTCCATTATGTACATATACATCTTCTTGATCTACTCATCTGTTTTGGAGCACTTAGTATTTCCATAGCTTGGTTATTGTAAATAGGGCTGCAATAAACATAGGAGTGCAGGTTTCCTTTCAAGTTAGTGGTTTTGTTTTCATTGGGTAGATTCCTAGGAGTGGGATTGCATGGCAGATCCACTTTTAATCTTTTTTTTTAAGATTTATTTATTTATGCATACAAGTGGGGTGTAGGCCAGAGGTGTGGGGTGGCGAGAGTGTTCACCAGAGACGAGTGGGGAATAGGACAGGCAGATCGACTGAAGTACACTGCTGAGGGAAGCAGTGGGTGAGGCAGGAGAGGTCTGCTGTGCCTTGTGGGAATCTCCCTGGCCGGGAGTGCAGTGGCTCTGGATAGTTTCATAGTGCTGCGCTTAACCCGCTGTGCCACCAGGAAGGCCCTAGACTTTTAATCTTTTGAGAAAGCTCCATACTGCTTTCCAAAGGGGCTGGACCAGTCTACATTCGCATCCGTAGTGTAAGAGGGTTCCTGTTATGCTTATATATATTTTTAAAAAGTATTTATTATTTATCTGAAATTTAAATTGACCTCAGCAACCAGTCTGTCTTTCCTATCCCCACCCCTAAATCATGAAATCTGTCTTCTTGGGGAGTTCTGCTTCCCCACCAAACATACCCGTGACCAACACTGCAAGGGCTCCCTGACTTTCGGGGAACAACAGCCACACAACTGCATGTTGCAGGAGTCTTCCCAGCTCGCCTCCTTCTATTCCAAACCCATTCATTCCTAGTATCGCTGTGCCCCGTAACCCATCAGGATTGGCGAGTAACACGCCTACTGCAGTTGGCTGCTAGGGTTCCCCTCGCCTGCACCAGAGAGCTACCACGCAAACCCAAGCACTGGAACTTCACTCCTGGCCAAATCAAAGCTGCAGGCGGAGGCCATCAGATTGGGTTTCTGAAGTGCTGGGGCTTTAGAAGTGCCATTGGAGTTGTAAATATTCATAAGCCTCTCCTCTGGGTTTCCACGCAGAGACTAGAATTCCAAACATTTCCCTCTAGAAGGGCTTCTCCTGGTGTGGTCCTGGGTCACCTGGACCCAAACCATCTGCAGGGCCTGTTTTAAAAGCAGATGCTGAGGCTGCTTCAGGGCTGAGGTTTGCTGTGTGGCCAGATATGCCTTGTTCCTGGTGTAATGGAGTCATTCTTGCACACATGTGCACACAGGCACACTCCATGTGGTTAGATGGGTCCCATGAGGTTGGCAGTGGGAAAAACCAATAAGCCCTTAATTAGGCCGCATTTACCTGCTGTTGTGAATGATACCTGTTATTATTTGCTAATTAAGTCTTTTACATAAGAACTGGGTGATACTGTTACTGGATCTGCTTCCTTGGGGACATAGGAAGTGTACTCAATAATTGCTCATTGTTTTTAGTGAAGAGAGCCAGTTGGCATGTTGACCCTTATGCTCAAGGGGTGAGATCATTTTTAAGTTAAAAAATTCTTCCCAAAAGTTTTGTAAACTGTAAGCAGAATTCCATTAGATTTGACTGATGCCTCCTCTCTATTTATAACATTAGCTTCTGCACAGGGGCCTTAGCATCCGTTTAGCCCTGGTGTGCTGACCCTTGCTTTTGAAGAGACAGAGAGAAAGAGTGAGAGAGAGAGAGAGAAGGAGAGAGCGAGAGAGCGAGAGAGCGAGAGAGCGAGAGAGCGAGAGAGAGAGAGAGAGAGAGAGAGAAAGAGAGAGAGAGAGAGAGAGAGTGTGTATGTGTGTGTGTGTGTGTGTGTGTTGACGTATTGATTCCACTTTTTCACTCTCAGGTCCAATTTGCTGAAACCGTCTTCCCAGCAGCCTTCTTCAACAGCCCTCCTCACAAGCCAGCACCCTGGCTTCCTCACCTGGTTTTGCATTGAGTGGATGAGAGGGAAAAACACCGAGGCACACTCAACTTAGCAAAGCCATTTGGACCCCTATTGGGTTACAGCAATTTATTTCACCTGGATTTGCACGTCTGCTGCTATTGGCCTTCTGGCTGCAGGAGGAGTCCGATTACAGCCGGAGAGGCCTGCTGGATTAGTGTCCCCATGCTGCAGGGGCCAGCTGATAATTACCTCGGGAGCTAGGTCTCAAAATAGACTCTGGCCCCTCTTTCTGCCCTTTCCCTGCACTGTCCATCGCCTTCTCTCTGCTAGTCCCTCTTGGATCTTACTCCTATTTTTTTTTAAATTAGGTATAATTTTCAAACAGCAAAACCCACTCTTCGAGTGCACAGTTCTGCATGTTTGACAGAGTCATGTAGGTGTGACCACCAGCAAGGTCAAGATAGGTAATAAGGCCTGTCCCCCAAAATATTTCCTGCTGCTGCCCCTTTGTAGCCATTCACTCCCCTTTTCCTTTGAAAACCTCTGATTTCGGTTTCTATAGGTTTGCCTTTTCCAGAACACTGTGTAAATGGGATTATTAGTCTGTAGCCTTTTGAGTGAGTTTTCGTTCAGCAGAATGGATTTGAGATTTGCCTATGTTGTGAGTGTTATCACAAGTTTGTCCCTTTTTGCAGATGAGGAATTTTATATAAACATTCATGCATAGATTTTTTTAGCAACATAACTTTCCATTTCATTTGGGCAAATACCTCAGAGTGAGGTTCTGGGTCATACAGCTAGTGTATATTGAACTTTATGAGAAGCTGCCAAACAATTTCTCTGTACCATTTTTTATTCCTACCTGCAAGATATGAGTGTTTTGGTTGCTCAGTCGCTCACCGGTACCAGTATTGGCAGTTCTTTATTATTTTGTTTTTGTTTTTAACTTATTTTAGCCAGCCTAATAGTGCCTAGTCAAATATCTTACTGTTTTTTGATTTGCACTTCTTTGATGGCTAATAATGTTGAGCATCTTTCTCTGTGTTAATTTGTTATCCTTATATCTTTTTTGATGAATTGCCTACCCAAGTATTTTGCTTTTTTAAAAAGTGAACTGTTTGTTATTGTTGAGGTTCAAGAGTTCTTGATGAATTCTGGGGACAAGTCTTTTTTAATTTTTTTCAGATATATGATTTACAAATAATTTCTCCCATTCTGTGGCTTGTGTTTTCAATTTCTTTATCTTTTTTAAATCACGATTTCATTTCTGCTTATAAGAATCTTTGTTTAACCCAAAGTCCCAGGTTTTCTTTTGGGAATTTTATAGGCTTAAGGTTTTGCATTTAGACCTATAAGCCACTTTGAATTAATTTTTAGATATTTTGTGAGTTTCTTTTCTATTTATGGATATCCAGTTGTTCTAGCACCATTTGTTAAAAAGAGTATCCTCTCTCAATTTAGTTGCTTTATATAAATGTAAACATGTGACATATGATTTGCAGGTATTTCCTCCCATTCTGTAGGTTTTCTTTTCAGTTTCTTGATGGTGACTTTTGAAGCAGAAAAGTTTTAAATTTTGACAAAATGCAATTTTTCTGTTTTTTTTCCTTTTGCCACATGTCCTTTTATAACTTCTAAGAAATCATTTCCTAATCCAAGGTCATGAAGATTTTTCCACTGTATTTTATTCTAAGAGTTATAAGAATTAGACTATTGAACAAAAAGTTCAATAGTTTAGATCCGTAATCCACTTTGAGTTAATTTTTGTATGTGACTATGATAGGAAGCCCAACATTGTTTACAAATTGATATCCTATCAACTATAGGATAACCTATAGTTATCCCAACATAATTTTTTGAAAAGTCTATTTTTTTCCCCATTGAGTTGTCTTGTTACTCCTGTCAAAAATCAGCTAGCCATAAATGTCAGGATGTATTTCTGGACTCTTGATTCTATTTCATTAATCTGTACTTCGCTCCTTATGCTAATATTGTACTGTCTTAATAACTTTATAGTAAGTATTGAGATTGAGTAGTATGAATCTTGCAAGTTGTTCACTTTTTCAATTATTTTGGGAATTCTGGTTGCTTTGCTTTTCTAAATACATTCTTGTCAATTTCCATAAAAATTGATTGTGATTATGTTGCATCTATAGGTCAAGTTGGGAAGAATTGGCATCTGAACAAGTTTGAGTTTTCCAATACATGCATATGGTATATCTCTCCACTAGTTTCGATGTTTTAAAATTTCTTTCATATTAGTGATACGTACAGATAGAGTGTTTCATGTTTTCCTTTCCAATCTGTATGCCTTTTATTTCTTTCTCTTATCTTATTGCAGAGTCTAGGATCTCTAGTGTGATGTTGGATATGGGTGATGAGGGGAGACATCCTTGATTTGTTACTGGTCTTTCAGAAATATTCGGTCTTTCACCATTAAGCGTGATGTTAGCTGTAGGGTCTCTTGTATATGTTGTTAATCAGATTGAGAGATTTCCCTTACATTCCTAATTTGTTGGGTTATTGTTATTATTATTATTATTAAGATGTAGCTGACAGTCAGGCACAGTGGCGTATGCCAATAATTTCAGTTATTTGGGAGCCTGAGGCAGGAGATCAACTTGAGTTCAGGAGTCCTGTGCTGTAGTGCACTATGCCCGTGCCCATGGGATGTCCACACTGAGTTCTACAAAGGGGTGAAATGGCCCAGGTAGGACCTGGAGTTTGATGAAGTCCCACGCTGACCTGCAGTGGGATAGCACATATGATTAGTCATCGGGCTTCAGCCTGAGCAACACAGGGAGACCCAGTCTTAAAAAACAAACACAAACAAACAAAAAAGATGTAGGTGACATCTAACATATTGGCTTCGCGTGCAAACTTAATGATTTGCTATTGGTATCTATTGTGAAATGCTTGCCACAATAAGCATAGTTAACACACACCACCACATTGGTAAAATCTGTTGGAAGTCTGCTTACGGCCTGCTGGGAAGAAGTTTGCAATAGCATCTTCCCCTCTCCTTTCCAATATATCCCCTAGAACGTACGTCGGAATTCCCTGTAATCTGTACCTTCAGCCTTACCCGTCTTTCGGTGATCCCCAGTGACATTCCAGGCCTGAGAACCTTGCTCAGTGTCACTTCACTGGGTAAGACTACAGGCTTCAGTCTATGCCTTCCTGGATTTTCCCTGTGGTTCGGGACCCTTCCTTCTGAGTCACGCTGCTTTGTGCAGCCTCCAGCTTCATGCAGGTCTTTGTTTCCTCACATTAGGCTTCTGTGGCAACCTCCTGACTATCTCCCAATCCCTGCACTACTCTGGCCCCTGATGAATGTTCTCAAAACCATAGCTCACCCTGCTATTCTGTAGTTCAACAGCACAACTCCCACTGGATAAGGATCATGCCAGGCCTTCTCAACCTTACTTCTTGATTTGGCTCTAATCTGCCTTTTCAGCCTCTGAGAACTGCTGCT
This sequence comes from Scalopus aquaticus, assembly GCA_004024925.1. NCBI lineage: Eukaryota > Metazoa > Chordata > Mammalia > Eulipotyphla > Talpidae > Scalopus > Scalopus aquaticus. The sequence goes on from PVIJ01001390.1 coordinate 25,613, forward strand.
CAGCATAGAGAGCCCAGGGTATTTACTGAAAGGCCCTGGTACCTTACAAACTTGAGCTTCCTGGATCTTCTCCCTGGGAAGGGGTACCCTTTCCCTTGCTGCTGGCCAGCCACACCCGGACCCCAGGCCCACACACTGAGCCCACCCAGAGGGCTCTCCCTCCTCTCCCCCTTGCTGGTTGGGGCTCAGTGTGCTTCCTGTCACCAGTTCTTTGTCAGTCTTGACTGCTTATCTCCTCAGCCACATTGTAAGTTTCTGTAGACCCGAGGTCTTCTTTCTTTGTGATAAATAGGCTGGGTTTTTCTCTGCTGTGTGTTGACATAAAATGACAACAGTAGATTCTGTAGTGGCTGGGGTTGAGTAGGGGATTGTGGGAGTTGTGAGCTGTTGTCAGAGTTGGTGGAGCTGGTGATCTGAGCTTGCCTCTTCCCTGAAAAGACACACCCAGAAGGCTTCTGGGAGGTACCCAGGAGGTGCTTGAAGGGAGCTCAGTGCATCCTTCAGTGTGGAGAGTCAGACTTTGAGATGGGAAAGACAAAGTTTCTTTCTGTTCCTGGGTGGGGGCAGACGTGGTACAGGATGTCTCCAGGGGAAGATGGTACCACGTCCAGCAGGAGACCACTTGGTGTCCAGATTAGACTGACTGAAGACCTTGGTGCAGGTCGGTACCAGCTTAGAGCTAGGGTGGAGGAAGCCTTCAGGTAGGACGTAGTCAAGGACGGGACTTGGCGCTTCCAGAGACAAAGAGGCCCCTGAAGAAGAGGGTGGGAGCCATCCTGCAGGTCACTGCCAGGCGGCTGAAGTACCAGAGGAAGGTTCTTGGGATCCAGATGGACAAGTCCAGTCCTCACCCCAGACTAGGGACAGGGGCTCCCGGGGGCCTGATGAGCCACAAAGGGAAGTATAGGGCCAGACCCAAGCTCCTCTTCTGCAGTTGGCACTAAGAACTATGTTTTTCGGGGGAGAGACTGAGACCTAGAACCCGAGTATCTTTGCCTGGCTTCTGTCCTGAGTGACTTGGGGCAAGAGTAGAACCAGGATCGGTTTGCCCAGAGAGCTCTGGAGCTGCCAGGAGAAGTTTTGACTAAACAGCACCTTCACCAAGATCTTGAAATATTCTGTGCAAACTTGCTTTGTGGGTTGTGTTGTGTTTGGCTTTTCCTTAGCTTTTTAGTACCTATTCCTTTCAAAGGAATTTCAGCCTTGTCTCTGCTATCTGTAGGGACAGTGGTATTTTTCCACACAGACATTTCAGTGTACACACAAGAAGGGTGTCAGTGAGGAGCAGGGCGTGATGGCAGACCCTCACCAGCGGGTGCGGGGGGCGGGGGGGCGTCAGGGGCCTTGGTGCGGATGAGTGAAAAATGGGAGCCAGGGCAGAGAGGAGATGAGATCCGCTGGGGACGTTGATCCCTACTGCCCAGGGGCCTTCTCCTCTCCTTCCGCAGACACCCTGTCACAGTGCCAGGTGACTCCAGGTAACCAGCAGGTACAGGGGACCCTTGAGCAACGTGCAGTTGGGGCACCCACCACTGAGGCATCAAAAATCCACATTCACCTTGGACTCTCCCAAAACTTGACTACAGTTTTCCCTTGGTACCTTGCAGGGGTTGATTTTAGGACACCACCCCTGTCCCCACCCGTAGACACAAAAGTCCACAGATGCTCAAGTCCTTTCATCTCTGGTACTAGGGACATGCTCAGGATGATTATTCAGTGACTTGGTGTCCTTCGGGCCACACCCTGTCACAGGCCAGTCACACTTGGGCTTTAAGGACATCAGGGAGCCACACTGATTGATTACACAGGGCCACTCCCACGGGTGTTGGCTTTTGTTTGCTGGCAGCCGGGTATATATTTGCTAAGATGGGGGCTGGAGGCTCCATGCTTTGGGGCCTGGAGGGGTCAGGGTTGAGGCTCCTGTGACTGGTGCCTGCTGCAGGTCTGAGCTTCGTGTCCTGTCTCTCCTCTGCAGCTTGTGTCCAATGTCCTCATTTTCTCCTGCACCAACATCGTGGGCGTCTGCACCCACTACCCGGCTGAGGTCTCCCAGAGACAGGCCTTCCAGGAGACCCGGGAGTGCATCCAGGCGCGACTCCACTCTCAGAGGGAAAACCAGCAACAGGTGAGTGAGTCCCTCCCCTGGGCCACTGGGAGGAAGCAGAGCCCCAAGATTGCTTTAGCCCAGCTCCTGCCAGGGCACAGCCCTCTCCTGGCCAGCCTTGTTTATTGCAGCTCCCCCTGGGGAGTGTTTCCCCCAGAGGAACCCAGATCCCTGGCTCTGTGGGAATGCTCTAGGAGAAACTAGAGAGAGAGCTCCACCCGTCCGTGTCTGTTACCTCCTCAGTCTCTCCCTGTGGTTTGCAAGCAGGCCAAGCAGTCCAGGCCTTAAGTGGCAGGAAGGAGTCCCCACCCTGCCCAAGGCTGATGAGTTGGAGTAGTGAGAGCACTGACATTCCCACCTGGGACTAAGGATCCCCCCTCCCTCAAAGAGGGAGAAGGAAAGGAGGCCCCAGCTGTCAGCCTCTGTGACACCCACATTGGCTACGTTGTCCATGAGTTCTGAAATTTGGTTGCTTCAGAGTAAAGAAAATGTCTTGTCTCACCCTAAACCTCACCCTCAGAGGACTCCTGGAAAGCGAAGCCATTGGTGGCCACAGGCTCAGAAAGACTAGGGGCTTCTCTCAGTGGGCCCTAGGGGGGCCTGCCCCTGAGTGTTTCTCTTGGGTAGGAGCAGGGCAAGGACTGAAGGCTGCGTTCTGTCTACTTGAAGTCCTGGAGGCATCCTATTTGGGATCACCGTGGTCTTCTTTCCATGTGGACCAGATAGAGGTCTAGGAACTCTGTGGGAGGGAGCTGCTTAGCTCTTAGACAGCAGGCCCCAAGGAGGGTCTGAGGCCCCAGGAGAGAGAGTGGCTGGTCAGCAGGGTGATGGGGCTCCCACTGGACTCGATCTAGGCATGGCTCTTAGGGATGAGTCACTCCAAAGCAGAGGGTCCTCCTCTCTTCTTGTGTTAATGTCTCCCCAGGCCCTAAGCCAACAGGAGTGGCATGTGCCGCACAGAACGTCAGGCCTGATGGCAGGGGTATTTATGGGATGCTGACCTTGGGTGTGGGGGCAGGGGAGATAAAGGCCTAGACAGCAGTGGTTGCCTGTACCCTCCTGGCTAGCACGGCGTGTGTGCCCCAGCTGACCGCAGTTTTCCCACAATGTGAGGGTATCTCTGGCTCTGTCTGTGTTTACCCTAAGGGAGTGATAGTGACATAGGCTGGAGACATCCAGATAGGGTCAGCTCTGCAGTGTCTGGCCCCTCAGACACCTCCTGCCCCTGCCTGCCTATGGCCTGTCTTTGTGACCTCTGTGTCCTGCCAGGTCTGCAGCTCATCCTGCCCCATCTAAGGCCTAAAAGTCCCCATGCACTTTTTTGGCTTCTTGTCCAGCTTCTTAAATGAAATGGTGTCCCTGGAGTCTTACCACCATCTTTTCCGGACACACTTACCTCAGCTCTGCACCCTGCTCACCTCTAAGCCCCTCCATGCTCCAAAGCCCTCTCTTCCAGGCCTAGCATCTCTCTCCTGATGCCGGGATACTTCCTACCCCTTCTATGTTAGTGTCGCCTATCCCTTCAAGGCTTTATCCCCTTTCCAGCAAAATTACCATTTTATGGCTCATTAATTTACTTGCTCTGACACTGGCTAGGCCGAACATTCCACCAAATCCACAGGGATTTGGGGGAAAAAAATATTTGCTATGCCATGTTCTGAGCCAAAACACTGGGGAGAGGAGGCTTGCTTCCTGGAGGCAGGCCCTCCTCACCCAGCCAGGCCCACCAGCTCTCGTGTCTCCCATTCCCCTGCAGAAAAGGCTGCTCTGTGTCCCTGGGGATGCTCCTAGGTACCACATTATGAGGGAACTCAGAATTGCTCCCCAGTACCCCTGCCCATTTCTTCTGGCCCTCAGCCCCAGAAGTAGATTCTCTTGTGAATCTAGGCAATTTGAATCCCCTCCCTTTCAATTCTCCTCTGTCTTCACAGAATTGTCCTTTCATTGGTGTTTCCGTCACCAGTAACTGTTTACTGAGATGCCCGTGAATATCAGATGGCCTTCAGTGGCTGACACTTGGGGAGACAGGCACGTGGAGGTACCGACCCTCAGCAATTTACCAGTGTCCCTCAGGTTTAAGGCTGCCCCTGTGGGCCTGTCACGCACACACTTACAGGGATACAGACCTCTGAAATGCAGATTGGTCCTGAGCGGGGCTGGCAGGACCAGGACCCTCCTCCTGAGTGGGGTGAGCTCGAGGATGGTGAGGAGTCGCACATGAGGACGGTGATGCTAGCTAAGGATTTGTTGTGCAAAGGCAAGAAAAACTACCGGAAACTGAGGAAGCATTCCCAGGTTCATTCTGGGAACAGAGTAGAGGTTTCATTTCAGAGGGTGCTAGGAGAGGATGGGGAGTGTGCAGGTGTAGGGGGAGCCAGAAGGTGGTACTGAGGGTGTGGGTCCATCCTGAAAGCTTCAGGAGGCCTGGAGGAGCTTTACACAGGGCAGCCACAGGTCAGGTGTGCTTTAGAAAGCCCCCCCCCCGCCGCCCCGTCTTTCGTGTAGCGCATAGGTCAAAGGTGACAGGCTTAGAGTCAGAGAAACTGATTCGGAGGTTGTCCTAGTCATCCAGGCTGCACTTGAAGGAGTTCCCAGACCTGCTGGGTGGTGAGGCTGGGGTGGGGGAGAGGTGCTTCCCAGGCCCAGCATGGCAGGAGCAGGCCAGACACAAGGTGGGGGCGTTGGGGTGAGAGTATTGGGTTTCAGTGGAAAGTAAAAGGATGTGGGCTCAGGTCCAGAAGAGTCCACACTGGACGCAGCTGGTGGAACCCTGGAAGGCTTTGTAGGTTTTAGTAGGTGGCATGGCAAGTGAGTGCAGGACGTTAGAGATTGGGGCCTACCGGTAGCAGTGGGGGCTGCAGAGAGGTGTTCTGGCCAGGACGGCATGGCCAGAGTCCCACAGTTGGGTGGGACTGCATGTGGGCAGGCAGGAGAGGGCACAGAGCAGCAAGGGCAAACCTGAGATTTGCATCTGCTGGACTCCATCAGCGCTGGACAGGGCCCGTGAGGGGCAGGATGAGTCCCAGAGGAAAAGTTCTGAGAAGTTAAAGCAGTTCCTGTGGGCAAACTGATTGATTTTGGTGATCAGGAGAATGAGGGTGTCGTGGGCAAAGGCAAGGAACTTGGACAGAGGGCCAAGGGGGACAGAAACAGAAGCAGGTGAATGCAGTTCAGGGCATGGTGCCAAGGTGCCAGTGGCAGGATATCCAGACGGACAACTGGAGACTCAGGAGCCCTGGATGCCAGGCAGGGAGTGGGAAGAGGGTGGGTGAGGATGTGCTCAGTGCGGGGCCAGGAAGAGGGAGAGGAGCCAGAAGACACAGGAGGGTGAAGAGATCATAGAGCCACATGAGGGGGTGGCCCAGCGTCCGGCACCAAGTACAGGGCAGGAGATCGAGGAGGGATGGTGGCGTCCAGGATGGAAGGCTCCAGCTGAGAGCGGATGGTGGGTGTGCCTGGTCCAGGGCCTGGGCGGGTAGTGGGCTGTGGAGGGTGCAGGTGGTGTCCACCGGTCAGCAGGCAGCCGTGTCTCTTGGAGCAGGCAAACAGGCCCAGGAGGACATCCAGACCCCAGCCTCATGAGGTGGCCCAGTCCCTCTCCTGCTTCTCTCCCATCTCCCCTTCTGGCGGTCTTCACTGCTCTGTTTCTCAGAGTCAGTGTGCTTTCCCTGGGCTGCTGCCCCCTGTGGACATGGAGGCTCCTCCTCCTCTGTGCCGCATCCTGCTGTCTCCACAAAGCCTTGCCTGACCACTCCACTTCTCCCCAGCCTAGGTCAGGTAGCCCTTGCTCAGAGCCCCTGGAGGCCCCAAACCGTAGGAGACAGGAGCTTTGTAAGGGGGAGCTTTGCCTGTCCCCTTCCTGCCTGTAGCTGCCGGCACCTCCCAGCATGATGCCTGGAACATGGTCGGGGCTCCGCCATGATTTCACGACTGAGCAAAAGAATCTCATTTAATGCTCTCAACAACCCCATCCCTATTTGCTGATGGGGAGCCCGAGTCCTAGTTCAGTAATCTAAGGTCACACAGTCTCAGATGATATCCAGAATTCTGTCCAAGGCACTCAGTTCCACAGGTTCACCAGTATTGTTCTCCCCCATGTACACCAGAGAACCAGGAGGTGTCTCAAGAAGGGAGGAGTGGGGGTGGGGGGGAGCAGGTGGCCCCGGCAGCATGACTTCAGTCCCTACCCCACACAGAGGTGGTAGCCACATAAGTTCCAGGAGAGACAGAGGGTTTCCAGGGCCCTGCAGGTGGGGGCGCAGGTGTGGAGGAGTGAGGCCTGGGAGGAGAGGAGACTGCCAGGCAGGTGAAAGGAGCTGTGACAAAAGCATCTGCTTCCCTCCCCAGGAGCGGCTCCTGCTGTCTGTCCTTCCCCGTCATGTTGCCATGGAGATGAAAGCAGACATCAACGCCAAGCAGGAGGATATGATGTTCCATAAGATTTACATCCAGAAACATGACAACGTGAGGTAGGGGTGAGGCTGGGGGGCAAGGAGGGTGGGAGGACTGAACTCTTAACATCCCCATACAGGGATCTTTCAGGGGGGGCTTAGCCCAAATTGTGGCCTGTTTGGAATGTGTGTTTTCTGGGGCAACCCAACCCCACCCCTCTAGGTCCGTGAAGTGAATTATTACTCGGGGAGGAGGTGAGGCTATGGAGTGAGGATATAGAAGCAAGGAAGAGAGGGGAAAGCTACACCACCAGCTGTTGGGGAAACTCCCAACCTAGCCAGGGAGACAGAAAGCACAGCTTAGGATTCATATGCCACTATTATCATCTTAATCCTCCTCTCCACCTAGCATGGAAAGCCAGTGTGTGCCAGGCACTGTACAAGGTATTACCCACCTTGGAAAGGTATTACCCTCCATGGAAAGCCAGTGTGTGCCAGGCACTGTACAAGGTATTACCCACCTTACCACTAATCTTCCTGACAGTCCTGCCAGGCAGGGACCCTTATTAGCTCCCCTTATTTAGAGATGGCATTCAGAGTGGATAAGACCCTTGCCCAAGGTCACTCAGCCCAGAGTGCTAAAGCTGGAGTGCTCCATGGTGGCCTGTTCCAAAACCCATGCTCATTTTACTGCATATTTGCTGCTCCCCCAGACAGAAGCTGCTGAACAGCAGGGACATGCAAACAGATGTTGATTAATAGTGTGCAAAATCTCCATATGAGTTCCACAGGGACATGGAGCGAGAGATACAATGGCCTTCATCCAGCATGGCTTCCTGGAGGGCCCGCTAATCCTCCCATATGCCCAGAAGGTGCTGCAGTGCTTTCCTCTGAGAGAGCTGCTTTCTCACTGGGCCAATTTTCCTAAGACCAAGAGTCCTCTAAAGCTGGTATACAGAGAACCCTTTGGAAGCTTGGGCTGAATTTTCAATAAAGGGATTAAATTGAATGACACAAATTATTGCAAACATGCACACACAGGTGCTCACACATGCACTACTCACTCATGCCCCTGCCTTCCCAGTGAGGCGACAGGGGTGGGCTGGGCACTGCGCTTTTATGCAGAGCAAGTAGAACTGCCCAGTTCCCACGTTATTCCCTAGAATCCAGGACAGTTGCTGGTGCCCGTGTGTCCTCTATTCATCTCCCAAAACATATTGCAAGTCTTTGGGAGAAAATGTACTTGAACAACACTTTTGTCCTCATTTTGGGGGGTTATCTCTATCTCCCTAAAGCCTACCCACTCTCCACTGTCAGGCAGGGGCAGTGCAGCTGGCAGGGAGAAGGCTGCCCTCACCAAGTCTTCCCAACCTCGAGGTCTCTGGAGGGACTGCAGGCTTGGGGGGGCAAAGCTCAGCAAGGAAAGCTGGGTCTGGGCTTTGGCAGGCAGTGCCAACGTGCCAGTTTCCCAGCTTCTCCTCCTCGTGCCATCTCTGTCCTCACGGGGTAGAACAACTGCTAATTATAAGCTACTTACAGAGTTTTCTTAACCCAAATACTGTTCTAAGTACTTGCATATATTCTTCTAATTCCCACAACAAAAAGAGGTTGGTATTATTTTTACCTATATTTTATAGTGAGGAAACTGAGGCACAGAGATTAACTCATCCAAGATCCCTTACCTGGTTAAGTGGAGAATTACCTCCAGAAAACTTCTTGATATTAGGGTTTTTACCTAATTTAGCTAGTTTACCTAGGTAAAAAATTTTATATGCTGAGGAGGAAAGGATTTGAATGAGGATTCTGTGGGAAGAATGGGAGCCCTCAAGTCAAAAGGAGACTCAGAGTAGGGAAAAAGGGTGTGGTGGGGGAGGGTGTGTGTGTGTGTATGTGTGTGTTGTGTGTGTGCGCACGCGCGTGCATGGCTGAGGAACCACCAGGGCCTTTCCTGTGTGATGGCAACCTTAGGGCATGGGAAGAAACAGCCTTCCTCGTTTTAACAAGTACCAGAGGCACAAGGTCCAGGTGGAAAGAACTTGCCCCACTAAGTGGTCCCTATGCATCTGAACCCCTGAGCTCCCTCTTTTGGGATTTTCTCTTTTGGTCCTGTCCTCACCACTTCAAGGTCCTGGCCTTGCTCCAGGCAGAGCAGGGACAAAAGGTGCTTTCCTTGATTGCTCTTAGCACAGGAGGGCGTTCAGTAAATAAATGTTTTTTAAAAAGTGGAACACAAAGAAAATCCAGAAAATCCACAGCTCCGAGACAGCCCAGCCTTCAGGCTCTTGGCCTGGCTCTGCGTCTGATCACTTCTCATCTCAGCCCCGGACCCTGCCTATCACCGTCCTGCCCTCCCACATACAGCACAGTCTCACTCCTATCTCTCTGCTGCTGGCTCTCGGGCTCCCAGCCCTCCAGCAGGAGGGTTTGGTCAAAGGGGGTGACTCAGGCCTCCTCCACCACGGCAGTGGCCCACCCTCACAGGCATGGCTCACCCTCACCTCAAATCCAGTATCGAAATCACAGAGTGGCCCCAACATCCATGTGACAGGAACTGGTACGCAGACACAGTGCGGGGGAGATTCCGCTCTAGGATGTGCTCAGGGTCAGTGAGAACAATCAGGAAAGAGATGACAGGAGAGAAAAACCAGGGTTCCATGGGGACACTGAGTGGCTCAGGACCCTGAGTTGTCAGGGCCAGCCGGTTTGCATAGGGGCCCGCAGGAGCAGCCACACGCACATGCCCTGCTGGGACCCTTGCTCTGTTCCATCAGTCCTGGGTGCAGCTCTTAAGGGAGCATATTGCTTGTCTGGTCTCTGTTTTTGGGTTGAACCTTTGGCTTGGGTTGGGGGTTGAGTAGAGTGGATGGGTGACTTCATAGTGTAGAGATGCACTTTGGGGCTGGGTTGTGGTGCAGTGATTAGGCCTGGGGTTTTGGGTTCGGCAGCCCCACATGTTGGCCCAGCCCCACTGTTTCCTGGCTGTGTGACCAGGGTGAGTGCAGGTACCGAACTGCTCCAAACCTCAGTTTCCTCATCTACATAATAGAGTGGGAGGAGTACCTACTTAATAGGGTGATAAAGGGCAAATGAGATAATGTGAGGAAAGTGCTTAGCACAATATCTGGCACATAGCAAGTGTTCAGTAATTGGGAGCAGCTATTATTGTTGTTACTGTTATTATTATGATTATTATCACACTGCTATCAACAAAGAAAGGCCTGGGGATTCTCGAGCTGGAGAGTGGAAGGGTGATGAGTCACATTCGTCAATTCTCCTTGGAGCTGTAATATTTAGAGAGGGTGATGACATGCTGTTCTCTGGCCCCACTGAGAGCAAGACCACAAGAAAAAATAAATCAACTCTGTGCTGTGACAGAGAGGGCCTGAATCAGGGAGAGACAAATGGGTGGGGGCAGAGTTTGGCCTGCGCAGGGGGTGACAGACTGGTGCCACCACTCTCAGAGGCCTCCCTCTACCCCGAGGAGAGTAGTTGCACGGCTCACGGTTCCTGACACTCAGATGCTTCTTGAGCCCCCACCAGCGATGGGCTGACGCAGACCAGAGGCCGCGAAACCCCTGAAGTCTCCTAGATGGCTCTCCTGACCAATGTGAGTGACAGCTGGAGATGTTTCAGCCCCTTGGGGAGATCTTTGCCTGGATGTCAGAGAGCCCTCTGTGCAGCCCCACCTCCCCACCACATACCTGCCCCCTGCACCGGCAGTGCCAGGGGCAGAGGTGGGCTGTGCTATTCCCACTCCTGGGACAGGGGCCTCAAATACACACCAGCAGACTGCTCTGGGATAGGGCTTCTGGGGCTCTGTCTTAAGTGGTGGGAAATTGGGGTTGGAGAAAGGGGCCAGCCAGGGAAGTACCACACCAGGGGAGGGATGACCCCATGGGGTCACAATAAGAGTTAACTTTGCCAAGAGGTCCCCATTATGGAGCAAGAGGAGCGTTTGTGTTGACCAGAAACCCTGCCCTGCCATTTAGTGGGGACTTAAGTCACCTAATCCGAGCCTCAGTTTCTTCATCTGTAACATAAGAATAGTGATGTCCATTCACTCACCCGTTCGGTGGTGTTTTACCTCTGCCTCCGTCAATGGGGGCTGCCATATGCACTCAGACACAGCTAGAGGCAGGGATGACGATGTGAATGAAAAGGGCACTCTGTCTGTCATTTTGAAGCTCAGCTGTTCAGGAAGACACGTACTGGGCACTGGGTTCATGAGCAAACTGGGAATATGGCACATGCAGGGTGTCTGGTGGACTTTGTGCCCTAGCAGGGCATCCATTTTAGACAGCTTAGCTCACTCCTTCTGTTACAATGGCGACCCAGAGCAGCAGAGCCCACGAGAGGGCCCTGAGACTACTAGTCGGGAGGGCAGGTGCTGTAGTAAGTTGTAAAGCTTCTGGCTCAAGGGGTGGCTCAGACCACTGGTTCTGTGCTGGTTACCAGCGAGAGTCATGGCCAGGTAACCCAATACTCCAGAGGGTCCAGGGACAGAGAAGGCCCAGCCAGCCCTGAAGAGGCCCTACAGGATCCTCTTTATCTGCAAGATCCCTATTGAAGGAGGACAGCCATGCACCGGATTGGTCTGCACCGCACCCCCTGCCCCACTGGAGCCTTATGATTTAAAGGTTGTAGGTGGCGGGAGGTGGGAGACTCTGCTGTGTGACTGGAGAGCAGACCACCTTCTCCAGGGGAGGCCTATCCTCTCCTGAAGAAACACAGGCCTCACAGGCGCCATCTGTTTGGTCCTGAGGGGGTAAGCATCTGAGACTGGGTCTCCCTGGCTTGGTCACAAGCTCATTTTCCCTTTAGGGCTGGAGGTGGGGAGCCTGGCTGAGGGGCTGCTGACCTAGGTGTAGAAGTGAGGTGATGCCCCTCCCTGTTTGGGGTGGTGTGTGTGTGTGTGTGTGTGTGTGTGTGTCTGGGTCTGGGGAGGACTGGCCTGCGCTCACACCTCCCCCTCCCTTCCTCTCTCCTGAACTCCCCCCTTTTAAGGTTATCATCTCCTCTCCTGTCTCCTTCAAGGACTTGGCTGCCTTCCCCAGGCCGCTCTGGCGTCTGGCTCGGCTGCAGCGTGGTTCTGAATTATAATGACCACGAGACAGTGTTGATGATGTTCAGCTGCCCGCGGGCAGATTGTGTGCCCTGTGGACAGAGAGGGAAAATATTTACCTCCAGTCACGCCCACAGGCCACCCGAGGAGTGGTCCATAAACCGCCCCCCGCCCCCCCGTCTGCCTGCCTCCAGGCTGATAGTATGAGGAGAATTTGGAACCGACTCGCATCTATTACAGATACAAGTGGGCTTTGTGTTCTCTCATTCATTCCATGAGCACTTACAGAGCTGCTGCTCTGCGCCAGGAATGCTGAGGAGCAGGTGGCGTCGACACCATCTTGACCCTTGGGAAACACCCAGAGAGGCAGAGCTGAGCCCGGTTCCGAGGGCACAGCAGTCTGACAGAGCGGCCTCCCCTGTTGCAGAGAGGGGGGATAAGCACTGGGGTTGGGTACATACTTTTTAATTAATTAGCCAATTAATTAATTCCTTTAGTTGTGGTAAAATATACATACCAAGGAATTTGCCGTTAACCATGCTTTACGTGGGCCGTTCAGTGGCACTAAGTCCGTTCAGTACACCTTGTTTGCAACCATCGCTACCACCTATTTCCAGAAGTTTTTTCCATCTTGCAAAATGGAAACTCTGTCTTCATTAAAAACTAACTCTCCATTCCTCCCCACCCCCATTCCTGGCCTTCACCTTCCCTCTTCTGTCTGAATTTGAGTGCATTAGGTCCCTCATAGAAGTGGCGTCCTGCTGTACTTGTTGCTTTGTGACTCACTTCTTCCACTTAGCATGATACCCTCAAGGTTCATCCATGCTGTAGCTTGAATTGAATTCCCTTTTTGAAACTGAGTAATATTCCATTGCATGTATTGATCACATTTTGTTTATCTGTTGATGACGCTTGGTATGCTTCTGCTCTTTTGGCTATTGTGAGTGATGCCGCAGTGAACATGGGTGGACGCATAGCTCTTTGGGTCCCTGCTTTCGATTCTTTAGGATAGTACCAGAAGTGAAATTGCTGGTTCTTATGGTAATTCTGTTTATTTTTTTAAAATGACTGTCTTAAGGTTCAGTGTGTTGTTTTTTTTAATTGAAACATTAATATTTTCCCCTTTTCTTAAATTTCTTTTTTTTTAATTGAGGTAGCATTGGTTTACAACATTGTTTATGATGTAGAGGTAAAAGGTCACAACCCTGCCTGTGTATGTTACATCCCATTCCCACCACTGGCAGAGGCACTGAAAGTCTCTCCTGTAGTCTCTTGTGCCCGCTCCCCCCTTAGGTGATTCTATGCTTCATTTTTTAGGGAACTCCATGCTTTCTTTCATGGTGGTTCACCACTTCAATTTTGCACCAGCAATGCACAGTGGTTCAAGTTTCTCCATATTCTTGCTAGGGTTGGTACTGGACAAAAGACCTGAGTTTGTCTTGGGAAACAGAGTGAGAAGGGTGGGGATGGAGGCAGCAGTCAGCAAAGACATACTACTTTAGTTCTCTACACTCAAATTGGGGAGGTCCGGGCGAGACAGGAAGAGGGAAGTGAGGGTGAAGACTGATTGACCTTGTTGGGAGGTGATTTTGAAACAACTGATTTCAGTTGTGATTTGTAATTCTGACTCTAGTAAGAATGCACATATAAGGAGGATTGTTCTGGGAGGGGTTAGACATAATGAAGATGGAAGGATTAGAATCGGATTCTAAAAGAAGAATGTGATTTGTTTTTTTAAAATATTTTTATGATACAAAGGATGTATGTTCTTTGTAGAAAACTTGGAAAATAAAGGGAAGAAAATAAAACACACTCATGTTCTCACTGCCCAGAGGTCACTGACTACGCGCTGCTTAGTCTCCATGCGATTCCTTCCTCCCTCCGCGAGCTTCTCCTTCGGGAAGCGGTTCCCTGACTCTCCCAGGACTCTGCAGACAGAAGGCCTGGAGGAGCCATGGTGGAACGTTGCCTGGTGGTAGGAGTCGGGTTAGGTTGGCAGAACTAAGATGGAGGGATCCCAAGGGCATGCGGCTGGAAGATGGATACCAGGGCCCAGACTTTCTGGGCCCCTTCCTGATTGGGGGTCAAACGGCAGGACCCCGTCTTTTGGACTCTACTTCTGAAGGATGGTGTCCTGTTTCTGTGAAGGTGGAGAGGACGTGGCTGCCCCAGGGACAGTTCTCCTTGTTGGTGTGTTCAGCAAACTCCCATTGACCTGTCCCCCTTTGCCTCTCCCAGCCTGTGGCCTCAGACAGTTCTGCTCCTCGTTCAGAGGCCCTATTCTAATCATTTTCCACCCTCCCTTGGAAAACACACGTCGTCTGCTGCCCCTTATCAGACCAGTGCTGAGACCACGCCTGACGGTGCTGCCCGCCTAGTGCGTGTGAGGGGCACAGACCCAGGTGGCTCTCCAGGTTGTACAGCTGGGAGCCAGTGGAGGGCACCTTGTAGGGGACAGCCCTTGTGGTCAAAGAGACCGCTGGCCTGTGTCTGGTCCTCCTCACGCTACCTTCCAGGTGCCTCCAGGTGCTTCTCCCCTGCTGGGCCTTCTTCCCCAGGATCTTCAGCTCTCACTGTGTCCGACATCTTGGGATTCCGGCCACTGCCTGTGCCATGCACCCTTTCCGCCGCTGCCCCCTGACCTGATTCCCTGGGGCCCTTTCTTCTCCTGAGCTGAACTGGACAGATGGCTGGCCCCTTGACATTTCTTGAGTTCGATCTCTGCAGTGCTGAGGGAGCAGGAGCTAGGGAGAGCGGGCCCTTGGCACTGCCAGATTGAGAAACTCAGCTCCCGGGTATTTGAGATGTGTTGGGTGTGCCTCTGTGAAGGAGCAGGGTCAGGCATCAACAACTTCAAGTCCCAGGGCCTGCTGGCGGTGAGAGGGAGGTTAAATGAGGAAATGCTTTAACCAAAAATGCGTGTGGTAAAGCAGAGCTGGAGCTGCGATGGAGAACTGAAGGGCCTATTGTGGTAATTGGGATGAAGTGCCTCCCTGCTCTTGCCTCTGGAGCACAATGTAGGCAACCCTGAGTGATGGATGGCAGGCAATTAGGGAGGAGCATGAGCCTGAGTGGGCCTTACCCAGCTTCTGTGTGCTGCAAGGGCCTGGTCACATTGCCAAGATGAGCTCTCAAGTGGGAGCTAATGGAGGAATTAGCACCTGACTGCGTGTCTGGGTCCAGAGCGAGGTTGTAAAATGGCCTTCAGAATTACCAAGGAACGGATCAGAAAGTTTTGGCCCTCAGAACAGACATTCGCCTTTGCACAGACCTAAAACAGGAGCCTCCAGAAGTGACAGTCACTACGCAGAATCCGCCCCCAAGACTCCTCCCCCAAGATGGCAGAGAAGTGGGACTTTGCCCCTGACAGGAGGCGGGGCATGTGTGGAGGTGGCAGAGGTGCCATGAACGTGTGGGAGAGGCTGCAGGGTTCAGTGTCGGGTCCTCAAGACCCTGTCCAAGCCTCTGCTCCAGTTAGAAGCCCCGCTTCGCGCCACCTCCTCCCTGGCTGTCTGGTTGCTCTGCCACAATCTAAGAGTCAGCAACCTGCCCCTCCCTGATTCCTCAGCAGCTGTTGAGAATCCAGAGATGGAGCACAGGAAAGACAGATCCCAGGAGACTGGAGGGAGGGTCAAGGTTTCCAAGCTACCAGGATCTTCCCAGCCACTCTTGTTCCCGTGCTGCCTGGCACAGGCCAGGAGGCTGCCCATTCATGCCTTGAACACCACTGGAGCATCTGCTGGGTGTCAGGCCCGGGGTTCCCCAAGCTCAGATGACAGGCCTGGGCCCCTGAGAAACCCAGTGGGGTAGAAAGAAGAGCTACTGGAGTTACTAGTGCTGCCTCTTACTTGCTTTGAATATTCTCTTCCTGCAGCAAAGTGCATCTCAGGGTAGAGTTGTGGGTAGAGTTGTCCCCCCTAGAAGATATGCTGGAAGTCCTAACTCACAGTACTTGTGAAAGTGACCCTATTTGGAGAGGGGGTCTTTGTGGATGAAATCAAGTTCAGATACGCTCTTGCTGGAGTAGGGTGGGCCCCAATTCAATGCAAGTTGTGTCCTTATAGGGAGAGGAAAGTGCCATGTGAGGACAGAGGCAGGAATGGGGGTGGCGTGGCTGCAAGCCGAAGGGTGACGATCGCTACCAGAACCTACAAAGGCAAGGGTCAGAGTCTCAGAGGAAAGCCTGGTCCTGCCAACCCCTTGATTTTGGACTTCCTGCCTCCAAAACAGTGAGAGAATAAATTTCTGTTGTTTTAAGTCACCTACTGTGCTGTAGTTTGTTCTAGCAGCCACAGGAAACTAGTACAGATACCTACTATGTGCTCGGTATTGTGCTAGGTGTATGTGGGGGCAAATAGATGGAGCAGAGGGCAAAGTAGATACTCATTCAGTCATTCAGTTTCAAGTTTTAGTGAGCATTTTCTCTGTGTGCCAGAGAGCGTGTGTGTATGTGGGGAAACTGGGAATGCTCAAACTCCCTCAAGGAGTTTGCATCCTAGTGGGGAGACACAGATAAGAGCATAATAATAAATTACATATTGAATGGTAAAAAATGCAGTGGAGAAAAATGCAGCAGGGCCATACATATATCAGAGATATATATATCAGAGGGATTGTAAAGTTAAATAGGATGTGGAAGCTCTTTGAGAAGGTGACATTTAAGCCGGTACAGTGCTTCTCAACCCTGACTGCACGTTAGAATCACCAGGGAAGCTTCAGACAGAACAAAGCAGAACAAAAACCATCAACAGCAGAGCCCCACCCCAGGTCAGCTGAGTCAGAGGCTCTGGGGGTGGGGACCAGGGACCCTCCTTATAAAAACTCAGGTGATTCTGATAGACCCCAGCACTGCTGGTCGGGCGTGAGGAGAGCCGCAGCAGAGAAGGCGCTCTGCACGGCCCCGCCAGGTCACCGGTGAAGGGCAGTGCCTGGGGGCCGACCAGGTCCACTTGTGCCAGGTAGAGACCTGTCCCGGCTTTGTGGCTCAGGAAGCTCGGGCAGGTGCAGGGTCAGTGAGCCCTGGGCCCTCGCCCACACACGTCCTCATGCTTCTCGGGGTGGCAGGTTCATTCCCTCCTCCCCTCCTCTCCTGCACTTGGTGGGTTGCCCTGCCATTGCCAGGTCTGAGGTCTTCCTACCAAGGGGAGGAAGCCCCCAAAGCTAGGCATTGGCTGTGTGGTCTCAGACCCAGGGTGGAGCAGCCATTAGGCCTGATGTCACCCGCTCTGCCTTTGCGACACTGGCCAGCCGTGCTGACCGTCCCTGGGTGAGTTCCTGGACTCCAGAGCAGCTGACTTGACCCCAGCCTCCCCTGACCAGTTCCTGAGAGTTACAGAATTCCCAGAGCAGTGGCATCTTGGGAGCTTTTAAAGAGACTGGTAGCTACCTCTTCCTCCTTCCCAGCGGAGTGGGGGAGTGGAGGTGGGCCAGGAGTTTATCTGGAGTGCGGCAGCCTCCCCCACAGCCTCCTCTCTCACCTAGCACGCTGGCTGCGCACGCAGGCCCCCCACCCACTCGGCTTGTCTCTGTGTCAGATGCAGGCATCAAAGTGTGATGGAGAGTCCCGACTGCCTTTCGTCTTCTGAGTCCCTGACACCCCTGAGCCCTGGGCCCCAGCCACCCTGGGACAGTGTGGAGACCGGTGGGTGACCTGACAAGACGGTGTTGGCTGCACTTACCTGTTCTCCTCCTTACCTGTTCTCCTTGCCTCTCATTTGTCTCATCCTGCCCCAGGAGCCCCATGTCTCCCACTCGCTGGCTTTCCTCCTGCCACTGTTTTGGCTGATCCAGGCTGGGATCAGTGGGGAGAGTTGCCAGGACTCAGAACCCTGGCCCAGCCTGGACTCTGCCCTCCTGTACTGTTCCTGTGGGCGATACAGCCCTGCTGGGGCCCCAGATGCTCTCCCCGGCGGCCCAGCCAGCTTCTACTTCACTCACTCGAGCTGGCATCCCCTCTCCACAGGGTCGTGTCCTGCTCCAGGGCAGACAGCCCCCCACGAGCCCTCCTGTGGCCACTCACACCTGTGCCTCTGCCCCCCCTGCCCTGCCTGCTGATCCATTTAAGATGACTGGGGACCAACAGGGAGTGACGTCTTTATTGTTTCCGTTCTCACATAGTGGGCCAGGTTGGGCAGCTGGCTCAACCTTTCTGAGCCTCAGTTTTCTCACCTGTAAAAGGAGGATTGTAACCTCACAGGCGGTGATGATGCCAAGTGAGTTAGCGCATCTGAAGTGCATAGAACAGTGTCCAAGTGTTTGAAAATGTAGGACTATTATCTGGGTATGGTGAGGCCTACAGATGAGGAGGCAACTGCCATTGAAAGATCGTTTCTTACAGTTTCCAAGAGAGGAGAGGACACACCGTTGTGGGGGTTGGGTGGGGACACAGGTTGCACCAGGCCCGGGCAGGAGGCAGAGTGAGAAGGAAAAGAGGAGCAAGAGTTTTTACTGTGGTCTAGCGACAGGTGGGCAGGCTTTGGGTTACTTACTTTGAATAGTGGACTCTGGGTGTGGGGACTATCTTAAGCTTTCTGGTACCTGTCTGTGGGGTGAGTAGCTGGGGAGTGGTGCCCATGTGAGAGCTTGTGGGGTCGGGCTCCGGGAGCTGAGGGCATTGTTGGCTGTCTCTGGGAGCTGGCAGGCCTGGGCAGGACAGGCTTCTAGGTTGCCAGCAGGGACAAGTTGGGGACTCCTGAGGTGCTAACTGGCTAAGTCTTTCTCCTCCCTGGGCCTCCTTCAGTCTGTTCCTTCCAGAGGCGCCTGGAGATGGGGAGGGGGAGTTTAGGGTGGGATCCCCTTGTTAATGGGCCTGGGAAGTGAGATCTTTGGACAACCACCATTCTAGCCTGAATCACTTTCAGAGCAGATGAATCAACAGCCCTCTCCCCCGCCCCAGTCTCAGGTCCAGCTTCCTCGAAGGGGCATCTCAGAGTCTAATGGGGAGGTCCTGGAGGTGACCAAGAACTGGGGAGTCAGGTACTCCCAGACCTCACACAGCTCTGCCCTCCTTTCCTCCTGGTGGGCTATAGAAAAGAGGACTAGAGGGTGTTTCCCAGTCAGCAGGGAGGTGCCCTTGTTCCTGGGTCTCCAGTACTGGTGCTCTTGGCCCCCCACCCCCACCCCCAGCAACCACTTAGTTGCCCCAGGACTCCTGCTGACCTTCTGCTCTCCTAAGTCTAGGGGTGGGCCCAGATCGCCTCTCTCACGGGGGCTGTCTCCGCCTGTGTCCCCAGCATCCTGTTTGCGGACATCGAGGGCTTCACCAGCCTGGCATCCCAGTGCACCGCCCAGGAGCTGGTCATGACCCTCAATGAGCTCTTCGCTCGCTTCGATAAACTGGCTGCGGTAAGTCACCCTGCCCCTTCTCTTGGACACCCGTGTGCCCTAGCCAGGCCCAAGGGCTGCCTGATTCAGGCTGCCTGAGAGAAGGGTGCTATGGTCAAGGACCAGCTGAACCCCAGGAACTGTGCCAGCATTGCCTGCTGGAGAGTCAGCTGTGGAGCTGGCAAGGGCAGAGGGCCCCACAAGCTGTGGCTGGGCTTCCTCATGCCTCATGTGGACCCATCACCTGCCCAGCTGGAGCTGCTTTCATAGGGTGAGAGGGAGGGAGGGAGGGAGCGGGTAGAACTTCCACCAGTGGGAGGGGAGTTGAGGCCTGCAGGTAATATTACCCAGAGCCCTGAGGATTTCTCTTTGGTGGATCTGCTGGGGTATCTTAGAGCCACTTTCCTGTAGAGGTTGGCGGGAATGATAAGGAAATGAGTTTAAATCCAACTGGCTGAAGACAGTCAGTGTCCTTTCCTAGAAGCTTCCAGAATGAGAACTCTTCAACATTGAGGCACATTAGAACACCCCTGGCAGGGATGTACGCGATACATTGTTCCACTGCTGTAATTGTGTCCCCACTTTTGTGGCTTGGAGTGACACTGTGCCTTTGTAGAGTGCCACTTACTGCAGGGGCCCCCAACACGCGGACTTGTTCCCCTTTACTCCCACACAGGATGTCAGATCAGATGGGCTGGCGCCAGTGAGGACATGAGACGGTGGCCTCCCACCTCCCTAGCTGTTTTTTTAATCACTGAATCTGGGTGAGGTGAAGGGTTACATACTTGGCCCTTGGGCATCGAATGGGCCTGGAATGTTAGTTCGGGCTTCACAGACTCTGAGTCCCAGCACCCCAGCTTTGTGAAGTGACTCCTGGAAGGCAGATTAGGGCCATGTGAAATTGGTGATGAGTGACATTCCATCTCAGCCCAGTGAAGCGGGCCTGCTGGTAACCTGCTCCGTTACTCGCTCAGCTGCAGCGGCTGGCGCTCCAGCTCTGTGGGCATCGCATGCCCTGCTTGCTGGCCTAAAAACTCTCCTAAAACTCAGATAGGCACAGGCTCTGGTGAACTTGCAGCCAAATCTCATTTCTGCCTCATCTTTTTGTAAAAGGAGAAGCAGAAAACTGACCCTTGACCCTTGGGCCAAGAGTCAGAGCGTGCTCCAGGGCCTGGGGGAGGGGCCGGCCACTCACTCAGACAGGCCTCCCTCATGCTCACGAGGCTGCCCTGCTTGCTGCCATGGGGCCCAGCTAGATCCTCCTTGGCCCCAGCCACCGCCAGCAAGCGTCGAGCTGGGGGCCTGAATGCCTCTCCGAAGGCTGCTTGGTCTGTCCCTCCCTCCCACGGCCCTTGATAAGCTGCCCTGGGCTGGGGCCGAGCATCCTCCCGGCACTGGATCTGTGCGCGCTACCCTAAAAGGCAAGTTATTCCCGGCATGGGGTGAATCTGTTTGCTTCCCATTCGCTTCCTCCCACTTCTTTTTCCTACTATTTTTAATTTTTAAAATTAATTTGCTTTCCAGGAGAATCACTGTTTACGTATTAAGATCCTGGGGGATTGTTATTACTGCGTCTCAGGGCTGCCTGAAGCGAGGGCTGACCACGCCCACTGCTGCGTGGAGATGGGCATGGACATGATTGAGGCCATCTCGTAAGTGCTGGTCTGCAGGGGGCCTGTCCATCTGCAGGGGGCCTGTCCATCTCCAGGGGACTTCCTGTCTCCCGGGTCCTGTCCCACAATGCCCTCCTCCCACCCTTAGCCACATTGGAGGGTAGATTTGCACCTCCAGGTTTTAAGCATCCCCCTGGGCTCTTTTTGCCCACAGCAGCCTGGGAAGCTTTCCCAAAGGAGCGGGTCCTATGAGAAGGGAGGGCTTCACAGAGTCCAGGGTAGCAGGGGGTGCAGACTCACCTCTCCAGGGAGGAAGACAAGTGGCAGCGATGCTGTGCCTTGTGCGGGGGGCCTGGCACTGTCCCTCGTCTCTTGCAATGACCGGCCGGGGTGGAGCACACCAACCCTGTTTCTTCCCAAATAAGGACGGTTGGACTCAAGGGTAGATAGCTCCCCAGGTACTGCTACTAGGCCAGGGGGTTCAACACAGGTGTTCCCATTTAAGTAAATCCATCCTTCCTAGAAGCAATAGCAAAACCGATCTTGGACCAGTTCTAGGTGACTGCTGGTTGAGGAATGAGCCCAGGTCATTAAAAACATGGATAGTCCAAGCCCACATGTTGATCAGGAAGCGGGTCAGAGGTTGCATCTGGGTTTAGCAACTTAAAGCTTTACATGGAGCCTGGCTAGAGTGGCCAAGGCCGGGGTCAGAGTAGCTGGCAGAGAAGGTGGCTGGGCCCACCCTGTCTGGCTCAGTTCCATTTGCAGGGTTCGCTGAGTGCCCTGCGCAGAAGCACAGGGTCTGTTGAGGGAGGGACGCCGAGACTCCCAAGGCCCCAATACCTGGCATACTGAGTGACCTCACCAGTTAAGAGAGGCAAACTGTGGTGGGAGGACCGGGCAGAGGGCAGCTGAGTCCAATAGGAGGACTAAGAACAGCTTTATAAAAGAGGTAGCCCTGGGGGGAAGCCAAAAAGATAGAATGAGATCACCGAGCTAAGCAAGTAGCCAGAGGTTTTGTGACGAAATAACAGCTCCTGCAAGGTACTTGTAGAGTTGACCCCAGGACAAGATGACATGAATCTTCCTCATGGGGGTGTCAGCCTCTCACAGGTGGCTTGGGGTGAGTCTGGCCAGTCCCATGGTATCAGGAAGGCCCAGGTTCCTAAAAGTGCATGCTGTAGACCTGCCCCCGGAGCACCTACACCTCTTCCCCCGACCCCGGGCCCCAGACCACACCTCAAATGCACAGCTTCCATCCGTAACCCTCTCCCATGAGAACCCGCCAGTGTGCTGGGGACTCGGGTGCATCTGATGGGCATGGGACCTGTCTTCTAGAAGATGGGGCATCTTTAGCACCCCGTGCCTGCCTGAGTCATCTTTTTTCCTGAGCAGGACATGGGTGCTCTCTTGAAATTCAGTGGATTGCCTTTCTCCATCATCCTGCTAACGAAGAAATAGCAATGTGAAAAAGTCCAGGAGCATCATGGGTGGGGTTTGGAGTGGCTGTAACTTGCCTTTTTGGCTCAAGTAGCGTTAATGTGCATTTGCATTGCATTTTCTGCACACAGCTTAATTGACAGAGGCTAGTAGCCTGAGTGCCCTGGTGGGGGTAAGTCCTGGGGCATGGCTTTTAGTGTGAGGTGCCTCGCCACCTTGTGGCCAAGATGGGAAATAGCACCCTCTCTGTTTATGGCACCTGAGCCCCAAGCCCCTGACCTTCAGGTGGACTCTCTGAGACTGAATTTGGGCTGGAGCTCAGAGGAATGAGTCTTTGACTCCTACAGCTTCTGAGGCATCCCCTGACTCCCTGCTTTCCAGCCTCACCCCTACTCCGTGTGCCTGGCCCCTGACCCTCTCCCAGCCTTACCCCTGCTCCATCCCCAGGTTGGTCCGGGAGGTGACAGGGGTGAACGTGAACATGCGCGTGGGAATTCACAGCGGGCGAGTACACTGCGGTGTCCTTGGTCTCAGGAAGTGGCAGTTCGACGTCTGGTCTAACGACGTCACGCTGGCCAACCACATGGAAGCTGGAGGCAAGGCTGGGTGAGTAAGGGTCTCAGGCAGGCCCCAGACTAAACTTCTCACCACGGTGACTGTGAGGCATGGGACTGGGGTGGGCAGGTTGGGGTAGCTCCCAACCTCAGGTCTGGGAGACTCGAGGTAGAATTTCTTCTACTTGACCAGTTCCTTATCCACACTGTGGTAAGCTGTAGGGAGCATCCCTTCAACCTGCCCTGAAGATGTTTACACAAAATAAGGTGACTTGTGGGAGCTGTGACAGGTAGGGTAGAGCTCTGGAGAAGGGGGGAAGCAGCAATAATTTCCAGGGTAGCCAGGACAGGGCAGGTTTTGGACAGGCAAGGAAGGTGGGGTGGGGAGAATGTATCCTGCAGAGGAACTAGGGCAAGGGCAGAAACAAGTAAAGGAAAAACTTCCAAAGAATGGGGGTAGAGCAGGTGGCCTTTTAGGGAACAATGGGAGAAACAGTGTTGGATTAAGAAGGGCCTATGCCCCTTGTGGGGGAATTTGGACTTAATTCTATAGTCAGCAAGAGCCTTTGCTGACTTCTGGGCAGATTTGCAAAGTGTGAGAGACTGGAGGTTAATAATATACTACTAAAATAATAATACGTAAATGTGAGATGGGGTAGGTTGCATGAACAAGAGCTGGGAAAGGACCTACAGGTGCCATCTTGATGACATTGGAAGGATAAGTACATTGAGGAGGGAATGGAGATTTGAGTTAGCATTTGAGCAGAGTTTGGGACCTTGGGATGTGATTGTGATTGGGTGGTTGCAGTTGGGTTCTGCCTGACAGCTGGAGTTCTGAACTCGTATTTTCTGGCCCCTCCTGCTCCCCGCCCCTGCTGCAGACGCATCCACATCACCAAGGCCACACTCAACTACCTGAATGGAGACTACGAGGTGGAGCCAGGCTGTGGGGGCGAGCGCAATGCCTACCTCAAGGAACACAGCATTGAGACCTTCCTTATCCTGAACTGCACCCAGAAGAGGGTCAGGGGCCAGAGAGGGGTGGGGTGGAGCTCAGGGGCTTTACTTTGGGAGAAGGAATGTTTTCATGGCCTGCTGCTTCCTTTTCTTCTTCTCTTTCCTTGAGACAAGTCGTGAATTCCTTGCTTAGCTGTGGTTCTTGCATCTCAGGAGGACATGAGAGTTACAGGCTTTCCACAGGCTGATGGCAAAGAGGCAATGTTTTCATTTGGCTTGTTGCAAAAATGCACAGACTTCAGGTCAGTTGGTAACAATACAGCAGAGGGCCGGGAGATGGAAATCAAGGGTCAAGGAAATCTGCACACCGTGGATTTTAGCTCCATCCCACTCCTTTACTGGTGCTTGAGCTAGGTGGGCAATTGTCTCCCCTCCCCCCACACACTCTCTCTCTCTGAGTCCATCTCTTCCTGTACCTCTCCTGTTCCCCACTTTTGACTTTCTAGTCTCTTTCTTCTGCCTTCTTTTGTCTCAGCCTACACTTGCTAAAATATAAAACTGAATGATTAGCAGACTTCACTGTTCTATTTTTAATAGTGTCATGTTCCATGTTCTTAAATTTTTAAGGCAAGTGAAGAACACATTTTATATATCTCCCCAGACTAAAATGCCTTTTACTTAGGAATTTTCCCACTGAGTTTATCTATTTGCCATTGTCCTTTCAGAGAACTTCCCAGTTTCTTTCCTAAGAAGTTAGATGAAGACAAATTAATCTGTGAGAAAGGTTCAGAGAAAGTCTTGGATGACGGCAAAAGTTGCTATTTTAAAGGGAGGCAGGGCTCTTCGGGCAGATGCCCACCAGAGGGCCATCTCGGAGCTCCGGCCCTGCCTGCTGGCACACCCGGGAGATAGAACCTGGCTGCTGCAGCTTCTGAAGGAGCCGGGTCAGGCCCCACCACAGAGGCTAAAAGAGGAATGGGAGGCTTTGGGGGGGAACTTCTAGTACTGTAATTGACACACTTTAAAATTTGCTTGTTATTTAACTAGAGACAAATGAACTGAAATCCTTCCAGGCCCTTCTCCCATGTCCTGCCCCACCCAGGCCGAAGGCTCGCTCTCTACCCTGGAATCTCTTGGTCTTGCTTCTTCCAACCTGACCCTCTCTCCTCCTCTGTTATGACAGGTTCCCTTTGCAGGCTCAGGGAGGGAGTTGAGGGGAAAGGGCCCTGGGCTCCCCGGATCCTCGCCTGCCCTCCATCTCTTGCCCCCATTTGGATGGCAGACAGACAGGGAGATAAAGACCCTGGCTGCACGTGGGCAGCGGGTGGGGGGTCTGTAAGAGCACCTGTGAATCTCATATTCTGCTCTCCCAAATACCTGGAAGCTGCCTTCTGAGGAGCAGGACCTGTCCCACTGCCCATTCTACTTGGACATCCCAGTTTTGACTAAGTTGAGTGGCGATTAGGAATACCGTCTCCCTCTATCCCCGTCAGGTACCTTCAGACCCAAGCTCTGCCGGCCCCTGGGAATCCCACATGAATGGCAGAGGTTTGTGTCCCTTTTGGTGAGACCGACCTCATCTTGCTCTGCCGCTCCCTCCTCGGCCAGCCAGGACTGGCATTGGGGAGTGTGGGGGAATTAGGGTGCTTCTTTGTTCGGATGCTCTAGGACATTCTAGGATCTTGCCAGACCTCTGGGCTGCAGGCTGTGTGGAGAAGAGAGGGGCAGCTACCTCCATCCCTGCCCAGCCAAGCAGCTGGGGGGTAGGGGGGAAAGCAACTCTGTACTGGGGCTTATCTGCTGATGCCTCTGTGCGCTCTCCCAGAAAGAAGAGAAGGCCATGATCGCCAAGATGAATCGCCAGAGAACCAACTCCATCGGGCACAACCCACCGCACTGGGGGGCCGAGCGCCCCTTCTACAACCATCTAGGCGGCAACCAGGTGTCCAAGGAGATGAAACGGATGGTGAGTGGTGGGCGGGGCATGGTGCGGTCCCCCTTTCCATGGCTAGGGCTTCATGGATGTGAGGGCTGCCCCAGGGAGTCTTGAGAGCACAGGATACATTGGGAGGTTTGCCCCAACTGGACAAGGAGCCAGAGTGCCTGACTTCTCTCCATGAGCCCCGCCGTCTCTAGGCATGCCTGATTTGGCTTCAGAACAGTGGCAGCTCCCTTCCTCCTTCCCTCTTGGCAGAGCTTGCTGGCGCAGGCTGGACACAGGCCTGGCTGGCTGGAGCAGGGTCCAGTCAGAGCCTCCAGCGGTCTCTTGGCTCTGTCTGGCAAGGCCCTGGGGATTTGGGTGGGCACCAGCTTGTCAGACGCCCTTCTAGCACCTGCTGCACTTCCCAGGCAGCAGAAACACATCCTGCAGCTTCAGCTGCTCAGAAGCCACCCCCGAGCTCTCTGGCGAGCGCAGGGGATGGTCCCTGTGCCCTGTGCTAAGCAACACCTCTGGTAACTCCAGCCTTCCTGTGGGAGCATGCAGGCTGAAAGAGCGGGTGTGACAAGGGGGGATGTACCTCCATCTCAAGAGACCCACCTGCCTTGGAAGACAGACCCCTAGCCGTCACTGCACACACAGGGCAGAGCTGATTCGGAATGTACTGCCTGGGATCTCAGCAGTGGTAGAGAGGGAAATTCAGAGGGTGGGAAGAAAAGGAAGACGGTGATAAGAAGTCAGGTTGGAGCAGCATGTTTTCTTTCTTTTTATCTGAGAGCTTGGCTTCTCTGCCCAGGCACACTCCTCAGCTCACGGGCAGCCTGGTGCCCAGCCCAGAGTCACCGACGTGGAGAGAGGGTGTGTGCAGGGAGCAATGTGTGCCTGCAGCCACTGAACTGGGTAGAGGAATAAGGTGGGGGTGCTGGTTCTAGGACCCCCAGGTCGGGGGTCTGTGGATCAGACTGGGCTTAAGTTGTAGCAGGACGGACTATGGATAGACCCTACAGAGACAGCAGACAGAGCCAGGGGACTGAGGAAGGGATCGAGGTGGCTAGCAGGTAGCAGGTGACAGTAGTTTAAGGAAAAGGTACAGGAAAATAGGGCCTCCCTGGTGGCACAGTGGTTGAGCGCTGCGCTGTGGAGCTGTCGGCAGCGGTGATGCAAGTTCCACGCCCAGCCGGGGAGAGTCCCACATGGTGCGGCAGACCTCTCCTGCCTCGACCGCTGCTCCCCTCAGCAGTGTATTTCTGATCTGCCTGTTCTGCTCCCCACTCTGTCTCTGGTTAAGCCTCTCGCCACCCCATAGCTCTGGCCTGTACCCCAGCTTGTATTAAAAAAAAAAAGGTACAGGAAAATAATTGAATTAAGACCTCCATTTAAAGTGTTGCTGGTAGTAAAGAAGCAACTGTGAGACACCGAGGGTACAGAGCGAGAGCCCAGCTTCTCCCAGCGCTTTAAGGACGGGGATGTCCGCGCAGCTGGTCAGCTACAGGGCTCCTGTCAGCACGCCCCTGCCTCAAGGGCCGCTAGGGGGCCCTCAAGGGCCCAGAGCGGCTGACAGAACCTCCCACTTCTCAGCAGTCTTTTTTTTTCTTACATCATTGTTCATTTGTGTACAATATTTGATTTCTCCCCTCAAGTGTAATCCCCATAAATCTCCCACCACCTCATATCCCCATAAACCATTGCCATAGTCCCTTGTGATCTTCCCTCCTCCGTTTTGACCCTTCTGTCTCCCCTTCCCTTGCTGGATGTCTCAGATCTATAATTTGCCCGTTAGTTTTGTCTTTTTTTCTTATCCCTTGTTCAATTTCCCTATATTCCTCCTATAAGTGAAACCATCCTATGTTTTTCTTTTTTCCTTCTGACTTATTTCACTGAGCATAATCCCTTCTAGCTCCATCCATGTTGCAAATAGCATGAGTTTATCTTTTTTGATCATTGAGTAGTATTCCATTGTGTAAATACCCCACCTCTTCTTGATCCACTCATCTGTTTTTGGGTATTTAGGTTGTTTCCATATCTTAGCTATTGTAAATAGTGCTGCAATAGACATAGGAGTGCAGGTTCCCTTTTGAATTAATGTTTTTGTGTCCTTTGGGTAGTTTCCTGGCAGTGGAATTGCTGGGTCATATGGTAGCACCATTTTTAGTGATTTGGGGGTCCTCCACACAGTTTTCCATATGATCAACAGCTTTTTATTAATCTCCTGCAAACTCTGTACCCCCCACACAACCAGGCCAATCAAAAAGTGCCAAGGAGAGGGGGAGTATTGAGAGCAGGATGCAGGAGGGGGGCTGCCGGGTAGGAGGAACTGGGGGTTAGGGAGAGAGGAAGACAGGAGGAAAGAGGACAGAGAGAGTAAATGGGAGGGAGGTGGTGGTGAGCTGGAGCCCAGGAGGGTGGGGTGGAGAATGATGGGCAGGAAAGATGTGGAGAGGAAGAGGACACTGCCAGCAGATGGGAAGGGAGCCTGCTGGTACCTCACTTTCTCTAAACCCTTAGGGGAGTTTTTTCCTTTAGTGATGCTTGGTATGAGCTGAGTCTTTCGTTATTTCAGCATCTCAGAGGGGGAGGCTTGGACTCCAAGCACTGGTTTGGCAGCCATATTAATCATCGTTAGGACAAGAAACCTTGGTAGAATTAGCAGAAGAGCTGTAATTGGGGAGAGGACAGTCTCCCGGGAGGCCAGCTGCAGAGCGGCTGCTCCATGGTGTTAATTGCTTCACCCAGCGAGGAGGAAAGGGGAAGCATGGGGGAGAACAGGGCTGGACTTCTGCAGTCTGAAAGGCTCCCCATCCTGGCCAGGCAGTCGTCCAGGGGCTGCACACCGTGCTTTTGCCTGGCCCAGCATGGTCCTTGAGAGCATCTAGGCCAGGAATGGATGACCCCATTGGCTTGTGGAGCTAAACTCATCTAAAATATTTGAGAAGGAAATGCAGGAGACTTCCACTGAAGGCGAGGTGGAGGGCTAAGAATTAGAGTAAGCAGCGACGGAGAGCCATCACAGAGGTACAACCTGGTAGTTAGCCATTTCTTTCTTTAAATCTCGTTCCAGCTTTATTCAGCCTCGAACAGGTAATGATGAACTGCACTGGTTTCATGCAGGCAGGAGTGCTGGGAGGACATTAGTTTATTCAGCAGAAGGCTGACAGTGGGAGCTTGTATGGGCTCCTCTCACTTGCCCGAGTCCGGGGAGGCTCTGGGCCGCGGGCAGGTGTGCAGAAGGGAGCCTGGCGCCTGAGTGTGGAGGAGCTGGTGCCACCGCGTCTGTCCTTGCTTTAGGTCTGAGCAGGAGGAATCGGGAACCAAATAGAACCATAGAAGAGTTGCTCCCCAGGAGTGCTGAGGCCCAAACCACAAGGCCACATCTGAGGTCCTAGATGAGCTGAGACTAGTGAGCAGGTGGGGGAGCTGAGCTGAGCCCCGCCTGTGTTCTTAGTGACTCTCTGCCATGCCTGTGGGCCAAAGGTGTGACTGACATTGTCAGCTCCCCACCCAGCCTGCTGCCAGGCACTGCACACCAAATGACACCCGGCTCCTGACACCAGCCCCCACGAGGGGCCAAAGGAGCAGTGGAGAAAGTCAGAAACGGGTTATTAAAAATTGTTCAGGTTGATTTTTGAGTTATAGAGACCTGCATAGGCCTAATACAGCTTGGTTGTTCTCAGTCCCTTTTACTGTTCTCAGTAAAATCATCACAGGCCCCTGTGATGGCCTTTTCTGGCCAGTGCCTCACCCAGTCCTCGAGTGAGTGGTCTGTTCAGGCTCTGTGTTGCCTGCTCACACCTGCCCTCCCCGGCCCCTGTGGCCTGCATGGGCCTGCCCCGCTGCCGTGCTCCCAAGGCTCCCAGCTCCCAGCTCCTCTGGTCTGAGCCTGGGCCTGGGGCCACAGAATGGGCAGGTCTTGCTGCCTCGACGAGGGGATTCTCAGAGACTAGAGAAATCCTACTTGCCTGGACAGGCAAGCACTAGGCCATTTGGACCGCAAGGCAGCTTGTGGGGAGCTAGAACCCACATTTGACACTTAACCGTGTTACTAGAGGCTGTCGAGGTCCCTGGAAGCCCTCTTTGGGGGCTTAGAACAAAGACAGAGTACCTTGGGACAGGTAGACGCCAACACTGTTTTAGCACTGGAGCTTCTGGCTTGTGGAGAACAACATAAATCCCACTTTTTGCTTTCCAGCTCTGTCTTCTGTGGGGGAAAGGAGAGGTGTGTCCATTTGGGGTTTGGGTTCACCTGCTGACCGCCCTCCGACCCAGCAGTGTGCTCCACTCTGGGTCACGGAGAAGAGAGGACATCCTCTGTCCTTGCTCTGGCCACCTGAGCCTTACCTGGAATTGCTGGTTCAGTGCCTCCTGGATTCTACCCCCTCCGTTCTGCCACTGCTGGTCAGACCCCGATGCACATTAGCCCCTTCATGAGCTTTATAGATTAACTCTAGATAGGGCTGCGAGACAGACCAGTAAGGGGCTCCACTCACCCTCCCTGGGTATGGAAACTTCGGGGTGGTAGGCAGAGCTGTGGCAGGCGGCTCCATCTTCCCGGGCCCCCAGCAACCTCTGACCTTACGAGAACATGTAGATTCTTAGATACCTGAAAAGCTATTGCAGGTAACCTGAGTTTGATTTTCTAAGTGCAAAACTTGTGAGCACACACATGGGGACTGGTCAGCTTCACAGTGACTCTTATTTCTCGGTGAGTAAGTGGCAGAATTGGGGGGAACTTGCCAAGCCCAGGATCTGGAAGCAGGATGAGGGGATGTTTGGGGGAATATGACAAGAAATTGTGTGCGGGCACAGAGTTTAGACACATGGATTTTGCCTGTGAATGGAATAAAATCTTATGGGGTAAGCATAGGTGCCTACCCCATAAGAAGAGAGGGAAGAAAGGAGGATGGAAGGGAGGAGGGAGGGAAAGAACGAAGGAACAAAGGAATGAAGGAAGGAAGGGAGGAAGGAAGTCCTGAATGACAGTCCTCTCTGTCCAGGCTCCTTGGTGAACGCTAGAAAGTGAACCACAGTCTCCCATAGTCTCCCCTCCCCGAGAAGCCTTTGTTTTCAGTCCTCTCTGTTCTCATTCTCCTCCCCTTCTCTCTTTATCCCTCTCTTTTAGGGCTTTGAAGACCCCAAGGACAAGTGAGTAATGTGCCCTCCCTCAGCCTGGGGGTATCGGCAAGTCTGCCTCATAGTTGGGCTCCCCACACTCCGTGGAAAATGAGCCACCTGCAGAATCTGTGGGGAGGGAAAGGCAGCAGAGGGGCTGGGCCCATTCCACAAATGCAGTGTGTGAATAGGCAGGTGTGTTGCACATGTGTGTGCACACAACTACACATGTGTGTGTGCATACCTGCGCACACACACATGCACACACACAAGTGCTGCTCTCAGGAATCACAGCCCTGGACACATCCCAGTGCCCTGAGGGGACGTCTTCCCCTTCCTCCTCCACTTCCCAGTTCTCAGTGTCTGAGCTGCACCCTGAGAAACAGGGGTTTTAGTTTAGCACCCAAAGATCCTGCTTCCCAGACAGTCCTGAGCCAAGTTAAGGATACCAGGTGGTTCACAGTCCCTGCAGCAGACACCTCACCCCCAGCCCCCACCTTCCAGGACCATGGTGCGGCTGGAGAGTGAAGAGCAGAGCCTGTTGCCTGTTGGGCAAAACCCAACTAAACCCTTGGTAATTTCACATTCTTAGTCTGACGACTGTATCAGTCAGTCAGGGAGGCCTTCCGTCGGCAAGCCCCTCCAGCAGCGGGGCTGAGACTTGGGCCTTTTTCTCACTTGTGTGTCATTGTTAAGAGAGGGCCTGCTGCTTCTGGACCTCCCAGTCTCAGTGCCCTCCCCAGTCCTTATTAGGGCTGATCTTGGGTGGCTGCAGGGTCTCTGTGAGGATTGGGGTACAAGGGCAGAGTCAGCCCTCTTCCAGGGCCATTGGTAATTAGCCAACTTGTGTCTGTGCCTCTTGCTCCCCCAGGAATGCCCAGGAAAGCGCAAACCCTGAGGATGAAGTGGACGAGTTTCTGGGGCGAGCCATTGACGCTAGGAGCATCGACAGGCTGCGGTCTGAGCACGTTCGCAAGTTCCTCCTGACCTTCCGGGAGCCTGACTTAGAAAAGAAGGTACAGCGCCCTGGCGGAAGGAGGCCCTCAGAAAAACCAGGACCAGGGGCATGAAGACCCCTTTCTGTTGCCTCGGTTTCCCCAGCTCGGATGCCGCACTATCCAGGAGATGGGGATTTTAGGGAGACTTCTTAAACCCTTTGTGCCTCGGTTTCCTTATCTGGAAAATGGGGACATTTAACATATCTCCCTCACAGGGTCCAGAGTGAGGATTAAGCATGTCCATACATGTCGAGCACATAAAGTAGTATCTGCCACAGAGTGGGTGTTCAGCGTTAGTCGCTATTTGTGTTTTTATTGTTATGCTCATCATGTTTCCATGGGTCACCCAGCTGCATTTGACACCCAAGGACCTCGGAGTTGGAGGGAGCAGTCAGGAGCTCTTGGTCCCGTCTCTTACACTGTGGCCGAGAAGCAAAAACTCAAAGGAGTCAGGCAGCTTGCACAAGGCCAGCCAGAGAGGCAGTGAAAGGGCTGGAACCAGGCGCTGGTGCAGGGTCTTGCCCCACATGTCAGGGTCTCCCAGTGTTCCAGTAAAATTGGTTTATGTGTTCATGTCATTGTCCAGTGAGGCAAACCTAATAGGGAGGGTGAAATTATGGAAAGGGAGGTGTGTGCTAGGGGTGAGTGGAATTGACCAGGCTTGTGCCCTCTGGTGACTCTGGGCCAGTGCAACCTCTGTTTGTGCAGCTGGCTGTGTCCTGGGGGAGCTGGGGCTGGAAGTCAGGACCTGTTGGTGAGCTCTGTGACACTGGACGACTTGCATGATCTCTCTGAGCCCCAACTCACTCAGGTCTAAATAGAAACACCAGCAGTCCTATTTCCTGCAACTCTTGCAGGGGTGTGTGGTACTGGCGGACCCCAGCACACATCCTAGCATGTCGATGGTGCTCAGCTACCTGAGCACGGTCAGAGCCACGGTCATGAATTACTCACAGCCACTTGGTTGCAGAAACTTTCTAGTTTGACCCTGCAGTCCCTCTTTGACCACCCTCCCCACTGGCGCCACCTTGTGGTGGTTTGGAGTGGATGCTTGAAAACTAAGCACTGGTTATCCAGTCTTCCCTATCCTGGGAGTGGGCAGCTGCGGGGGCTTGGGCCTAGGACAGACAGGGCTGTTAGCTCCAGCCCTCTGACCCCGCCATGTCCTCTTAGTACTCCAAGCAGGTGGATGACCGATTCGGTGCCTACGTGGCATGTGCCTCGCTCGTTTTCCTCTTCATCTGCTTTGTCCAGATCACCATCGTGCCCCAGTAAGTATCTCCTCCCTCCTGGCTCCCTCTTCTGGCTGCAGGACCTCCGGGGGTCGGGGGGAAGTGGGGGACAGGGAGGTCACGAAGGAGAGCGAAGGTGGGTCTGGGCAGAGAGAGCGGTCTCTGGATGTGTCCTCACGCCCCTAGTGGGACTGGGAAGCCAGGGTCCTGACCCCTCGGTGACCGGGGGGCTGCGTGGTTGCTCAGGTGGAAAACCTCTCTCTGGGGACCGTCTAGCGCAGGAGAGACTGTCTCGCTACTTACCCTCTCATCCCATTACAACCTGTACCACGTTGCCCATTGAATTACCGAAATGAGTCACCAGGCTCGTTTCCGCATGACCTTGGGTTCTTGTAAAAAATCAACACCGCTTCAAGAGATAAAAGTTTTCTGCTGCTCTGGATATTTCAAAGAATGGATTTCAGGCTCTAAAAGGCTTTTCTCAAAGAGGCTCTCCTTAACTCTTCGAGATCTGGTCATGCCGCTGAGAGAGGCTTATGCCCTCAAATAGGACCACTCTGAAGTGGGCAGTCAGCCTCGGAACCAAGTGTTTGTTCTGTGGTCATTCTCAGTGGAGTCACATCTAGGCGAGAGCTGTGTCTGTGTGTATATATACAATGTATATATGCAATTTTTTTTAACTTTTCACAATACGCTATTTTAAACGTGCAAAAAAGCATTTAATATAGTCAACACCTATCCCTTGGATATAAAAATTGTTAACATCTTGCAATATTTGTTTCATCTTTTTTTCTGAGTTTTTAAAGTAAGTCTTTTTATTTTATTTTATTTTATTTTTTTATGCATTTAAGAGCTGGGGTGTAGGCCAGAAGTGCGGTTGTAGGGGGGTGGGGCGGGTAAGAGGATTCACCAGAGACAGAGTGGGGAGCAGAACAGAAGGATCTAATGAAATACACTTCTGAGGGGAGCAATGCGTCAGACAGGAGAGGTCTGCTGTGCCATGTGGGAAGCTCCCTGGCCGGGGATCAAACTCATGCTGCAATGGCTACAGATAGTTTCATAGTGCTGCGACTTAACCCTTTGTGCCACCAGGGAGGCCCTAAAGTAAATTTTAGATGCAGTGATATTTTGCCCCTACAAAGCTCAATATACACCAGTTTTAAGGATATTTTCTTTCTTGGCCACAATACCTTATACACCAAACAAAAGTAACACTAGTTATCTGATACCTCCTCCATACTCAGAGTTCCAAAATGGTCCCCCAGATGTCTTCTAATTTATCCATAGCCAGTGTCTGTTCAAGATCCACTGTTTCTGTTTGGTTGTCTAGTAAGTTTAACTTAAACTAGAAGAGTCCCTCACTCCAACTCTTTCTACTTTGCATTTTGAAATAATTGTACATTTACAAAAAGTGCTGCCATTCCTGTACATCCTTCATCCTGTTTCCCCTAATTTTGATGACTGACATAACTGAGGTGCAAGTCAAAACCAGGCAGGTGACACTAGAATGATACTATCAACTGACAGACCTTACTCCATTTTCATCATGAGATTTCCCCCAAATGACCTTTTTTTGTTCCAGGGTCCTGTCCAAGGAGCCCACACTGACTCAACTGTTGGTTCTCCTCCGTCCCCTCCAGGCTGTGATTTATCTGTCATGGCCTTGGCACTTTCGATGACCGCTGACCAGATAATTTGCAGAATGTTCATCTAATGTCTTCTCATGATCAGATTGAGGTTGTGCAGTTTGGCAAGAATCTCACAGAAGGGAGTGATGGTGTGTCTCTCGGTACACTGTATTAAGAGGTGCACGATGCCCACCTTCCTTTTATTTTTAATGACACTTTACTACTGAGGAGCTGGCCCTTGCTTTTGAATCTGCTCTGACTCTTTCGGGCTACCATGGGTGAAAATCAGTGAGTTCCACCCGACATGGCTAATGCCCACTGCCCCCTGTCCCCTACACGGAGGTTGTGCAAAGATGGAGGGATTGTGGGTCCTATGGGCCTTGGACCTCATTTTTCTGTGTGGAAATGGAGCAACAAGTATTAAGCTTTCTGTCCCATTGCAGCTGACGGTCCTCTTTGTTGAGCTGCATAATCTTGCCTCTGCCACTTTTCTTTCCTGAACATGACTTGGGAGCTGGGTTATCACAGCTTTGTTCCCTCCGCTGGCCACAACTTCAACTTGTTAAGTCATTGATGGAGGTCATTCTCTAGCCTCCTCTCTCTGGGGAAGCCTTAAAAGCTACTTTAAAGGTCTTTCTTTTCCTCTGAAGAGAATTCTCTTCCCTCATTGTCTGTTTAAAGCAGCTAAGTGCTGGCTTCTGGGGAAGCCTGGAACAAAGACTTCACTGAAATGCCTCCCTAGAGGTGTTCACCTGCCTCTCAGTCCACAGGCCTTTAACCTGCTGCTAGTGTCTGGCATCTTCTGCCCCTCTTGCTCCCTGAATGGGAGAAGGACTTTGCGTGACCTCCTGGTGATATGGTGGCACGTGCAGTGCCTCTGCCAGACCCTGCCCCATCAGGGCGGATGGGGCTTCTGGATGTAAAGTCTCTTGCAGTTCTTTTGTCAGAGGATTCTGGCCCACGGTGGACGTTAAGATCCCCTGTGATTTGCCTCTGGAAAGAGGGGCAGAGGGACACCTTCCCTTGTTGTTGTTGTTGAACTTGCCATGAACAGGGGAGCAGGAACTGAGCAGACCTGTCGCGGGGCCTGGCGATTCAGGACTCTGCCC
Source organism: Scalopus aquaticus (assembly GCA_004024925.1). Classification (NCBI taxonomy): domain Eukaryota; kingdom Metazoa; phylum Chordata; class Mammalia; order Eulipotyphla; family Talpidae; genus Scalopus; species Scalopus aquaticus. Next base: position 61,069 of record PVIJ01001390.1, read on the forward strand.
TCTGAAGAACGCGTCCCTGCTGGTTCTCAGAGTGGCTGGAAGGCCTGCCAACAGATGCATGGCCCTGTATCAGGGCCGTTTATCAAGCCATCCTTCAGCCTCATGGCTGTTTATCAAGCCAAGAGTGACGGCTTGAAGGGAATAAACAGGCGATTCTTCAGTGGGTCCTTCCAAGCTCAGTGAAGCAAGTCCATGGAGAGCTAAGAATCTGGCAGGACATCGAGCCGGCGTCACCTGGTTCTCCATTTGTCTCCCCTTGGCTGCTGCTCCCCCTGGAAGGCGGCAGGAAGGCAGGAGGGGCAGGAGCCAGACTGCTGTGTGTGGGTGCTGGGGTGACTGAATCAGTTCTCAAGCCTGTGTGCGCCCTTCTCGGTGAGACAGCGGTATAGGCATCTGGACAGTGGGGGCAAGAGAAATGAAAAAGCTTCCACCTCCTTCCCAGCGGCTTTTGGAGCCCCAGGTCCTCAGGACCTGGAAAATGGGTCCTGGGAACCTGAGACCTGCTAGCCCAGGAAGCTGCAGAGCTGCAGTCCAGGCCCGCCCAGGACTCCCCACCTCCTCTCTCCTTTCAGCTCCATGTTCATGTTGAGTTTCTACCTGACCTGTTTCCTGCTGCTGGCCCTGGTGGTGTTTGTGTCTGTGATCTACTCCTGTGTGAAGGTGAGTCTGGTGTACACCTGAGCTCTTCTCTTTCTAGCCCAATCATAGGGGCCCCTCTCAGCAGATTGAAGGTCACCCCTGGAATTGGAGGTGCTGAGTCACAACTCTTTTTTTTTTTTTAAGATTTGTTTTTGCATACAAGAACTGGGGTTTAGGTCAGATGTACGGGGTGGGGGGTTGAGAGGATTCACCAGAGACAGAGTGGGGAGCAGAACAGGCAGATCTACTGAAATACACCGCTGAGGGGAGCAGTGGGCGAGACAGGAGAGGTCTGCTGCACCATATGTGGGTCAGCTCCCTGGCTGGGGATTGAACTCAGGCGGCAGCCGCAATAGCGTGATAGCTCTGAGACTAAACCCCTGCGCCACCGGGGAGGCCCTGGGCCACAACTCTTGATTGGCATTGGTGTGAGCTAGACTGTGTCTGAAATAAGCTAAAAGTTTCTTAAACTTCTCGTCCTTGGGTTTTATCACTTCCCCCCACCCACCCCCCGCAGCACCTCACAGCACATCGCAGACTTGGAACCGGGCCCAGGCTCGCTGCCATGCCTGGAGACTCACGAGAGACCAGATCAAGCTGCCCCTCTCCCCAGTCATTAGTTATGGCCTCACTTCTGTTTTCAGTGCTACATTGATTTGAATTAATTGGATTGGGAATGTACTGGTTGAAATTTGTTTTTAAAAAATTGATTGTTTTTCTGAGCTTTGATGGAGAGCAGGCACTGAGCAATTGGTTTACACAGACACAAGTATCCTGCAGTAAAAATTTTTCCCAGGATCTGCTTGCTGCTGTGGTGCAGCCCCGCCAGGAGGCTGCCCCAGGTGAGGAGTTTTACCATCCACACTAGGGTGAGTAGGCATTTAGGGCCAACATACAGGTGAATGTTTAGATCACGGGAGGTGAGCCACTCTATAAACTGACACCAGAGCAGGATGTCAGTCTTCTGGAGACTTCAAAACAGCAGCAATTTCTTAGTTCCTGCTGAGGTTTTTTAAAGGCAAGAACAGGTCTTTTTAAAGGGTGGCAAGGGAAATTGTCTCACAGCAAGCCAGTGCATTAAGAGTCATTCATTAGAGCTACCTTCCAGGTTGAATTTTTTTAATAGCCTGCAGTTCTTCTCCTGGCCTCTGGGTGGCCCAAGTGGAGCTCCACGTCCCGCAGTCACTAAAAAGTGCCTTGCCTTATTCTCCTTCTCTAAAGGTTTTTATCATCTACTAATAACTTTTGCCAAAATCAGTTATTACACTAGTGGTTGCAAAATGATGGCAATCCTTTAGTTGCTGATAGGGTGATCAAAACTGAAACGGTTTCAGCAACATGGCGGCAGCCTGGCGGGGGGTGGGAGGGGTGGTAGTTGAGGGTGCTGCAGGGCGGGCCCTGAAATGGCAAAATTTTAAGCAGCTGAAGATTAGAAACCATCTGTCATACCATATCAGAGTAAGATCCTCATGCGAGTGCCAAAACACTTTTTCCAGCTGGGAAACCAAAAATTCCTTTAATGGGAAACAAGAAATTTCATTCTTAATAGCACCGTAGATCTTTAAAATGCAAATATTAACTAAAATTTCTATGAATTTTACAGCTTACAAAGCACTTTCAAATGTATCATTTTATTGTGGCTTCATAACATACTGAGAGGTAGATTTCCCTATTCATTGATAAAAGAACTGAGGCCCAGAGTGGCCAATAATTTCCCCAGGATCACACAGCTAATAAGAAACTGAGCAGGAAATTTTAAGTGCTTTATAATTCATATACCATATATGATTCATTTACCAAAAAATCACCTTTATAAATCTGGATGAAATTGTAATTTAGTAGTTTTTAGTATATTCATAAAGCTGTGCAGTGATCACCACTAGTTCTGGAACATTGCCCTCAGCCCCAAAAGAAACTCCGTAATTATTAGCAGTCATTCCTCAGATCCTGTTCTTCAGTCCCGGGAAACCCTGATCAACTTTCAGTTTCTGTGAACTTACCTGTTTTGGACATTTCATGTGAATGGAATCATGTAACATGTGGCCTTTTGAGGCTGACTTTTTTCACTTAGCGTATTTTCAAGGTTCTACCATATTGTACCTTGTAATAGTACTTCGTTCCTTTTTAAAGAATTATGCATTGTATGGATGTGTTACATTTTGCTTATCAGTTGACAGATGAACATTTGGGTAATTTCTACTTTCTAGCCATTGTGAATAGCGCTGCCTATGAACGTTGTATACAAGTTTTTATGTGGATTTCTGCTTTCAGTTCTCTTGAGAATATGCCAAGGAGAACAGTTGTTGGGTTATATGTTAACTCTATGTTTAACATTTTAAGGAACTGCCGCTCTGTTTTCCAAAGCAGCTACAGCATTTTACATTCCCACCAGCAGTGTATGAAGGCTTGAACTTCCCCATGTCCTCACCAGCACTTGTTATCCTCTGACTTTTGATGACAGTCTTCAGAGAGGGCATGTGACTGGCTCAAGGCGACACAGGAGAAGCCATGCTTAGAAACTAGGCCTCCGGGTCTGGCACTTTTTCAGTCACCCTCTCTGCCCTCGGGGGTGGCCACAGGACCCCTCGGCCTGTATGTACCTCTGCAGCCTCAACAGGTGGGGTTGAGGTGGGCGCTGGGGCTCTGCTTCTCTGGTGGACATCATCTTTTTGAGTCTAGCTATTGGGTGGTGAGGAGGACATGATGGACAAGGCCAAGTATATCAAATGTGGTGGAGTCAGATCATTTCTCCACCAAAACCATAGTGGGTCTTCGCCATACAGCATGTCTAGCTGAAGAAATAGAGAGGGTTAGGAGAGGGAAAGGGCAAATCCTTGAGAGTCCTGCTGAAAAAAACCTCACCAAACATACATGTCAGCGCCCTGCCCTCCTACTCTGCCTCTTCTCACAAGCCCACTGCCTCCCTCAATAAATCCTCAGACCCACAGCTCTCTACTTCTTGCAGGAAGCCTTCTGACCTTCGCTGGGAAAGTTCTGGGCCCTGCGTGACTCTTTAATTGCTTCCTACTGCCCCTCCATGACTGTAATTCCCAGTGGCCCAGTTTTGCTTCCCTATGGGGTTCAAGATGCCTTTTTCTTTTTGTCCCGCCTCTCTCACCCATGAGCTCCCCACTGCACTCCGGGGCAGCTGCACCATCTCACTGTTGTTGGCCTGGAAGCAGCGGTGCAGTGGTGAAGAATGGAGACCTGTGTACCAGGAGGGACTTCAGGAAGGCCCCAGGGTTGCAGGCTAGAGATAAGGGGGGAGGGGGAGCCTGGCTCCTCCCAGATCCTCTGTGGTGGTTTGTGGTGGCCCCAGTGAATTTTGAATTCTGTCATGTCTCTCTCCCTCCCTCTCCCCGGGACAGCTCTTCCCAGGCCCGCCGCAGACCCTCTCCAGGAAGATCGTGCGGTCCAAGATGAACAGCACTTTGGTCGGGGTGTTCACCATCATCCTGGTGTTCCTGTCAGCTTTTGTCAACATGGTGGGTGGCTGCGCCTCCTGGCGCCTCCCCAGCCCCGTTGGGTGAAGCCCAGGGGAACCCTGTGCCAGACAAGTTAGCGCTGGGAGGGCAGTTCCCAGGCCTAGAGCTGCTCCTTCCCCGACCTCTCACTCGGGTCCCACTGTCTGGGATCAGACGACGCAAAGCTTCTCACAAAGCCTTGTAATTGCTCTCACAACTCCGGAGGAGCCAGAAAGACTCAGGGAGGTCCCCAGGGGAAGTTTAGGAGCCCGCCTTGGGCATCTGGGCTGGCCTTGCCTGTTCCTCAGCCTCTGCCAGGCTCCTCTCGCCCCTGGCCAGCGTCAGGCTGTGCCTGAGACAGTGGGTGGATGGGCAACCCCATCTGCGAGATGGGCTGCCTGGCCTGCCCCAGGGGCTGACTCTCCTCCCTTGCCCCCAGTTCATGTGCAACTCCAAGGACCTGTTGGGCTGCCTGGCGGACGAGCACAACATCAGCGCCAGCCACGTCAACGCTTGCCACGTGATGGAGTCGGCTTTCAACTACAGCCTGGGTGATGAGCGGGGCTTCTGTGGCAGCTCCTTGCCCAACTGCAACTTTCCTGAGGTACTAGGCAGGGAGGGACTGGAAGCTCAGATGGGGCGTCCTGCCCTCCTCCCTCTCTGTCCTTGGAACAGTCAGGGCCTTAAGTTCACTTCCATTCCAGAGACCTCCATCCCCCAGCCTTTCATTCTGGTGTGCCAGATGCTGGTGAACAAGGCCGTCTCCTCAATGTAGCAACAACAATAAAAGCGTGGTTATTGTCTAGATAGTCCTTTCCATGAGTCAGGTGCTATGCTGTGTGCTTTACATGCATTTACATGTTGAATCCTCATGATAACTTGATGACATAGGTACTATTATTATTTCCTTTATACAGATGAAATAGAGGCACAGAGAGGTTAACTATCTAAGGTCATACAGCTAGTAATTGGCAGAACCAGAGCTCCCACCCAGGTCATCTTGCTTCAGCATTTGTGTTTTTAGCCGGAGGGCGGAGCTGTGTCTGGGCCCTCAGCTTCAGTAGCAGCCCCCACCCTGCCCTCAGAGACCTGCCTGAGCTCCCCACTCATGCCGGGGGGTAGAGAGCAGCAGGGAAGCAAAGGGAAGTCAGTCCCAAACCCACACTGCCGTGAAACTCGCCCATTCGAAGCATCTAATTCAGTAGCTTGTAGTTTATTTACAAATGTGTGCAGCCGTCATTATAATCTAATTCTAGAACATTTTCATCACTCCAGAAGAAATCACGCACTTACAGTTTCAGGCACAAGAAGAATGCGCGCATTAGGTGCCTGCGGCACGCAGGTGCTTCACTCACCTTGCTGTGTTTTCTCAGGGAGCCGCGGGCCAGCGAGCCGCAGGTCCAGGCTCCCTGATTCCCCCAGCCCAGCTCCTTGCCGGGGCCCCTGTGAAAACTGGGAGATGGTGGCAGGTTTTATCCTTTCCTGGGGAGTGGGGCCAGTGTCCATCTAATTCCGAAAAGGTGCATGACTCACCACGAGGGCTGGGACCCGCAGTGCTGCCCGCTCCCTTCCCAGGGCAGGTGCCTGCTCCTCCGGGCACCTGGGCAAGGGAAGCTCTGCAAAGAGTAGGAGTTCCTGGGTGCTCCCCTAGATGAGCACTCCTCCTCCACCTGCCAGGGCCCAGGCCAAGCTCTCCCCCGCCTGGCGCCATGCTCCACAACGCCGCCCTCCGAGGCCGCTGTTCCCTTTCACATCTGGCCCAGGGCCCACAGGAGCTGCTTCCTGTAAGCTGTTTGCCGAGAAATAGGCAGTTTTGGGATCACACTTGCCCCTGGTGGTTGCTCCGAGGGAGGAACTAGGAATGGGGGGAGAGGAGGGCAGCAGCAGGGCCTGTTCTAGCTTCTCTTCTGTGGGAGCTGGTTGGTCCCCACCCTCAGCCCTCATCAGTCCTGAGCCCAGGCCTTGCCAGCTGACCCCACCCCACATGTGTGGTTCTGATTCAACAACTCCTCTCAGGCCCCATGGTCTTGGGGGACCCCAGCATTAAGACTTGGCCTCCTGGTTTTCTGGGCCCAGGGTCTGAATGTGAATGTTGGCTCTTGGGGCTCCTCTCTTGTCCCTGCGGACTGGTAGCTGGAGCTCTGGACTACATCTTCTGGATGTGCCCTGCCTGCGCCCTCCTCTGTCCATTCCTGGGCGACTTGAGGTTTTTCTCTCCTCCTTCCAGTCACCAGGCCCTCTGCAGTCCCTCTCTGGGCCTTCAGGGGCCAGGCAGAAGCTCCGCCTAGGAGCGACCCCACTGCCATTTGGCCTCCACTTTGAGGCAGGGGCATTGAATAGTAAGAGTCCCAAAGCTTGACTCAAATAATGATGCTGAATTTAAAAAAAAGAACAAAATCGCAGATGCTGCCATGTGTCGGCTCCGTATTGGGGGACAACAGAACAGAAGGGGGTCTCTGAGGTTCCTGATTGTCCCCTCACTTGTCTGAGAAGGAAACCGAGAAGGAAGGGTCTTCCCTAAAGCAAGTCCCTGGAAACTTCTAGGTCAGTTGTACTTTGAACTTAGCAATTTTTCAGATTCAGGTTGTTTCATGTTCCCAGTGGCTTCCGGGCAGCACTTGATACTGAAAGTCATATTTCTGCAGCAAAATGTGGGACGAATCATAGGAAGCAGGATAAAGACGATCATTAGCATCACATCAGTTGGGTCAGGTTTTGCCAGCAGATAAAGTCAGTTCAGGTGTTGCCACCACATCACTTTTGAAGACACAGTTTTCAGAGCTTTAGGTGTAAAGTGGCACTCAGGGGCTGGAGCCTGTGCTCCCCATAGTCATTGAGGGCACCAGACGCTGCGTCACACGACTTCATCTCTTGTTATTGTCAAAGTGAGCCCATGAGATAGGTGGATTTGCAGGTGGGGGTGCTGAGGCTGAGGCCGTGGCCCAGGTCACGCAGACAGTGCTTGGTGATCAGGAGGGCAGCTGTGGTCTGCCTGAACCTGCACTTTGGCTCTTTCCCGGGCACCCCACTGCCGGTACTGACCAAACTGGAGCGGCACCTCCTGATTCCTAAGCAGGCCCCTTACCCTTCCTCACAAGTTTGCATCAGCAGCTTCTCCAGACCAGGCTCCACAGGAGACCAGCTCAGGTTGCAGCAATGCTAGGGGAGGGTGGGGGCGCAGAGGGCCGGACCACGGGGCTGACCGCTGACGTCGCCTCTCTCCGCAGTACTTCACCTACAGCGTGCTGCTCAGCCTGCTGGCCTGCTCCGTGTTCCTGCAGATCAGCTGCATCGGGAAGCTGGTGCTCATGCTGGCCATCGAGCTCATCTACGTACTCGTCGTCGAGGTGCCCGGTGTCACTCTCTTTGACAATGCTGACCTGCTGGTCACCGCCAACGCCATGTACATGTACGTGGCACCTTCCTCATGCCCCCCTGGGGCAGGGCCCCCGCAGATAGGCTACAAGAGCAGGAGGCTGGGGGCCTGGGCTGCAGGGGACTTGCAAGAGCGTGTCTGTTGCTGCCCAGCACTGACCACCTAGGCGAGGCACCAGCGTGTCTTCTTGCTTTCCCTCCTTCCCTCCCCAGCAGTGGGCGGACTAGTTCCCACTGCCCTTCCTCCTGCAGTTTCCTACTCACTCCTGACCTCAGGCCTCAGTGAGTTGTTCCTCATTTGTCCAGGCCACTGATGAGCTGTTTCCTCTGAACTTAACTGCCTGTGACGCTCGGACCCAGAGCACCGAGGCCCAGCAGACTGAGCCACGGTGTCTGTGGAAGCAGAGGGAACAGCCTTGGTTGTTCATGACTCGGGCTTGGCTGGGCATTCGGACGTGCAGAAGCCCTTTGCATCTTAGCAGCCAGCAAAGTGGGCAGGGTTGCCTGGGAAGGTTGGGGGGTCATGCCCTGCTCGGGGGCTTTGGCTGTGATGGTGAGCAGTCACGTCTCCTGCCCGGGAGGTGGCGGGTCAGGGGTTGTGTGCCAGGCTAGGTGACTGGGCGGTCAGCCTGGCCCCCTAGTGACAGATGGCAGATGCCCAAGGGGAGGTCGCTTTGTGACGTTTTGGGTTGAATTGAGCCTCAGACACATATTTGGTCATTTTCCTGAACTTCGTTTTTTCACAGTAAAATAGTAATCCCATAGTAGTAAAATGTATATAAATTGCCAAATGTGCAGTAACCATTTTTCCTAATCACTACCCCCTACACATGCATGCACGCGTGCGCGCACGCACAAACACACACACACACACCAGAAAATGCAGAAAGATGTGTTTCAGGTCTGTGTCCTTGAGAAACTGCAGCTAACTGCTTCCTCTGCGTTGAGGAAGGAATATACCCATCTACCAATTTATTCACAATCATCTGAGGTCCTGCTGTTTCCCAAGCACTGAGCTGGAAAGTGGAGGTTCAGGTGTGGATGAAACAGGCAGTTGTCCGAGTATCAGAAACGTTACACTTTGTGAAGGGACTGTCAGTGGCGAATAGAAGGTTCTAAGTCAGCTCCCCAGAGGACCCTCTCGGCAGCTGAGTGGGGCTGTGAGCAGATGACAAGGAGGCTGTAGCACTGGAACAGTGCAGGATGGGAAGGAGGGCCAGGCCTTTTCCAGCCATGGATCAGGGCAGAAACGGAGCTTTCTTACCCACTGTAACCCCAGTCCGCCTCTCCTCTCCTCCTGCTGAAGTAGCAGCAGAGAATAGAGGGCATTTCTGGGTTGGGAGACCCTGAGTCGGCCCACATGTGTAATTTAAAATGTTCAAGTAGCTATTTTGAAAAGGCCAGACCTATAATTATTTTAATGACATTTTCACTTAACCAATATATCCAAAATATTTTAATATGTCAATTACAATGAAATAGTTTACATTTCCCCCACACTCATTCTGTATAACTGGCATATATTTTGCACTTCCAGGACATTTTAACTTGCACTAGCTACAGTTTAAGGCTCAGCCACACGTGGCTCGTGGCTGCTATGTGGACAGTGAGGTGCACTGCTCCTCTTCCCATGCCAGTGGGAGCTGGGGTGGGAGAGGTGGGCATGCAGGGGTGCCCAAGGGTCCCAGGTGAGGGCTGGGTGATTTGAGGTCATGGAGATAAGATGCTGGCCTGGGCTTCTGCCCTTCCTGTGGGTGTCCTTTCTCAGTGGACAGCTAGGGACCATGGGTGCAGTAACAAGGGACCCAGACCCAGAGGGTGCTGGGGGTGGGGGGCCAGGGCGCAGGAGTAGTAGGTGAGGGCAGCAGAGCTGGGATGTGCAAGGGTGCAGGGCAGGTTTGGGGCAGGCAGAGCAGAGTGGGTGGGAGAGCAGGGCAGAGGGGTAAGAGCATGTGGAGGCACAGAGCAGGCGTGGGGGTGACTGCAGAGCGGGCATGGAGGCTATAAATGTGCAGAAGAGCAGCTCTGAACACCTTCCCCACTTTTGTTCACAGAGACTTCAACAACGGGACCACCCAGTGGTGAGTTGATGCGCTTCCTCCGAGTCCCCTGCCCTTGGCACGGAGCGGCCAGAGGCCAGCAGCTCAGGGCCCAGCACAGGAGGCAGTGGTGCCCAGGCGGGAGGGCACCTTTGTGGCAAGGTGGGCGATGAAGGAGGCAGCCTGAGAGGGCAAGGTACCCTTCCTGGGTGCCAAGGAGTCCTAGTTGGGTAGAGCCTTCTTTCCTTTTGTGATCCCCACGCTCAAGAGCTGCAGACTCAGCAGCCAGAGTCATCAAGACCTGCAAGTCATTCCACAGCCTCATCTGAAAGCATTTAGCCTCCACTTCTTCCCTAGAGCATGCGTGAGACGCCCGCAGGGGAGAACTGGAACCAGGTGCCCCTCTCCTCAAGGGGAGGAGCAGAGGCGAGGCTCACAGAGATTGCAGGGCTGCTCCTGGGCAGGCAGCCTGCGGCGCTCAAGGTCTGGGCTCGTCGCTGGCACAGAAAGCAGGGCTTGCAAGAGCTGCTTACATCAGGGCATCCGTTAATAATGTTATCAGATTTACAATTAGACAATTGTAGCTACCAACTTTTGGAGTGCTACCCTTTGTCAAGTACTTTGGTAAATATTTTATATACAGTGTCTTTAACTTTTACCATAATCTTGACACGTGGGTATTGTTATCCCATTTTACAGATAATGAAACTAAGGCTCAGAGAGGTTGAGACTTGCCCAAGGTTGCCCAGAGACGGTCAGTACAGCCTGCCTGGCTCCCTGTTACTGCACGCACAGCCTGTTTGTCCAGGGACAAAGACCTGGGATGTCTATACTGCCTTGTAAAAGGGCTGACTTTATCCCCTGAGGTAACCAGAGGAGAACCCCCAGTGATGGAGGAGTAAGGCTTCAGCAGAGGATTAATGGCAGCTGAGCCGCAGGTGTGAGCTGAGACTGAGACGGGGCTGCCAGCTGGGAAGGCTTCCACGAGGAGATTGCCTTTTCCTCAGGCAGAGTTTGAGCAGGAGGGTGAGGAGGAGGGGAAGCGGTAGCAGGAGGAAGTTTACAGGACTGAGGGAGCCTGGGAGGCTCCACAAGGTACCAGGGCATCTACTGCCCTCTTGCAGTCCCGAGCATGCGACCAAGGTGGCGCTGAAGGTGGTGACACCCATCATCATCTCGGTGTTTGTGCTGGCCCTGTATCTGCATGCCCAGCAAGTGGAGTCCACTGCCCGCCTCGACTTCCTCTGGAAACTGCAGGTGGGTGACCCTGGCGCTGAAGCGGGTGTCCCAGGCCTCAGGGACGAAGCATAAGAAAGCGCTTCTCCTGGGCTGGACATGGCCTGACTCCTGCACTGACCAGCTTAGCCCTCATCCCAACCGATCTGTGCTCCGTATCACAGGGGCCAAGAGCCAAATGCAGACACTTTTCCCAGATGAACCCACCCCGACAGTGCTGGGGCGTCAGTGGGCCCAGGGATGTGCCCTTAAGTCAAACACTGCCCGAGCACACTGCGCCTCCAGAGGCAGGGACAGAGGGAGGCTTGAACTGGCCCAGTTGGGTGGCATTGGGGGGAGGGGTGCGTGGGGAGCTGGGAGTCAGGAGGGTGGAGGAGGTGAAAGTGGCAGGAAGTGAGCAGAGTAGCCCTGTGTTGTGGAGGCCTGAGTGCAAGAACTGGCACCACAGGCCTTTGAGCAAGACTTGACGTGACCTGGGCTTGAGACTTCTCCAGGGGAGAATGGGTGGAAGGGGTACCAAAAATCCGTTGACAGGAACCCTAGCCAGGTGGCTGTGCCCTGGCCGTAGTGAGAGGTGGCCCAGGCAAGGGCAGGGGCAGAGGCAGAGGTGGTGAGTGCTGGAGGGATTGGTGTCTGGGTGCCTAGGTGCTCCAGGCATTGTGCCCTGCACCCTGATTACGTCCACCTGGAGAACAGGATGCAGCGGGTCTGTGGACGCTAACAGCAGCCCTGGGCTGCCTCAAGATGTCCAGGAGAGGGCGCCCAAGGGCACATATTAGAAAGCCTGGTCTTCCAAGTGGGCAACCTTAGACCTGTTACTCCAGCCAGGAACCTTGCTGGCCCGCTTAGCTAGGCCTCTTTGCCTTTCCTGGCTGACCCTATCTCTAGACCACTTATCAGGCTCATCTGCAATGTGCTTAGACCACCTCCAGCATCAGCTTCAATTACTTTGAGACTAAAACCTCCAGAAGCAGGAGACCCTGGATTAGTTTGGATGCTAGTGTAGACGGGGGCATCTGGTTGCCCCTGCTTTGGGTGTGTAGATGAAATTCACCTGAGATCCCCACCGAGGATGTTTTCTATGCAGAATGCCCCACATAAGTCCTGTGCTGGGAGGGAGCTAGTTCTCCAGGTGAGGCATATTCTCCAGGTGAGCTAGTTCTCCAGGTGAGCTCTCTCTGAGAGCTGCCCCTGTCCTCCTACCACTCTCCTGTGTCCCACTCCTTCTCCTGGGAACTCCCAGGAGGTCCCAGCTCACTACTAGAAGCTGACTAGGCTCCAGAGATCTGGAGCCAGTGTCCTTCCACTTCTCTGCTTACACCCTCCCCATCTCCTCCCTACACCTCAGGAAGCCCCTCCCAAGATGGCTGCCGCTGTGTGTTGAGAGGCCTCAAGAAGGGGCTGGAATCAAGGGAAGCGCAAACCTGCCTCTCTTTTTGTGACTCTGTCCCTTACCCCCATGTTATGTCTTCCCCCAGCCCCAAAGTGCACAGGGCAGACTATGCCCGCCCTGAGCAGGGTGACCCTGCCAGCTTGCACAGAGTCCACCCACCAGGAGAGCCAGGTCCCAGGAAGTAGTCCTGGCCTTTTAGGAGATTCCAGTTGCAACCAAATGGATGTTCACATTTAGTTAGCGAAAACCCAAGCAGGCCAGCTAGGTCTTTTGAATGGCCCTGATGATCCTGCCTTCCTGCCTGCCTGCCTTCCCTACACAGCCACTCCCAGCTAGAGGGGCCACTCTGTTTGCCTTCAAGGGGGAGAAAGCCATCGCCCTCAGCCTTGTAACCCCTGCATCCCATCAACACTCTGGTCAGACGGCCCCTTGCCACACTTCGATCTGTTACTGCCTCTGTACTTCAGCCTGGGCCTGCCATTCTCCTCCTGAGCAAGTGCTCAGACCCAGGACTCAAACCAAGAGAGAAAGAAAGTCAAGGGTGATGCCCCATTGGCACCAGGGGGCACCTCCACCCCCTGGCCCCACCCGACTGCGTCTGGCCCTGGAGCCCCCTGCTCTCATGGGAACCTGGGAGACTAGGCAGGGCTTCTAGCCATTTTCCCTGTGAGGTCAGTCTGTTAAAATGATATTTATCAAACTGCTTTTCCTATCACATTTCCTGATCTAGAGGAAAATGGAAAGTTGAAGAGTATTTCAGTAGCTAGCAGGCTATTTTGGGGGTGCTTTTTGGAACATCCCTTTTTTTTGAAAAATACTTTTATTTTTTGTTAAGATTTATTTATTTATGCATACAAAAGCTGGGGTGTAGGCCAGAAGTGTGGGGGAGGGTGAGAGGATTCAGCAGAGACAGAGTGGGGACAGCACAGGCAGATCTACCGAAGCACACTGCGAGGGGAGCACATCCCTTCACCTGCCCCCTCTCTCCCCGGGCGCTCTGCGCAGGCCACGGAGGAGAAGGAGGAGATGGAGGAGCTGCAGGCCTACAACCGGCGGCTGCTGCACAACATCCTGCCCAAGGACGTGGCCGCCCACTTCCTGGCCCGCGAGCGGCGCAACGACGAGCTTTACTATCAGTCCTGCGAGTGTGTGGCCGTCATGTTTGCTTCCATCGCCAACTTCTCTGAGTTCTACGTGGAGCTGGAGGCCAACAACGAGGGCGTCGAGTGCCTGCGGCTGCTCAACGAGATCATCGCTGACTTCGATGAGGTGCGGCCAGGCCCCCAAGTGGGAGGGACATGAAGGACCCCACTTGCAGATACAAACACTGACGCCAGGGCCCTGTGTGTGGCCCAGGCACTGTTCTGGGCCCCCTGAGTACATTCCCGCCCCCCAATACTTCATCTTGCTACAGATGAGGAAACTGAGTTATAAGTCTACGTGCCTAAGGTCACTGCTAGTGAGTGGCAAAGCTGGGGTTTCAGACCAGGCTGTTTGAACTTGAAGTTTGTCCCTCTCAGCTGCCTGTGAGGCCCTCTCACCAACTGCTGCCATCAGCCATCATTCCTCTTGTGCCATAGAGGGTAGGACAGGACCCTAGGCTGGGACAGCCCCGTGTCAGTGCTCAGGACATTGAAACAGTGAAGGAAGAAGTAGCCCCCAGACTAAGGGAGGAGGCAGGACAAAGATGCAAGGAACTGAATAGCAAGTAGAGGCAAGATCAAAGACATTTCTTCATTTGTTTATCAAACCCTGTTGAGCACCTAGTGTGTGCCAGGCACTGGGGACATGGAGCTCGATGGGGCAGTCTGGATCCTGGGAGCTGACCGGGCAGAGTGTGAGCTGGGCAGCCCCAGTGGGCATACGTGGAGCACAGGGTGCAGGGAGGAGAGGGATGTGGGTTGGCAGTGTTTGAAGCAGCCCACGGGACTCCCAGGTAATGGGTTAACTGACATTGGCTAAAATAGGTGTGGCAGGCTTCCAGCAGGTCCTGGAGATAGAAAGGTGTCCTACTGGACAAAGATGAGGAATTTTCCCTGGGTGGGATGGGAACTTGAGCCAGCAAAGGGGGAGATGGTCACCAGGTCCTATTGGGGGCCAGAGACCCAGAGGGAACTAGTGACCTGACCCCAAGGGTTCTTGGTGTGAGGTGGACATAACAGTCACTATGCAGCCAGTGGGCGCTGGAGGCAGCCTATCTCTGTCTGGGAGCGCTGAAGCTTCACACAGAGTTGATGGTGGAGATGGGCCTTCCTGGGTGAACTGGGTAGACATCCAGGGTCACCCCACTGCACTTCCCTGTTGATCTGGGTACCCCAGACTTGGGGGTGACCAGGTTTGGTTTCTTGTCCAGATCATCAGCGAGGATCGGTTTAGGCAGCTGGAAAAGATCAAGACCATTGGCAGCACCTACATGGCTGCCTCGGGCCTCAACGACTCCACCTACGACAAGGTGGGTAAGACCCACATCAAAGCTCTGGCCGACTTTGCCATGAAGCTGATGGACCAAATGAAGTACATCAACGAGCACTCGTTCAACAACTTCCAGATGAAGATTGGTGAGTCGGGCCCTGGGGAGCACCAAGGGCTGGTAGGGGCTTACACCTGGATCCCATTCAAGCACAGGTTGATGCTATAGGTGTTTCTGCTGCAGAGTTTGGGAGTGGGTACCCATAACTCAGAGCAGAACCTGCCAAGGTCTGAAGGTGCCACCTCTGCGCATTGGCCTACATGGCAACAGACAGGATGCCCTCCTCTGGTTTCCCACCTTGCCCACTCGTTGGGAAGTTCTAGTTGGAACAGGCTGTGCCTGCCCGAAAGGCTTTGTGGGAGATGCAGTAGGCAAGGGCGCAGAGCCTTGTGGTGTCTGCCTCAAGAGCAGACGACAGTCCCATTTATTTCAAGTGACACTAAGCGGCAGTGTTTTATTTCAAAGTGTTGCAAATTGGTTCAGTAAAAATAAAAGGTAGTAAAATGAAATACTTAAGATGTTTTAAAACAAATTTATTTAAACATGGTACAAGTCATTATATTTGCAAATTTATAAAAATATTGAACATATATTCTACAAAAATTGACAACAAAATGATTATATTTCAACTTTTAAAAAAATAGAATAATCTTAAAATACAAAATGGGTTTGGTGAGGTTATTGTTGAGTTCCAGGTGGTTTCTTTCTTGATGTGTGTGTACGTATACAAAATCTTGATACTGTGAAAACCTTTTTAATCTACACAAATGGGATAAGTTCAGTCCATGTATTTTCCTTCAAATGCATGGGCCCTGTCTGAATGACTATGGGGACGCCCCAGTGACCAGACATGGGCTGCAGGAGAGAGGGAGGTCCTGATGAGAGCCCTGGGTCAGCTTCAAAATCAGGCTGTTTTCTACTCATTAAGAAAATCTTTGAACCAAAAACCTATATATATATTTCCCTTTTTTGTTTTTAATTCTGTTGTTGCACCAACCCAACTTTTAATTTGGACAAGTTTTAACTCTACAGAACGGTTCAAAGTTTAACACGATGAAACCCCCTGTACAGAGTTTTTATAAATTTGCAAATGTACAGAGGGTATAGAACCCTCCTGTCTACAAATGATTTTCAAATTACAACGTTGAATTCACTGCCCCATAAAGTTCAAGGTGTTTCTTCAGGTTTTTTTGGCCTTAGCGTGTATCTGATGAAGGAGGTCCAGGCCCACAGAGTGAGCTGTTTCCAGTAGAAACTTTGTTTTGTGAGTGTTGCTCTTCTTCCTCCTGAGGATTGTGGAGGTGAAGAATGCTTTCTGAAAGAGCAGATCTTTGTTCTATTCAAAATTTTAATGCATTATCAACTCCCTGTGTAAGGTTCAAGCTATAAATGATTCAGATTTCAAATTTTAAAAAAAGGAACCATAATTCACCAACAAAAATACTGGTATTTCAATTCTCAAAATTAGCACATTAAACCAAAATACTGGATTACTAAAAATCAATATTGCAATCATTAATGTCCTCAGGAGACATTTTGTTCTGGCCCGAGTGTCAGGAATTGGGCTTTCCCTGAACAAGCTGGCTTCTTTCAGCCTGGGCCCCAGGCTGAAACTGGCACTTGACTGGTTTTTCATTTTGTATTGACTGCAGGCAAGCCCAGACCACCCCACTGGGGTCTGCTTTAAGGCATGGGCCCCTCAGCAATCTGTGCTAACTTCGCTCTTGGTGTCATGTGATCTTGCCATTCTTGCCTTCCTTTTACATCATCTTTTTCACCTACATTGATTATTTTTTCTCTGTTATGTTTTTATAAGCTGCCTTAACTCTTTTGCTAAGCCAGGCCTGGGGACTAGTGGGGAGAGTCTATGAACAGGTAGATAAGTGGCCGGACAGGCAGTGTGGAGCCTTGTGTGGCAGGTCCCTGCCTACAGACTCAGGAACATCTTCACTGGGGAGTTGGATTTTGGTGAGTGGACAGCCCAGCCTGGGACTAGCATGTGGGGTTAAAAACTCCATATAGCTTGATAGGACCAAAGAGGAGGCCCATGGAGGGAAGGGTTTTGGAGACTGGTGAAATTTCTGAGTGACCCAAGAGACCAATTTAGGAGCTTCTGCTGTGTTTGTACTCCTGCCACTCATATCCAAGGAGTAGTTAAGCAGCGATGAGGCTTCATAAAGGAACAGTGTGAGCAAGAGAGTTTATGTAACAGGAGGAAGCACCCAGGGTCCTGGCGACAGGGCAGGTCTAGAGAACTCAGTCAAGTCAGATGTGTCAGGGAAGGACTTCACCTGGAGAGGAGGGTGGACACTTCAGATGGACAATCAGTACAACAAAGGCCGGAGGCAGCATGCTCAGTGTTGCTTTGGGCAAGATTGAGACGGTAGGCATATTAGGGCAGAGGGGCAAGGCTCAGATGGGGAGCCCTTGTGTTCATGCCTCTCAGACGCAGTCTCTGTGGTGTCTCTGCCCAAGGGCAGAGGCCAGGAGGAGGGGGACTTGTATTAAAGAGGTGGCCAAGGCAGAGAGGCAGGTTAGGAACTAGGTTCCAAGAATGAGAATGGTGGGTCCCTGAAAGAAACAGGATTGAGGAAAAGGAAAACAGTCAATTCTGCCATATTGAATCTGAATTGTTGGTGAAACATAAATGCCACCAAAAAAGGCCATTAAGGAATTAGATGATGCAACAGATCACTGGTAACCTTGGAGGGCAGTTCTGGTGATGGACCTGAAAGAACTGGGTAGTGACAGGTTAGTGAGGGCACAGGAGCAGTGGATGTTCCTGAATTAGCAAGCATTTGATGGAAGCAGAGAAATGAGAGCTGCTGGGTTAAGCACAACCTCAGGAACAATAGCAAGGGCAAGAAGGACAGGCATTGATGAGCATGCTCACTTCTATCCCCTGTAGGACTCAATATTGGCCCTGTGGTGGCTGGGGTGATAGGGGCTCGCAAGCCTCAGTACGACATCTGGGGCAATACAGTGAATGTGGCCAGCCGCATGGACAGCACCGGTGTGCCCGACCGCATCCAGGTGAGTGCAGGAGCGCCTACCGCCCACCTCACGCACACCAGGGGCCTCTGTTTGATACTAAGCAGTATTAGGGGGAAGACTGTCCATAGCCTCCAGTCAAAATTTCTGCCACCAAATCTGAGGGTGATGGGATATAATAAGTGCTAATCTTGAAAGTTTAGAGAACAAGTTATGATTCAGGTTCTTAGTACCTTGGATAGATCTCCAGGCCTGTACAAAGCCCTCTACTGGCTACAGAAGGAACCGGGGGCTTAGGAGGAGGGGGCGGGGCACCCACCCCAGCCAAAAGATGAATGCTGACGGGGAACATCAGCATTGCCCCCACTCCAGGCACACAGAGGAGACCCAATCACAGGGACCAGGGCCTTGCCAAATGGACACCACATTCAGCAAGGTTCAGAACTGGACAACACGGGACTTGACCAGAGACCCAGGGTCTTTGTCTCTCCTCTTCATCCTTTGCAAGCTGGCGCCTGTGATTCTCAGGCTTGCCACTATTCAGCTGCTTTTCTGTTTTTCTCAGAACTTCCTTGATTCTTCCTACTCCAGTCTTTGAACAGAGGTCTAGACTATAGTCCTACACGCCATACCGCAGGTCCTTGTAAAGCTGCACCACCACCCTGGCTGATCTGAGGGGCCTAGTCAAATGGTTTTCTCTCTCTTCTAGTCCTGTGCCAAGGGGAGAGGGGACAGCAAGATAGGAAGTCGGGGGGGGGGGCCTTTGGGGAAGATGGGGAAAAGACGTGTGTTTGCAGAGCTTCTAAACCCACCCACAGGTGTGAGGGACTCCGTCAGCAACAACTGACAACCCAGCACCTCACCTTACACAGGACTTTTACCAAGTCACTGAGCAGGGTCACTTCTCAGAGCACCCCTGGCCATTCCTGGCCCCCTTCCTCAATGGCAGCCAGGTGGGGCCAGGACACTCGGCAGTTGGTGTGTTGTGGGTAGGCTGGAAGGGGGTGGGGCTCACCCTGACATGGCTGGAAGGGGGTGGGGGTCACCCTGGGAGGCCTTTTCCATGCTGTTCCCCCATGTTCTCCTCCTTCACCCTGCTATTGTACGACGCAATGACTGTCGCACCTGTGACTTTTTTGTCCCAAAACTAAAGCAGGGAAAGGTAACATGATCTGGAACTGAACCCCAGCTCTGCCATTAGCTATGTAACCTCAGATTTAGGTTTTCTGAGCCTGAGAGAATAGACCTCACCTCATAGAAAGATTAAATGAGATTAGCAGCGGTTCCCAAGTTGTGTGGTAGTGAAAAATCGTTTCCAAAAATACTTCTGATCTGTTGGGGGATGAGACTGGTCACACTGATAATATGCGTGGATATTGACGGCTCAGAGTCTGATTGCTCTGAAAACCCCTCAGCTCTTCTCTCAGCTTCTGCCGTCATTGTGGACATGGCATTTCCTAGGCCACAGACCACTTTGAGTAGCCCTGAAATAGCACAGATGAGGCACTCACCACACTCACTGGCATAGAGTAGGTGCTGCTATCCTTTTTAAGGGGTACTTCCTTGAAGGAGCAGTCCTGAACCCTGCAGTGGAGGTGCCACCCACCCTTCTGTGTCGAGGTGGCTCCGTCTGTTGGCAGATTTGCAGCTGAGGTCATCGATGGCCTGTCCTCTCTCCTCTTTTCTTCCTCAGGTCACCACAGACATGTACCAAGTGTTGGCTGCCAACACCTACCAGCTGGAATGCCGGGGTGTGGTCAAGGTCAAGGGGAAAGGCGAGATGATGACCTACTTCCTCAACGGAGGGCCCCCACTCAGTTAGCAGCTGCCAGTCAACAATGCCAGGCAGCCTGGCCTCCAGAGAAATGGAAACGGCTTCTTTGTGTGCCGGGTGGGCAGGTGGAAGCCTGCGCTCCAGCCCACGTGGCCGTGCCGGTGAGATTTCCCACTTTGACTCCAGAAGCAGCTTCTGCTTTTGAGGGTGGGTGGCAGCCTCCATCCTGGGCCCCTGGGGTGCCAGCGTCCTGTGAGCACCAAGCTGACCAAAGATGTTTCCCTCTGTAGAAGACTCAGACTTGATCTGAATCTTGAGTTCTCTAACGGGTGCTGCTGTGTGGGTGGAAAGGAGCTGCTGGAGTGTTTATGGGTGTATGGCAGCTCTGCTCAATGGCAGGGCTGAGGGAGAGGCCTTGGCCTCAGGTAGGTGGGTAGACCGGTGTGACTCTGGCCAGGGGACCTAAGGGCCCCCAGGGTCTGCTTTTCTATGTGAGCCTTTAAACTTCAGAGGCTGCAGCCCCTGCTCCATGGAAGGAGCTTTGGGCAGCAGTGCTGGCTTCAGAGGGACTGTGGCCTTCACCGTGATACACCTACACACACAATGCCCCTTTGAGGGGAACAGAACTAATTATGAGGGGGAGGCGAGAGGACTTGAAGCAAGGAGTGGTGGTCCTGAGAAAAAGAAAATATTTATTAAATAAAACAAAACAAGTTTTCTGTGCCCTTCTTTAGATTATGCTAGATGTATGCGTGTCAGAGACCCACAAGCAAACGAGGATGTCACTGGGGAGGGAGGGCGGGGATCCCAAGTTGTCTTTTTGTATTTTTTATTTTGTATTATTGAAAAACCTTGGAGATCTAACAGATATACCAAATTCTATATTTTGTAAATTCTCTATATTAGAAAACAGCTGTGCACAGCAGGGTGTTTGTGCTCACATGTACTGTGCGTATGTCGGTGTATGTGCTGGTACAGATGTGTGTGTTCACTCTGTGGAACTGGTCTCCTCCAGGATGCCCGTTTCCCTCACTTCAGATTTGGCAGTTTTTGGTTTCCTCTGGCCCAACCAGAGCAGCGAGCATGTCTTTTTGGATACAATATGCTCAGATTAAGTAGGGAGAGGTATGAACACATTACTCCATCTCTCTCTCACACATACTCCCCACTTCCCCTGAGGAAAATATAAATGGAATAAGGAGAAAGCAAAAAGTGGCTTTCCGATCTCAGGGTGAGTTGGAATCCAGGGAAGTGGCCTAAGCCTACAGAAGACAGCATGGCCACTGTCCGCGCTTCCACTCCGAGATGTCAGCCCAGCTCATGCACCCTTGAGCGCGCGGGTGTCCAGACCCTCAGCCACAAAGGGTGTGACGAAGTCTGCCTGGCTTTTCCACTTAGCAGAAGCACAGGTGGCCCTCTTGGAGCGGACTCCTCAGACTCAGGGGCTGGGGGCTAATGTGGACTCCTCAGGTTTGGGGAAGGGTCTGGCCTTGCCCTCCAGTGCAAACCGGAGAAAAGGGTGGAGCCCAGCTTGAGTCTCTAGTGCAAAGCTAGCAGAAATTTTGTGTGTGTGATTTTGTTTTGGAGGGAGAGAGCAGCAAAATATGAACAGAAAAATCTATTTTTTATACCCTACAAGGGAGGCATTTGGAAAGTGGTAAGACTATCACAGATGTACTCAAACAGAATCCTTGGGGAATGTGCCTAGATCTTCTCATTGCTTCTCAGGGCAGAATTATTTCACCTCCAACACAAGCTTGAAGGAGGTGAGGTGGCAGCTGTGTGCCAGCTGCTGAAACGTTACCTTGATGCCCAGCTCACTGGACACTAGCACCTCCCATCCCAGTTTGAACACGGCTCTGAAAGGCAAAGCTATGGACCTAAAACTGCCAGCCTGGGTCTGTCTGTGCTTTTTGCTGCTCCATCCTTTGAGTTCTGCATCAGTCCTCTTGCACCTTATATGAGGGGCTGACTTTTTCCATGTGTTGTTCTCAAGCCTCTTGCCTCTCCATATCACCCACCAGTGGTGCTGGGTTTTTGTTTTGCTTCCAACCAGAGTATCTCTGTGTGTGTGTGCGTGTGTGTGTGTCCGCCCACTGAGTTTCCCCATGTTACCCTTATTGGTCATGGCCTCCTGGCCCCATAGGGGGCCTATCCTCCCCACCCTGCAGTGACTGGTGACAACGTGCAGTGCTAGCTCTTCATTCCCTCAAGGGGTGTGCACTCTTTTTATTCCTGCTCTTGCAAAAACGGATACGATTATGATTTCCCATGGAAATTGAAAAGTCTATTTAAATAATTTAACTATTAAACACTTTCACTGGTAATGTGTCCTGGTCTGATTTGCAACTTGGGATGGGGACCCGGCCTGGTCTGAAGAGCAGTGCATGCAGCTCTTGGCTGGTCATTAGGAGGGAGCCTCGAGGGCAGAGGCCTCCAGAGTGGGAGGACACCACTTAATGACCACGGCAACCAGTTGGGAGGACACCGGTGAGCTTGGCAAGAGCTGGCTCGCAGGTGTCAGAGTACAGGAGGCTGAGGACTGAAGAAATGGACAAAACCCAGTGGTGAAGGGGACAGGGATTGAGGATAGAGCCAGAAAAGAGCTAGAGCTGAGGGGAAGTTGTTTTAAAACAGGCGAGCCAAACAATTCTATGCTAAGGAAAAATTAGAAACATAGAACACAGATCATGAAAAGAACTAGAGGTGGGAGGTGAACTGATTTGACCTGGGTAGCTAATAATGATGGTTACTATTCACAGTCGGATGCTATGTCCCAGACACCAGGATAAGCACCAGACTTCTCATTAACCCTCCCTCTACCTCAGAAACAGGCACTGAGGGGAGGCTTAAAGCCACACAGCTGGTAATTACAGCTGAGGTTAAAGCAGGCCTGTCTCCGAAGTCCATGCATGTAACTTCATGTGAACCCTAGCATTCCTCTTCCCCCTACCACCCCCTCTCCCCTCTCCCCATCCCACAAGAGGAAAGAAAAAGTGGTAGAGCAGTTTTCAGCAGTTTCTGTCTCTGCACCCATCACATGCAAGGTTACTGTTGGGTCCATGAAATAAAATCGGTCAAATTAAATTTAGTGAGTGAAAAGGAGCTAGGGAAAAAGACTTCACTGGCCTCACTGCAACACTGACCACATGGACACAGCTCTGGTTGTCCTGGGCAGGGCCTACCTGTTCCAAGGAGAATGGACATCAAGAGGATTCAATGTGCATGGTGAGCCAGTCTTCAACTCAGGACTTTCCAGACACATTTGGAAAGGAGAAAAAATAAGTAAAGTCAACCATTAGGGCTGATGGGCCTAAATGAAATGAACAACTCCTGAAGAACCTCCACGACCAGTAGATACCAGGCCCTTAGGCAGGTCTCATGAAGCTGCTCAAAGCTTGAGCACACCCAGTGCACAGAGGAACAGAAGAGGGATCAGATCAGTCCCCCAACCCCCACCCCCATCAAGCTACTCCCAGGTCTATAAAGAGGTCTATTTTTTTCTAAAAGCATATCCACACCTAGCATGTTAACTAGCAAAACTTACTGGAAAAGACACCACTGCTAAGTGGGGTAAGTCTTAAAGACCACTTTAAAGCCCCCACTGACAGCAAAGATACTAAAAGCAATACCAGACTCAGACCAGATGGTGATTTGATCACAGGAGGGTGTCAGCAACCACTTGATGAGTGGTAAGTTGTGCCTTGGTGCGATGAGGTAGCTAAGGTTTAGTACTCACCATTTACGGGACTTTCCCCAAAGCAAAAAGGATGCCCAGAGCCGCAGTTCTCACATGATAAAACATGGGTATTTTTCATAGTGCTACACTTGGGCCATGAGTTGCTAATAAACAGAAAATGAGCTTCCCAGGGCCTGAAAATGATGCTGAGCCCACAGTACTGCAGGAAAGTATTCGTAGGCCCTGGGAAATACCATGCTAACGTCTAGCACTGAGCAGATGCTTGCTATCATCTGAACAGGAGAACCACAACAGCAGGAATACCCCAAAAAAACCCCACAGCTTTTTGATTTGCCTGAATTGAAACAATTCCATATTGTACATGTCACTTCCAGGAGGGAGTGACAAGGCTGGCGACGCTGGCCATGGTGAGCATCACTTAGCACAGTTGTCAGGGGAGAGCCGACAGGCTGGGTTATCTGTGGGGGTGTGATGAAGGAAGGGCCCAGCAAGCCAGAGAATATACTGTGCCCCTGTCCATTGCAAGGACTTCACAGTGTATAAACAGCGCACACAACTTCTCACTTGTGCGTCCCGCCCCCTCGCCCCCCACCCCAGGCCTGAGACTGGTTCATCCCCATGGCTGTACCTCTGTCCAGTGTGCTCCGCTGGCTGGCACTGATGGTCTTGGCAGTAAGAGGGCTTGCACATCTCACAGTTGACAACACAGGAAATGAGATCTGAGAGCCAATTATTACGGCTTTTCTTACCCTTCCAGGTTTTCAAAAAAGCCCTGTGGTGGTTTTGTCCTTGTCTTAGGAGGGAAAATATATTTGCTGTGCTTTGGTCTCCCTTTTCTTCCCACCTGCAGGGCTGCTGCTTTGCCAGACACAAGCACAAAGCCAAGTGAGGTGGTTGGGATGGCTGATCTCCGGGATCTCTTCCTCCTTGGGCAGTCTCCATTCTAAATACTGTGTAACTTTAGCCATTTTCAAGTGCCAGACCACATGGGTGGGGTGGAAATGTAAACACAATGGAGTCAGGATTTTGAGGTTTTAGGACCAAAGGCAGACACACAAATGAAATGAGAGCATCATGCCAAGGGGAATCTGTGGGAAGATCGCCTTCAAACCAAAGCAAGGAACAGCTCTGTCCTCTGGACACCAGCAGTGAAACCAAGAGTCCTTTCCTACCAAGGGCCCTGACCATGGAGTAGGGAGGGCGGCTGGAGTTCCATCTCGGTTCACAGAGCAAGCCGAGGGTCCAGTGGGCCTTCCTGTTCCCTCTGACTGCTGGCCCCAAGCCTCACCTCCCGCCCACTATCTATGATCAGAGCGGAGTCACCCCTTACTTGGCAAGCACATATTTACCTTTCATGTCTCTGGTCTATTATGTCGATGAATTTATGGAATTCTCACTAGAATTCATTAGATGCCTCATCACTTTTTTTTCCTTTCCCTCAGCCAGTTTCTAATTTAGACCTGCCTGGCATCTCTGGTTATTCTAACCTAGACTATTTCCCAATTTTGCAAAATTTGCTTCTCTGATTCGACCTTGCTGGTTGGCTAGAGTTCCCATGTGAACTAGACACTTCCCTGGCTCACATGCGCATTTTTTTTAGAGGGTGCATTTCATTTCAGATTAGTCTTTTTAAAGTCATGCTGCCTTTGGGCTTTTTAAGACTGTTTAAGTTCTCACATCCCCAGCATCTTTATATTCTGCCTTACCCCACTTCTTGCCTCCCATCAAGGCACAAACCACACATGTGTACATGCTCTTGGGGGGTCCTTAGAGAATGGGAGCCACTTGGGTAGCTGCCATCAAGAGTACCCAACAGATCTGATTAGAATGTTCAAAGAGAAGAATGATGGGGTGAGAGTGTTTATGCCACACTGGAGAAAGCGAGGTTCCCAGTGGTACCTTCCCCATTCACCAACACTCCAGTGCTGGGGAGACCACGGGGTCGTAGAGAGCAGCCTACGACTTCCAGGCTGTGTGACACAAGACAACTTAATCCTGTTTACCAATCTTAATGGATTCTATTAAGCGCAAATAACATTCTGTACATAAAACACCTGATATAGAGTAGGCACTTGACAAATGTGAGTCCCTTAATTCCCTGCTGTCTGAATACATCTCCAGTGCCCTGCCCAGGAGTCAGCACACACAGCTTTTCAGGGCAGGGCAACCTGCCCGCTAGACATTTCAATAGGATCTTCACTTAATTGGAAATTTCTGAAAAGCTTTAGGTAATGATTTATTATATTTGGGTGCATTCACAATTTAAAAGATTCTTAAAGCCTTTAACACCAACAAGAAATATGATGTGGAAAATGATGCTTAATGCTATTTTTAGGCTCTATTCAAAGTGCTTTGTATTTACTGATTCATTTAATCCTCATGATGCTTTACCGAAGGTACTATTATATGTCCACTGAGGCAGCAAGATCACATGACTGGCTGAAGTCACAATGCCATTAGGATGGAGAGACAGGAATCTGCCTCCAAAGCAATCATTGTTTGATACAGTTACCTTCTAATTTTTGTTTAACACTTTCAGCTATGTGGACCACTTCAAGTGGAATTTCCATGGAGTTACTTCTTAACAAAGAACCAAACTATTCTGGCCTTCAGCTAGAAAACAACAAATGCTTTTAACATATGAATAGACAACAAAGCTTTAAAATTCTAGAGCAAGAATTATTTGACTCATGAGTTAGCTTTACTACAAAGATTAAACTGTATAACCTCCTTCCCCTAAAATCTAAGATAGACTAAAATTTCATCTTACCTCTTGTAGTCTTCTGTCTTGCATCACCATTAGATTTAGGAATTTTAGGAAGCTATTTTATTCAGTTTAGAATGTCTACACTGCAGGAGTTAGCACTGACCTGATTTCTTGTATTGAAAAATAAAACACAGATAACTTGTATACATATTCCAACATATACAGTCTAACATACTTCTATGTTGCCTACATTAAATCAAATGGTGGTCAAGAACATGCATTCTGAGTAACCTGACTCGGATTGAAATCCTGGTGCTGTCACATGTGATTGTGGTCAAGTTTCTTAACCTCTTTAGACGTTAGGTGATTTGTCCATACAATAGAAATCCTTCCAAAAGCTGCGTGTCAGGGTGACATGCATGGCATAGACAGTGCCGCTTCCCTTCCACATCAGCTCAGCTGACTCGCTGCAGCTGTAAGAGTAAGCCTAGCGGCTGACGCACAGAATTCAGTTTTGGGAGAGGCCCTCTGGCATGGAAAAAAACGAGCACTTTGAATCATTTAAACCTGAATACCAGGTTTGAGCCTGAGTCTTTGTTTCAAGTGCCTCCACACCCCAGGCTGCCATCAGATGAACTATGTAGGAAGGAGGATCTAGCAGGATCAAGCATTTTCATCATTAGACTAGCCCCTAGAGGGACTCAAAGGGCAAGAGCAAAACATTACCGGTTCATCTTTAGGTAAGGTCCTTGAAGACTCAGCCTCAAAGAAAAGCAATGGTAGGGGCCTCCCTGGTGGTGCAGCAGCTAAGCACTGCGCTATGGAGCTGTCGGTAGCAGCGGCAACGCGAGTTCGACGCCCAGCGGGGGAGATTCCCACATGGCACAACAGACCTCTTCTGCCTCGCCACCCGCTGTTCCCCTCAGCAGTGTATTTCTGTCGATCTGCCTTTCTGCTCCCCACTCTGTCTCTGGTGAACCCTCTCGCCACCCCATGCCGCTGGCCTGTACCCCAGCTTGTATGCATAAATAAATAAATCTTTAAAAAAAAAAAAAAGCAATGGTAGAAAGTAGGCCAGAGACCAAGACAGAGCTGGGGAGGGACTGCCAGAAGCAAGTAAGGAATGGAAGGTAGAGCCCTGTTTCCTATTGTCAGAGGAGCCTGAATGTGCTTTATGCTGGGTGATGCTTGCACTGCTGTGCTGTGGGATGTAGCGGAAAAGGGCAAATGTGAACCGTGGGTGAGGTCAGGCTGAAAATACTGTTTGTTGCCAAGGAAACATCAAGAACAACTTGTAGGACTACAGATTGGTTTCAGAAACTCTTTTGAGAACTAAACTTCTGTCCTTGAGTTTTCTACAAACTCCAATTGTGCTGAGACTATTTAATATATACAGGCACTGCCAATGCAGAAGTAAATGCGAACACATACGTCAACACCACTCACTGTTAACAAAAGCAAGCAGGAAACATGCCACATGGCTGCTAACATTCAGAGTTTCCACATTGCGATCTCATCTGCTAAATGATACTTTATTTAGAAAGCTAGGCAACTCAAGTAAGAGATGTTATGAACGTGGTGATCATAGATACTGCTTCTCTTTGAAAAGCTCAGAGTTCTACAAGAGGGTGCAATATACCAGCATTCAAGAGCAGTCCCAGAGCACTGCTGAAGATGATCAGACGTCTCTAACGCTAATGAGTACATAATAGGTTAAATTCTCAGCTAATATTGCCTTTACACATAAACTCATTCATAACCCTTTGCAGTAAAGGGTTCTTTTATTAACTTTTAACAAGGATGTTACTAAAAACAATGTAAACCTAAAAATCATCACCTTTGGGCAGAAAGACCCCCATTCTGCCTGAAATCCTTATCTCCAAAGAGATAATTAAAGCAGAAAAGATACACAGAGTAGTGTATTGACAAAAGACAAAGAATGGAACTCTTTACATATAATTTGTGGTAAGGCTAAGTTTTCAATTTGGTCTGAGTAGTACCTATTTTAGAAATAATTTGTTCTTTTACCACAGGCTCCATGATAGCTAACTCTTAAAGTGAACAAAAAACAAGAAAATACACATACATGCTTTCTTGTGTCTTTTGGAAATCTAACAGCTAATCTTATAGCTACTTAATAAGCTTTTTGAAATATAGGCTAAGCAATGGTCTTTTTTTTAGGGAGACGGTAGCTAGCCTTAGGAAGTGGTACTTCTTTGACATGGACTGTCCTAAGACAAATCTGGTCTCCGTGGAGCCTGGACAAATCAGGACTCTAATGAGCTTCCAAATGTAACCTAACAGGAATGGAACAATGTTTCTCCAAACTGAGTCCACTTATTTCATATACAATATTGTGCAACCCAAGGAATAGCATATTCATTTTATATAAATGATGAAATTAGAAAATCTAGTAAAGCTGCTCCACATCTCCAGGCATTGTCTCAGATGGATTTTCAAGCTTTAAAACAGATACTTGTTATTAAGAATTCTTACTTAGAGGGAAAATTCTCTATTAACCATACAAAAATCCCTAAAATGAAAGCCTGTATTGAGGATCCAAGGCACAAGTACAATGTATGTGTGCAAAACAATTTTGATTTTGTTCACTGGGGCATTTCACAGGACTCCTGGTATACAAACATTTGAACCAGAATTCATCCGGAAGAATTCTCTTCTAGGTAATTGGTTTGACTTAGTGAAAAAGCAATGTGAAACTTGTTTCACTTCTAGCCTTAACTCCTGAGAAGCTCAAAAGTCAAATTTTACACACAACAACAAGCAATGTGTTAACACTTCCTTCAACTTTCATTGATCCTGCTTTTCTCTCCTATCTGTTCATATTTTTGATAACATTATTGCACATCTTTTCTTGGAATGCTGTTTCAAATTCTTTTAGGAAAGAGGCCAGGTATAAATGCATTTCAAATACAGACCAAAAAAAACTAAGCAAATATTGCAAGTAAAGAGTATATCTTTGCACAATAGCAGCAAACATTAATCAAAATGCAAACTTATGATGGGATTATGTCCCAATAAACTCATCTCAAGTTGAAAACATCCTAAGTCAAAAATGCATTTAATAAACCTAACCTACTGAATACCATAGCTTAGTCCAACCTCCCTCATATGTACTTAGAAACTTAGTCACCTACAGTTGGGCAAAATCACCTAATACAAAACCCATTTATAACAAAGTGTTGAGCAGTCCATGTAATTATTGTATACTGCGCTGAAAGTGAAAACAGTCTGTTGAGTATCAATTGTTTACCCTTGAGATGCAGTGGCTGACCTGCAGCTGAGGCTCCCTGCTGCTGCCCACATCATGAGAGGTCTGGTACCACTATCCCTAAAGATAAAAATACAAAATTTGATGATCTCACCTATATGTGGAAGACAAGGAAACAAAGCAAGTAAGTGGATAAAACAAAATAAAAATCATTGCTCATTTACAACAGAATTGAGGTTTTGAGATGGAAAAGAGAAGGGAGCAAGAGTGGATGGGGTCTTGTGGATGGTACCTTTTAAAAATGTTTTGCTTCTAGATAAAGAAGATATAGAACACCTAAACAGACCAATCACAAGCAGTGAAAATGAAAGAGTAATCAAAAACCTCCCCGAAAACAAAAGCCCAGGACCAGATGGTTTCACAAACGAATTCTACCAAACATTCAAAAATGAAATAATACCTATATTACACAAACTCTTTCAAAAAAATTGAAAAGGAAGGTGTACTACCAAACACATTCTATGAAGCAAATATTAATCTAATACCAAAACCAGATAAAGACAACACAAAAAAAGAAAATTACAGATCAATCTCTAACGAACACTGATGCAAAAATATTTAACAAAATCTTAGCCAACAGGATTCAACAATGCATCCAAAAGATAATACACCACGGACAGGTGGGATTTATTCCAGGGACACAGGATGGTTCAACATTCGAAAATCAATCAATGTAATCCAACACATCAGCAAAAAGAAAAATAAAGACCATATGATATTATCAATAGACGCTGAGAAAGCATTTGACAAAGTGCAACATCCATTTATGATAAAAGTCCTTGAAATCCTTGGGATAGAAGGAACATACCTCAACATAATAAAAGCCATATATGACAAAGCCACAGCCAATATTATCCTCAATGGTGAGAAGCTGAAGGCCTTTCCACTAAGATCAAGGATGTTCACTCTCACCATTGCTTTTCAATATAATACTGGAAATCCTAGCCAGAGCAATAAGACAAGAGAAAGACATTCAAGGAATCCAAATAGGAAAAGAAGAAATTAAACTGTCTCTATTTGCAGAGGATATAATATATATACAAAACCCTAAAAACTCCATAGAAAAACTAGTCAAAATTATAGACCAGTTCAGTAAAGTAGCAGGATACAAAATCAACGCACAAAAATCAGTAGCCTTCCTATATGCAAACACCCAATCTGAAGAAGAAGAAATTAAGAGATCCATCCCCTTTAAAATTGAAATAAAAAAAATCAAATATCTGGGAATAAATTTAACAAAAGACATAAAGGACTTATACAAAGAAAACTATAAAACACTGTTGAAAGAAATAGAAGACACAAGAAAATAGAAAGACATTCCCTGCTCGTGGATTGGAAGG
The DNA here is from genome assembly GCA_004024925.1 of Scalopus aquaticus. NCBI lineage: Eukaryota > Metazoa > Chordata > Mammalia > Eulipotyphla > Talpidae > Scalopus > Scalopus aquaticus. Next base: position 91,486 of record PVIJ01001390.1, read on the forward strand.
ATTAACATTATCAAAATGGCAATCCTACCAAAAGCAATTCACAGATTCAATGCTATTCCAATAAAACTCTCAATGACATTCTCCAAAGAAATAGATTGAATACTGATGAAATTCATATGGAACCACAAAAAACCCCGCATAGCAAAAGCCCTCCTGACTAAAAAGAAAGAAAACAGAGGAATTTCACTCCCTGGTTTCAAACTATACTACAAAGCTGTAATAATTAAAACAGCATGGTATTGGAACAAAAACAGACAGAAAGACCAATGGAACCAAATAGAATACCCAGGATTAAAGCCGCGTATCTATGAACAGCTAATCTTTGACAAAGGAGCAAAGAAAATGCAGTGGAACAAGGACAGTCTGTTCAATAAATGGTGCTGAGAAAACTGGACAGCTACATGCAAAAAAAAATGAAGCTAGACTACTATCTCACATCCTGCACAAAAGCTAACTCAAAATGGATAAAAGACCTGGACGTAAGACCTGAAACCATAAAATTTATAGAAGAAAATATAGGCAAACTCTAAACAACATATATCTCAGCAAAATCCTTAAAGACACATCCCGCAAAGTGAAGGAAGTGAAGGACAAGATAAACAGATGGGATTACATCAAAATAAAAAGCTTCTGTACAGCAAAAGAGACATTAACCAAAACTAACAGACACCCTACCAACTGGGAAAAGATCTTTGCACAGTATTTGCACAATACAACCGATAAAGGACCGATAACAAAAATTTACAAGGAACTCACACAACTCAACAAAAACAAAGTCAATAATCCAATCGAAAAATGGGCAGAAGAGCTAAAAAGGCACTTTTCCAAAGAAGAAAAGCAAATGGCCAACTGGTACATGAGAAAATGTTCAACATCACTTATAATCAGGGAAATGCAAATCAAAACCACAATGAGATACCACCTCACACCTGTGTGGATGGCACACATTAAAAATACAGGCAACAACAAATGCTGGAAAGGATGTGGAGAAAAAGGAACTCTTCTACACTGCTGGTGGGAATGTGAACTGGTCAACCACTACGGAAAGCTATATGGCAATTCCTCAAATTGCTAAAAATGGAGCTTCCATATGACCCAGCAATACCACTTTTGGGAATCTACCCAAAGGACACATAAACACTAATCCAAAAGGATACATGCACCTGTATGTTCATTGCGGCACTGTTTACAGTAGCAAAGGTATGGAAGCAACCCAGATGTCCAAACATGGATAATTAGGTCAAGAAGATGTGGTACATATACACAATGGAATATTATTCAGCATTCAAAGAAGATAAACACATGCAATCTGCAGCGACATGGATGGAAGTAGAGGGGATCATACTCAGTGAAATAAGCCAGAAAGAAAGAGAAAAATATTGAATGGTTTCACTTATAACAGGACTATAGGGAAACCAAATAGGAGAGAGACACTCAGCAGGGTAGGGGGAGGATAAGGGCACAAAATGGAGTAGAAAAGGACACAAAGGATCACAGAGATGGATCACGGGTGAATTGGTGGTGGGTTACCCAAGGGGAATACAAAATGTAAAAGATATAAATAACAATGAAAATATGTATTTTTAAAAAAGTTTTGCTTGTTTAATAAAAAAGAAGAAAGTGAATATATCCTAGGAAAAACCTCAAACCTAAATCTTATTCCCAAAGTATTCTTTTTAATTCCATCTGCAAAATGTTCACCACAGCATTGCTTTAACAGTGAACAATCATAAACTCAAAGGAATGAGTACATTTTTTCTGTATAACTATGATGGAGTATTACAACTGCCAAACGACACTTAACAAAAGAAATTTGAGGTCCACTTGCTATTGAATGTATTGTTGTGCACCACCATAAGGCCAAAAAAATTTAAGTCAATCCATGGTAAATGAGGGACTGTATTTCAGAATGATCTAAAGATAATATACACCAAGATTGGATAAAAGCTGGCCTGTGCTCATTATAAGTTGACTTTCCTTGATTTTACCAAAAACAGACATACTCCCGAACTATAATCTTAGTTATCTCTACTAGTTTCTACTCTAGTGGAAAGAACTCACCTTAGAGTTTAGAAGTTGTGTGTGCTTAGTTCTGTGACTCTAGATAAACCATTAACATCTGATTACCTTAGTTTCCTCTATCGTAAGTTTACAATTGCTGCTTCTCTTCCACCATAAAACTCATTGTGGTCACGCAGACTTGCTCTTTTATAAAAGTAAAAGTGCAGCATAAACGCAAGATTTTACTATCATGTACATTAGAGGCCCAAGGAGTCTTCAAGAACTTAAGGACTTCTTTCTACTCATGACAAAAATTTCTTGTTTCAAATTCGGAATTTCTTTAGCAACAATATTATAGAAGATCAGAAGTTATATAGTCAAGATACAAGCACCAAATAATGAAAGAAAGCACTTCTATATATAAAATATTATTTATACCTATTTTCATTTTTACATTAAAATATAAACATCCTCTTATCCACAAAATAGTTTTTGAAAAACAAAACAAAAAAAAGCATTAAGCCTTTAAAGATAGCTGGTGAATTTTCAATTGTCCTTGCTGAACAGATCAAAATATTAAACATCATAATTCAATAGTTCAATGATAAGGAGAACCAAACTGCTAAGGGAACTATAAAATATCAATACATAACAAAATCACAATTAACTAGATGCTCCAACTACCTGGTTAACTATTTACAAGAAGATTCTTCTACCTTTAACCATTAGTTTTGAAAAACTGTTCTAAATTGAACTACTTCACTTTCTTGCTCAGTAGGTATAAAATGTCAAACATAAAAATTTTAGTTTGATGATTTAGGAGCATGTGAAACCAGAATATACACAATTTCTACACAGTTTTATTATAGATAGAAAATTGGACTGAATTAGTTTCTTGTTTTAAATAAATCCCTGATGTCATAAACTTACTGTTTTCCTTCTGCTTCATTCTCTTAAGAGAAGCATACAGCAAAAAGGTTGTTAAGTAAGATTTTATAGATGTAGACATACAGACATGTATTGATTCAGGTAAACAAGGTAGTTCAAAGACTTTATCCCTCTATTTCTTCTACTTAATAAATATGTCCAGTAACATGAATTATATGTAATGGGTCCACTGTTTTCCTGGATTTCAAATTTCAATACCTTATGAATTCCTCACTTGAAATATTTTCTTAATAAAACCACTCATGAGGATGACTCCCAAAACTAGAAGCATTCTAGATTTTGCTAATGAAATTAAACTGTGCTTCCTATATTATTAAAATTCATTATCTGCTTAACAATCTTCATAAAGTTATCAAACAGCAAGAACTCTAGGTGCTTAACTCCTCAGTCATAAAATAATGAGTTGCTAGGAGAAATCACCTTCAGAAGCTATACCACTAGTGGCACAAAGATGACCTTAGGTGAAACACAACACAGAATTAAATAATGCTGAATCACAGTGCGAATGTCATTTCCTTTACAATTTTCTGTTAATTCCACAGAGAACGCCCCATTTTGGTGATGGGTAACATCTCTCTCAATACACAGAGTGAGGGAAAGTCCTGGATTCTTGGCAGGCATAGTATCTTGCTAGAATTTAATAATATGTAACAATAATAACTAGCTTTAATTTTATTTATTTTGTAGTTACCTTTTATTTATAGCAAACTGATTCTGGTTTTCCACTTGGAATAGCGATTAGTTTCTTTTTAAAATATTTTAAATTTTAAAGGATAAATGTTAAGTAAATAGTAGTACATATAGTATTCAAGTGATTGAAGTTTGGGAAACAATGGGTACAGTCTAATGAATCATATTTTTAAGATGTGAGTTAAAAAAATACTTATGTGGTCTAGAAATGTCACTATACGTTTAACACTTGTGATAGTCCAGAGACGGGGTCACCACAGACTTCTATATCAGGTGATTTCCAGAGTTAAGAGTCAAGCAAAAACATTAAAGGAAAAAAGAACCAACTCCACACCATCCTGGACTTTATAAATTCATAGAACCCAGTGCAAATAACCTAATATTTGGCAAGTGATCTGTTTCAAACATAAACTATCCAATTTACTGTAGCATCTTTTTATTTGGTCTATTCTAATGTCTCACAAAGACAATCCCAGATTGTAGAGTTCCTGCTCAGTCCTTAGAGTAAATATTTCATGTGTATTTTGATCGAACTCTTCAGCAAGGATTCAGAACTGCTGGCAAGTCTTCCAAAGGTGTCTTACTTCTTCCATTGCTATGGCCCTGTAGTGAAAAGTCTTCTCTTCCTCCTCTGAATAATAAACGCATGGCCAATATTCTTCTGAGAGGAGTTTGCCTAGCAGATATTGCATGCTCACAGGCATGCCATGCTGACTTAAAACAAAAAGGACAGTGGAGAGAAAGCAAGCAGAGCTTCTCATTTGTGGTGTTTCTTCATCACGGTGGCAGTTAACATATGCTCCCTCCTTTTCTCCCTGAAGCCAAGACATTATGTCTGAAGAATGGTGTCAGACATCATAATCCGGGGCCTTGCCCTGGGCTTGCCTTAGCCAGATCTGTAATGTGACAAATGCTGCCACAGTCACATGAAAGAAAAGCTGCCAGAGGTTGCGTAGTTCATAGAGATACATGTTGCACAAACAGATTAAACCAAGAGTCAAAAAAGATTTGACATTCCGCCAGTTGGTGTAGTAGACAAGTAAATAACACTGTTCAAAATATAAAAATGAAAGATGATTAGGATTATAGGGAAAGAAATAGATGCTTCTACTATAAAATTGTAACAGGCCACAGAATAAAACATGAGCATGAAATAAAAGGATTTTTCATCTACAGGTAAGATAATGTAACATCTTTAAGATATTCAGCTATGAAATTTCCACAGCCTGAAAGGGAAATAGATTTTTCCTTTTTATGTTTTTCATTTTTCAAAAGGAAAAGCATTTCGTATTGTATTTAAAACGGAGATACAACTGGATGACTCTTGCAAACAGGCTAAGTAAATTCCTCAAGGTGACAGGCAACCAAGAAGCATCTCAGGGTCTTTTGGGGTTCCATCTTTTATTCTCAGCCCAGAAAAGTCGAAAAGTTTAACACAAGCTATTCAGCAAAATGACTTGTATAACCTGATATAGATATTAATGAAATCAACAATATTTAGTCATCTCACATTGAGTGCAAGATCTGAATCAACATTTGAGGGAGAATTCATTTAACAAGCATTTATTGAGGGCCTGCTACAACACAGGCATTGTTCTTTAGTTTAAAATAAAGTACTTGTTCACTTACATTCTAGTGCAGAGGAAAGATGATAAACACTTTATAAATAATATCAAGCAGTTATAGGACTTTTAAAAGATGAAACAGGAAAAAAAGAGAATGTAACAAGTGCTATCTTAGAAGTGAGTCAGAAAAATACTTCCCTACCCCCAAATGCTGGCATTTACCCTTTCCTGCTTTAATTCTACCATAACGTATTATAAATGTACTTTAAAAATATGCTTATTTTGTCTGTCATCTATAGTCTTCCAAAACAATGTCAGCCTCAGGAGGGGAGAGATTTGTCACTGTTTTGCTAACTTATTAACCTCCCATGCCCAGAATAGTAAGAGCTCAATAAAATTTTTTTAAATAAATGAACAGTTATTCTACATATCTAAAATTCACAATCTGGTAAGTCGAAAATTCACATGTGATCGCAAAGTCTTAAAAAAAAAAAAAAAAGCACAGGTCTCAATATGAAATTGTATCCAGACTTCAAAACAAGAAAGACATTTGGGTGTTTACAACAATACAGAAAGAATGTGGAAATGTTGAGTTAAATATCTTTAGTTCCTATACAAATTAGGACTGCACTTACTTAAAAAGACTGCTATTCAAGCAAAATAAATTGGAAGCACTTATTTAATCTGAGGAATTTGCACCATGCAAAAAAGGCTGAAAGAAAAATCTTTGTGTAAGGGACCCTCTTACACTGCTGGTGGGAATGCAAACTGGTCCAGTCACTACGGAAAGCTGTGTGGAGGGTCCTCAAAACACTAAAAATGGATCTATCATATGACCAGTTATTCCACTCAGGAATCTACCCAAAGGATACAAAAATACTAATTCAAACAGAAACCTGCACTCCTATGTTTACTGCAACATTATTTACAATACCCAAGATATGGAAACAACATATGTGCCCCAAAACAAATGAATGGATCAAGAAGATGTGGCATATGTACAAAATGGACTAATACTCAGCAATCAAAAAAGAAACTCGGGCCATTTGCAGCAACATGATGGGGCTAAGTGAAATAAGTCAGAAGGAAGAAGATAAATATTGGATGGTTTCACTTATATGTGGAATTTAGAGAAACCAAATAAAAGATCAGAATAAAGAAAAAACTTGCATCTGAGACACCCAGCAAGGAAAAGGGAGGAATAGGGTCAAAATAGGGGAGGCAAGAGCACAAGGGAGTGTAGTGAAGGAGCACGGTGCTATGGTGGTGGGAGAACTATGGGGACTACACCTGAGGGGAGAAACCAAACACTGGCCCAAAACAACATTGGTGTATGAGAATAAACATATAAAATTAAAAAAAAAAACTTTTTCTTTTGAAATAATCTTAGACTTACAGAAAAGTTGTAATAGTGAGAGTTCTGTATACCTCGGGCCCTTTTGCCCTTAATGTTAAGCTCTTCTATAACCATAGTATACTCCTCAAACTAAGAAAGTAACATGGATAGGATTCTATTAGGTAGTCTACAAACTTCATATGAATTCAAATGAAACATAAGAATTTTGGTCTGTCCCACTAAGGCCCTTTTCCTAGTCCAGAATACAATCCAGGATTCCATATTGCACATAGTTGAAATAAATCTGTTATAGCCCCTCAAGTCTTTTTCCTCATAAACTTGACAGTCTTGAAGAATACTGATAAATTACTTTGTAGACTGTCCCTTAATTTTGATTCATCTGATGTTTTCTCAAGATTGAATAGAAGATATATGATTTTGGTAAGATTATTACACAAGGATGTGCAACATGTAAAATTACTTAACTTTGATCTTTTGGTAAGATGAAGTCTTGATAGGTTTCCTCACTGAAATTACTACCTTTCTCTCTATAATTACCATTTTATGGGAGGATACTCTGAGATTATGCAAAAATCCTGTCTCATCATATATTTTTACTCATTAATTTTAGCATCCATTGATGATTTTTGTCTCTACTGACCGTGGCGTTTCCAATGATAATTTTCTATTTCCATCATTTTAGCTACAAATACTAATTAGAATTCTACTGTAAAGAAGAGTTAATTTCCTGGTATTTAAAAAAAAAAAATGTGTTTTTTTTTCCCCCAAGGGCTTTAACAAGTAATTCTCTTTATTTGACAGATTACTTTCTACAAAGAGAAAAAAGAAACCTTTGCAGTAGAGATAGCTATAGGCCTATAATCAAATGATCAATTGTATTACATGCTTCTGGTTGATGTAATGAGATATATAACTGATTATACTGTATATCACTATCACTAAAATAATTAACCTGCATCTAATCATGAGAAACAGACATGTATAAATTGTGGATCATTATATACACTACCTGTCTAGACTCCTAGAAAAATGCCAAAGTTATGGATGACAAAAACAAAACAAAATTCAACAAAAAGCCAAGATGGTATTATAGATTAAGAAACATACAAACCAAATACAATGCATAATCCTGGATCAGAGGGAAATTGTTATAGAGAATATTTTGGAGATAACTGAAATAATCTGAATATGAATCCTACATTAGATAATATTATATCAATGTTAAATTTCTTGGGAATGATAATGGTATCATGGGTATTGAAAAGGATGACTTTGTTCTTAGAAGACACAGTTGAATTTCAGAGGTGAAATACGAACTTTAAAAACAACTTTTCAGTAATTTCTGCTTCTAGGAAGATGGAGAGGATGCACTTTTCCTTGATCCTCCCTCTAAGTACAACTAAAAACCCTGAACAAAAAATATCAAGTAAACATGAAAAGACTCTGAATGGGGCCTCCCTGGTAGCACAATGGGTTAAGTCTCAGCACTATGAAGCTGTCAGCAGCCACTGCAGCACGAGTTCCACCCCATCCCACATGGTGCAGCAGACTTCTCCTGCCTCGCTTACTGCTCCCTTCAGCAGTGTATTTCAGTAGATCCGCCTATTCTGCTCCCCACTCTATCTCTGGTGACTCCTCTCACACTCCCTCCCCACACCTCTGGCCTACAACACCCCAGCTTATATGAATAAACAAACAAATATCTAAAAAAATAAATCTTGACACTCAGTAAACTTGGAAAGAAAAAAAAATCCTGACAACCAGAAAAAGAGACCATTATACGATAAAATGTAATCACGTTAGTTTTACTGTTAGAAAAGACTACATTATCACTCTGCTCACCGTGTCTGAAAAGTATGCAGTTTTATGCCCAGCTTTTCTTTTTTAAAGCATGAATTTGTTTACTTCTCTTAGTAAAATATACCTCAGTGATACTGCTCCACCAGGAGGCAACGCTTAGAACTACAGTCAACTGTTCTGGGAAATGTTAACAGAAGTATGCCTATCTACTGGCAAGAACACAAACCAGGGCTGAAATTAATGACTGACTGTAAGAATTGCCCAGGCCCGAGGGAGGGGAGGAGGGTGGGGGGGAGGGAGAGAGTCACAAGATAATACACATGAAAATTATAAAAGTATACTTTACAACATTATTAAACTTATATAAATATGGTGTTTTGCTTAAAGACATCATGATATAGTGAAAAGGCCATGATATTTAAAATAATAAGATTCAGAATTAATCTTATGATTATTTCTTATTAATCTATGACTTACTGGCTATAATCTCAAGATAGTACTGGAACTACCTCAAATTTCTCTTTTTTAAAAATGAGATACTGCTCAGAGATCAAAAAAAGATAAACACAATTTGCAGTAATGGATGGAGCTAGAAAGGATAATGCTAGGTGAAATAACTCAGAAGGAGAAAGATAAACACCAGATGGTGTCACTAATATGTGGAATATAAACTAACTAAATTAATAAAGACACGCTGAAAAACTAACCCTTGATAGTTGATAATAGAACTGAAACATAAAGGAAAGAGAGAGGAGGAGGGGAAAGAACAAAGCGGAAAGGAAGCACAATGGTCTATGGTAGGGAATATGGGTGATTTGGTAGTGGGTACACTATGGTGGTAATACCTGATGGGGGTAGCCCAATATTACCTCATTTAAAAATACATAAATAAAAAATAAAAATGAGATAATATCCTATATGACAGAATTATAAATTACTAGGTAGAAAATATATACACAAATAGGGCCTCCCCGGTGGCGCAGTGGTTGAGCGCTGCGCTGTGGAGCTGTTGGCAGCGGCGACGCGAGTTCGACGCCCGGCTGGGGAGAATCCCATGTGGCGTGGCGGACCTCTCCTGCCTCGCCCGCTGCTCCCCTCAGCAGTGTATTTCTGATCTGCTTGTTCTGCTCCCCGCTCTGTCTCTGGTGAACCCTCTCACCGCCCCCAAGCCTCTGGCCTGTACCCCAGCTTGTATGTATTTAAAAAAAAAAAAAAAAGCTTAAAAAAATATATACACAAATATTTTATAAAATTAAAGCACTTATAAATTTCCACAACTCCTACATGAAATGTCATTATAATTAAATCTGTCAAATTTGACAAGAGAAATTCTAAAATAATATTAAGAAAAATTAGATTAAAAAAAGTGATTACAAACTAAATTTTCTATTTTATCTTAATATAAAAGTCAAATGTATATATCTGAAATATTTCCCTAAAGACTTCTACTAAGTTCTAGGTAGGTCTGTATTTGTAGTTCTAAGTTTAACAGTTATTCTATGCAAGGCAGAGAATGTGTCCCTTATAAACGTTTGAACAAAAGGTTTTGCTTGCGCTAACATTTTAGCAAAGACATTTCCAGTTTTGGTAAATGGCACGGTCACCCTTTATTCCCTACAGATGTCTTCTTTTCTTAGAAATTCAAGTGCCTAACTCCAACTTACCCAGATGCAAAACCTTCTCCCCCTCAAATTTCTTTTCCTTTTTTTTTTAATATCCAAAAGGGCAGGTTTATTATAAAAGGGAGGCAAGGGTAAAGAATGCTTACACAGACACAAGTGGACAGAAAGATCTAAACCCAAAAGGATAGGTTTGCTAAAGAGAGGTTGCACAGTTGCAGGAGGGCAGCTTTGGGAGGAAGCTGCCTCTGCTGCTTTGCAAAGGGAGAAGGTCAGTGAAGAGAAGCACCAGCATGGTCAAAGGTCACAGGCGAGTGGGGAAGGCTGCTCCCCTGCAGAAAGAAAGTTGGTGGCAAGGAGCACCTGCATAGACACAGGCAGGCGGAAGGATCATTGCTCCTGCTCTACAAGAGGAAAAGGTTGGTGAGAAGCAGCACCTGTGTAGGCACAAGTGGGCAGAAGGACTGCTTCCCTTCTTAAATTTCATATGCACTCTGTCTTCAAGACCTCCTCTTCTCTGTCAACATCTTTTTTTCCCTATCCCTACTGCCATTACCATTGTCAGGTTCCATAACTTTCTCCCTGAAGTAATGGAATAACCTCCCAGATAATTCCTTTGCTTGTGGTCTCCACTCTGACTATCCATCCTACTTATTGCTAATAAATTAAATATCCTATGATTTTGCTTTTGTAGTTCACTATCCAAAGACTTTCCCAAAAGTACAAAATCCTCAGCCTGAAGCACTAGCAAAGCCTGGAAGCTGAATGAACAGTCACCAGAAAATTAGAGGTAGCCTGTACTACTACAGGTAGATGGCATTACTGTTGAAGGCTGACACAGAAGAAGGTTAATATTAAGTCCACTAGAAATGGAGATAGCAATCTCAAGCTAACAGGCTCAAAATAAGAGAGACAAAGAAAAAACTAGAGAAACAAAGAAATCAGACATTTTCATTTATTTAAAGTGCATAAGCAATTATGAAAAACGATACTGAGACAAAAAGTGTTTCCCAAAATGGGAGAAAACCTACCTGGTAAAGGCAGGCTGCTGTGCCAAGGAAAAATGCAACGATGTAATTAAAATCCTCACCATCACTCTGTAAAGACAAAATAAAAAATAACTTTTGTTTCTAGTGGAAGCCTATTTCCAAAAACAATGTATTGGAATAGAGTATGATGTTTATGCACAATGCTCAATTTTTTTCATAAAGTGGTACAGAAAAATTCTCAACAGTTCTAAAATGGAAACATAAAATATAAGAACCATGAAGTGTGAGGTAGAGGAAGACTAACAGTATTCCTCTGTGCCTAGATCTTCCCATCAATTCATTTTATCCAAGAAAAGATGAAAGTAAAAGGGAAAAAGTTTCCACTGAAGAACCACATAAAAATGCAAAACACCCGAGTGCTAAGGTAACTACTTGATGCATATAAATATGGACAAACTTTACTGTCTAGTAAGCACATTACTGAATTGTTTAGTAAAGTTATTTGACAGGATTAAAAACAAAAACAAAAACAAAAACCTGAAAGCTGTTGTCCACTAGGGTGTGCTAAATCCCAATGAGAAAAGTTAGTGATATAAACCATGCTAGAAAAAGTCAACCAGAGGAAAAACAGAGAGAGATCTGCACAGATTTCTTTTAAAAGAAAACTAATGATGGACACATGTAACAGCCCATGCTTTCTATTCTTTTTTTCGCTGTTCTTAAATATCTACATCACTTCTTTCAATGTTTTTTTATGAAACAGAACACAAATCTTCCAGGCAGGAGCATTAAATTTGGCTTGTATTTTAGAAAAAATATATTTTACAGTGAAATTTTCCACAAGACATGGGAGTGTCTCTCATGACCATGTTTTCATGAAATAATATAAAGACAAAAGACAAAAGTCCTTTTCTACTTGTTACTGGACAAGAGAAGTGACTATAAGGCAGAGGGAGAGTGACTTATCTTAGCAAAATGATCTTAAAATAGGAACCATTAATCTGTCTGGGATGCTTTGGCCAGTTCTACCCCAGAGGCAGGGAAGGTCAATATGGAACCTTTATACTTTAATAATTCTAAGACTTTAAATATATGTTTGGTTATTTTTTCTTTAGCCTTTATTTTTTTTCTGTTTTTTAAGTTGATCTTTTTTTCTGATTATAAAAGTTCATGTCCATCGAAGACTTTAAATTTGTTCTGCTTAATTTTTTTCTTAGTCCTTACTTTCTGATTTTTTTTCTGGTTATAAAAGTTTATTTTCACAGTAGAGAATTTGGAAAAGAGAGTTACAAAGAAGAAATTCATATAGTCCATAATATCACAACTCTGGTAGAATTACTGCTATTTCATGTTTTTTCCAATCTTTTCTGTACAAAAATATATGTACATTAAAAAAATTAAATCATTCTTTTATATACTACTTTTTAGTACTTCACATTGCCTCATAAATACTTCCTTAAGATACTAAATATTCCTCAATGAGTTTCAGATTACATAACCTTTTACTGAAGGAATATACCATAATTTCTGTCCTACTATAACAGTGTAATCCTGATAGAAAGGGGAGGTTCCATGGTCCCTCCCCCAACTGAGGAAGGGTGGAGCTGAGTAAAAAGAGGAAGCTAAAAAGGACTTGAGAGGAGAAGATCTGGAAGAGGAATGCAGAGCAGAGAGACATGCAAAGAAACCATGCTTGCTTCTCAGCTTGGACTTGTACCAGAGACTTTGGATACATACACTTGAAAGAGATGTGGGTGAGACCCATGGGAAGATGACAATGGCAGCTTTTAATTGACTTGTGTTTTGATTTTGCTCTTTTCCTTCCAGATTTGTTGGCCCTTTCTGCCCCTTTCCTATGGTTCCCCACCAGAAGGGGCCTTAGACCTGTGGCAAGCTTTTGGGCCTCACTGAGCCTACTTTGGGTGGGCATTTACCCACAGGGGATGGGTAACTCTGGGTGTTTAATTGGAAACTATTCTCTTCCCTCTATTGTACACTAATTACATTAAAGTTCTTTTCTATTTAAGGCCTTACGGACTTGAATATGCTTTGTCTTTATGCAGCAGATGGCAGAACCCATTTAGAGCAGGCAGGTTTGGCAGTCTTGGGGTGCCCCTCAGTCTGCCCACTAACACTACAATTGGATATTATTTTTCTGCTAAATTTATATTATTACTTTATAACTCTTTTAATTGCCTTTGGAATACTTTAATACTTTGGAATACTTTCTTTAATACTTTGGAATACTTTCTGGAGTCAGATCTGGGTTCAAATCTTTATATATTAGCTGTATGATCATGGACTATTTAACTTTAATTTCCTTTTTTAGAAAATTAGAAGCTGTAAAGACTAAATAACTTGCAAATATACAGAACAGCAACTGACACACAGTAAGTACATGAAACACATTCACTAACTCTCCCTAAGGTTATTGTCTATATGATTTATGGGACAATAAAATTATCTTTCTGTAATGTGTAAGCCTATAGTGCACTGGCCTTATCTTCTCAGCTAGACCCTAACTTTTCTTCAAGGCAGAAAATAAATCTGACTACTTGCATAAAACTGTACACATAATAGGAATTTTCAATAAATGCATGTTGAGTTGAAATGAGCACTGAAAGATATTTATTTCTACTTGTTAAAGAGAAGATCTTCTAGTCAATAAATATTCATTAAGAATTTATGGTACTGTGTTCCTAGAAATCAAGTTCATACCAACTGAAGGAGATTCCTTTTTTTAAAAAAAAAGATTTATTTATTTGTTTATGCATACAAGCTGGGGTGTAGGCCAGAGGTGTGGGGTGTTGAGAGGAATCACCAGAAACAGAGTGGGGAGCAGAACAGGCAGATTGACTGAAATACACTGCTGAGGGGAGCAGTGGGAGAGGCAGGAGAGGTCTGCTATGCCATGTGGGAGTCTCCTTGGCAGGGTATTGAACTCGTGCTGCAGTGACTCTGGATAGCTTCATAGTGCTGTGCTTAACCAGTTGCGCCACCAGGGAGGCCCTGATGGAGACTTCTAATTAAGAAAGCAAATATACAATTCCCACCCCTAATGATAACTGATGAGATAGGTATGTGTACACAGCACTAAAAGACGTACTGGAAACACATCTAATTCTGCCTGGAGACACAAAAGGTCAGGGAAAGTTTGCCAGGGTCTTGAAGGATGGGCTACGGTAAAAGGTAGGTTTGCTTCCCTACAAAGAGGGAAAACGCCAGGGAGACTCCGAAACTTCTTGTTTCGGAGTCTTTGAATGATAACAGTCACTAAGATAAAAATATAGAAAGAAAAGTAGATTTGAGAGCAGGAAAAAAACTGAGTTCATTCTAAACATGCTTTTTTTCAGTTGTTAGTGGAATACTAAATAATTACATTCAGTAGGTATTTAAGTCTGAAAAGAGTATGCCTAGAGAACTGATTTAGCAGTCATCAATTTAAATGGTAGTTAAATGAAAATATGAGTCATAAATCTTGATAGGCAGCAGAAAAGAACAACATAAAGGATATTTGGGGTCAACTGTGGAGATGCGAATACATAGTTTATATTAGATGATACTGTGTTGATCTTAATTTCTTTGGTATAATAAAGGTATTACAATTAAGTAAGAAAGATATCCTAGTTCTTAAGACATATATCATTCTGAAATAAACTGTCATGATACCTACAACTTTACTTTCAAATGATTTGGCAAATAATGGAGAGAAAGGAAGAAAGGTAGGCAGATAAATAGGTGAATACTAACTTTGTTTTAAACTTTCTTGTGAATTTGAATTCTTTCAAAATAAAATGCTGTAGATTGTAGAGGAGAAAAGAATACAAGTGAAAAACAGCTATGCAGCCACTAAAAATGGGTGTAAAAAAATCTCTTTATAATGATATGAAATTATTTCCTACATATTTGAAGATGGACAAAGATGCAAATCAAAATAAAGAGTATACTGCCTTTAAATACTTTATAAAATAATAATTATTTAATATAAATAATGTACTAGCATACACATATACTCTCTCTAGTAAGATCAGTGATTGACTCTGGGGAGAAGAAATGGAAGAGAATTACTTACTGTGAAAATTAGAGGCTTGAAAGTGTAGGCTTTGAAATGTACCATGTGGGCCTCCCTGCTGGCACAGCGGTTGAGCGCTGTGCTGTGGAGCTGTCGGCAGTGCGCGATGCGAGTTCGACGCCCAGCCAGGGAGATTCCCACATGGTGCGGCAGACCTCTCCTGCCTCGCCCGCTGCTGGTCTATACCCCAGCTTGTATGTATAAATAAATAAATCTTAAAAAAAAAAAAGAAATGTACCATGTACACTTTTTTGTGTGTATACATGTATGTAGATGTATTGACTTTTTAAAAAAACACCCATTAGGAAAACACCAAAGGAGAAGGTGTAGTTAGAAGAAAACAAAGCCAAGGACAAAACACTGGAGAAGGCCACTATTTAAACGATAGACAAAGTTTACCAAATAAACTTAGGAAAAGGAAACTGAAGAGAAAATAAAAGAAAACTGAAGAGAAAGGAAAAAAATACAGCAGGAGAAAATTGTTTCATGCAAATGAAGGGCTGAGAGAATTTCAAGAATAATGTTCCACATCATTAATAGTGATTAATTTGCTTTTAGGTTTTCTAAAATTTTTTGAAGCTTAGCAATGAGTTATCGATATTTTTTTTAAAAAAACTGAACGGTACATGAGATAAGGCAGAGCGGGCACTTAAGAAGAGTCCTCAAGAGCAGGTGCAATATCTGACGATCAGAAGAATACTGGTGAGCAACTGGTTGGTGTTTGAAAGAATTGAGAGCAGAAGACAGATCACAGCAGACTAAACAACTAGAGACTGAGGAGTAGAACAACAAAGGTAATAATTCTTTAAAAAAAATTAGAAGGAAACATAAATCAAGAGGTTTTTTTTTTCAGTTTTGTTTTTTAAAGATTTGTAGACTATAACATGTTTATGTGCTGAGAGGAAAGGGCCAATAGAGAAGAAGCAGGTGAAATGTAAATGAGGGAATAGTCAGAGGCTAGAGGAAGGTGGGGCAGAGAAGGATGGTACAGCAGTAGGGAGTTCAAATAGAAACTTTTTAAATGCTACATTCACTTTTAGAGGATGCTAGGGTACCAATACATTTTTCTGAAAACTAACCAAGGGGAAGAATGTTTTTTTAAAGGTGAAGATGAAGAGATAAGCAAAAGCTTCACATAATGGTCACACAATATATTTACATGATACTATTAAAATACTTGTAATAATTTTGGGAAATATTCACTTTTTAATCTTAAGTGAAAAAAGGGACAAAATTATATAATGGATATAACACATATACATAAACATATTGCTGTATACATGTATATGTTGTATAAGTGTATTAAGTATTTTATATACATATAAAATACAGAGAAATTCTAAGGGTAATTTTTTTCTTTATTTTTTTTCCTAATTCTTTAGCAATGCACAGAATCAGGAAAAACAGTCTTATTTCTCTTGAAAGAAAACAAGCACCACATTTTAGTACAAACAATTTTAGAATCAGTTTTAGAATGTTTTACTGAGTCTAAAACCTTCACCTTGCAGAATACAAAAATGAGATCCAAGAACTTAAAGTAACCTATCCAAGGTCACAAAGTTACTTACTGGCAGAAAACACCCAGGTATCCTAACAGGCCAGCATTTCTACTGCTATATCAGAATACTCAATTTTTTTCTAAGGCAGCACATGAAAATTACTTCTAGAATGGCATCAGCCTAATTAATATCATTGTTTCAGGGTGGATCATTAAAGGAGCACAATCAATATAAACCCAGTGTGATAAAAGCTTATGCGCTCATGAGGTGCCAATTCACAATAAACTTATTAACATCTTGAAATTCAGAACAAAGTTAGGAAGTGGGTGAAAATAATCTAATTTACACATTACTGTGAACACCAATCAAATTTACCAACTTAAAAAAACTATACTCATTCTGAATCTACCCAGTTTGAACTTAGGTACCAAAGATAAACTATAGTGCTGCATATTTTACAAATCCCTTGTTATCACCCTAAGAGGCAGTTATTGATCTAAAAGAAACAGGCTTGTGCTGAATCTTCAAACAACATTCACAAAAGAAGGAATGTTGATTTATGTGGGTTCTCAAATTTAAATATGCCTCAGACACCAAGTTACACACTAGAAGACAAATGTGGCTATCATTCATGGCTTCAAAAAAGCAAACTTTAAGGTTAATTTCAATATGCTGTTCACACTAAGGAAATATACTACATATTTTCAGCTATATCTAAAAATATGATCCTTAAGTAGATCCTCCTCTCTTAAATCACCCATTAGACTACTGTTGAGGTCACTTAATCTGGGTACTGTCTTTCTGTCTCCTCTATCACTACCAGGGTATGAATAATTCCACTGCAGGTAACTTTAAAATCAACCAAGGTTTATGACTTAGAATTTGCACTCAAGTCTACATTGCAAATCACCTCAAAAGATCTACTTCTATTGACCAATGAGTATCTACAACTACTCCAGAGATTGGTTATTCCTAATATGAAATATAATGGGATCAACCAAAGAGAAGACTAAGAACATATTTTAAAATGCAATGGCTTTATTAGTGAAAATATAGAGGAACTTTTATCTCATATAAGATGTGGAGATTGCTAAAAGAGACTCTAATGAGGGAAAATTAAAAGCGCAAAATCTTAAGTCACCAATTTTTTATACATTTTCTTCCAGGTTAATTCAGACTATAAAGCCTATACTTGTTAAAATATATCTAGTATGCACTGCCAATCTTATCCTGCTTAAAGTTTATCACAGTGCCCCTCTGCATTCTGATATTTTCTCCTATTTTCAGATCTATCATCCATTTTATCCTTTAGGGACACAAAATCCTTAGAAAGCAGCTCCCCTCCAATGCTACATTGTGCTCCCTCATTTAATCTCATAACAAAAGTATTTCCAAGCACCAGTGACCTACCAAACATTTTCCCCTATACAGATATAAAATTCCCAATTACTGGAGTAATGAGAATCTCTAATTTTGGAATTTCCAAAAGTAGTGATTCTCACTTAGGTGAGAGGAACAGAATCTGCTGGAAAATCTTTCAAAACATCCTATATTGGGCCTCCCTGGTGGCACAATGGGTTGAGCGCAGGACTGTGGGGCTATCCAGCGCCATTGCAGTATGAGTTCAATACCTGGCCAGGGAGATTCCCACATGGCACAGCAGACCTCTCCTGTCTCACCCGCTGCTCCCCTCAGCAGTGTGTTTCAGTTGATCTGCCTGTTCTGCTCCCCACTCTGTCTCTGGTGAATCCTCTCACCACCCCACTCCTCTGGCCTACACCCCAGCTTGTATGCATAAATAAACAAACCTTAAAAAAAAACCAACTTCCTATATACATGTGACAAACGACCTGCAGACTACATTCCCCCCAACTTTGTACTGTTGCTTCCTCATTCCCCACCTGACTATCACTGCTCTAGGAACCTCGACTACTGATTAAGAGTATATGTGGACTATGTGAGAACAGTGATTTAAAACAATGCTAATCAGACAACATAATCAGATGCCCCTTATTTCCAGATAGCTGAGATTTCCTGGACCAATACACTTGTGGACTATTTACAGTTTTCTGGATCAAGTGAGAAAGAAATGTTGCTGGAGAAAAAGTGAAGAAAGGATCCTGTACCAAATCATGAGAAAGACACCCTTTCAAAGAGATAAGCATCCAGAGTGTCCCCAAATTAAAATGTATAATATTTACATATTATATTGTGTCTTGATTCATTTTTTTGCATGTGGCTATCCAGCTGTTAAAACACCATTTGTTGAAAACAATATTCTCCACTGAATCCCTCCACTTGATTACTTTTGCTCCTCTGTCAAAGATCAGTTGGCCATATTTGTATGGGTAGACTATTCTGTGCCATTGATGTATTTGTCTAATTATTTTCCCTAATACCATAGAGTCTTAATTATTATAGCATAATAATAAATCTTGAAGTTGGAAAATCAGTCCCCTAACTTTGTTCTTTTTCTTCAGTATTGAGTTGGCTATTTTGGATCTTTTGTCTTTCCATATAAACTTTGGAATCACTTTATCAATATCCACAAAATTGAGTTAAATCTACAGGTCGAGTTGGAAAGAACCAAAATCTTAACAATATTGAGTCTTCCTATCTGTAAGCAGGGGACATCTTTCCATTTATTTAGATCATCTTTGATTTCTTTTATCAGAGTTTTATAGATTTTTCTAAGATCTTCTACATAATTTGCTAGATATTTTCTGAAGCTCCTCATTTTGGGGGAGGGTTGCCAATATAAAATGGTATTATGGTTTTAAATTCAAATTTCAATTCTTGTTTGCCAATATATAGGAAAGCAATTAACATTTAAGTATTAAGGCTAGATTCTGTGAATTTACTATAATCACTTATTAGCTTCAGAAATTTATTGATTGGGGGGATTTTCTATATAGACAATAGTGTCATCTGAGAATAAAGGCAGTTGTTATTTCTTTCTTCCCAATCCATATACCTTTTTTTTTTTTTTTTTTTTTTGGTCTTAAAGCATTAACTAGGTCTCCAGTATGATGCTGAGTTAGGACTAGGTAAGTACAACCATGATTTGTTATCATGAATGGGTGCTACATTTTGTCAAATGCCTTTTCTGCATCTACTGGTATGATCAATTGATTTTTTCTTCTTTAGTCTGCTGATATGCTGGAGTATATTAACTGATAGTCAAATGCTGAACCATCTTTGCATACCTGGAATAAATCCCACTTAGTTGTACTATATAAATTTTTAAATACATCATTGAATTCAACTTGTTAATATTTGGTTGAGGATTTTTGCCTTAATGTCCATGTTAAATACTGGTCTATATGTCTTTCAAAAAGGTAAATAGGCGATACATCAGACAGAGCTATCACTCAGTTACAAGTAAATGGCAATTAATCAAATTATTGTCCTTCTGAATCTAAAAAACCTCAACAAGAGGATGACATTATTGATGAAAAGAAAAACATGAAATACTTCAGAATCGAGTCTAGCACTAGTCAAGTGCAGCAGCTCAGGAGCAAGAAAAACTATAGTTTCTACAAACTTCCTTAGTTTTGAAGTTGTAAATCAGAGCAGAGAGAAGGAAACAATTAGTCTAGGAAGAGGAGGGATATGGTATCTGAGTGCCTGAAATAAATTACTCCTTTAATAGGCTTTGTAAGATATTAAATGCTTTTCTGAAGTTTAACTTCAAAGTATTATAACTAAGCTTCATGTTCAACAGATTACACATGGTTTTTTGAATTAGGGATAGTAAGACTGTGTTATTAAAGCTCTCCTTTACCCAACCTGCTCTCTTCCCTTATTAATTTGCTAATTTAAAACCACCAGAGAATTTTTTTAACTATGGAATTTTAACCTCATTTTTTCCTAACTCTAAAGACTACGGTATTATTCATACTGTATTATACAGTACTGTATTATACAGTATTATTTAAATTTTATAAAGTTGTTTTATTAACTGACTTTAAAAGAAAAATATTACATGTCTACCATCAATAGAAACTAGCATCACTTACCAAATAGATACTATACATTAACATACATTAAGTACATAATTATTAAAATTAAAAATGTTCAGCCCTCTACCACTGAAAGTTATCTATTGTATAGCCAGTGGTAAATGTGTTATCCTATTCTTTAAGAAATACTCATCAAATTCACCTTTCTTTTCATTTTAAAAGCAATGATATGGGGCCTCCCTGGTAGCGCAAGGGGTTAAGTCTCAGAACTATGAAGCTATCCACAGCCACTGCAGCAAGAGTTCAATCCCAGGCCAGGGAGATTCACACATGGCGCAGCAGACCTCTCCTGCTCCTGCCTCACCCGTTGCTCCCTCAGCAGTGTACTTCAGTCAATCTGCCTGTTCTGCTCCCTGTCTCTGGTGAATCCTGTCACCCCCCACACCTCTGGCCTACACTCCAGCTCTTGTATGCATAAATAAATCAATCTTTAAAAAAATAAAATAAAAAAATAAAGCAATGAAATGGAGTACCAGGAAGTAAGGTGAGGGATTCAAGGTCACAGAGCTAATCAGTAGCTGATCAGGAGCCAACTTTCTCCTTTCATAATAAGTCAACTCTTAACACACATGTATTACTGTTTTTTTCCACTACATCTACTTAAAAAAAAAAGAAAGAAAATGTATATCTTATTTATTGGCCTTTCAGTCAGCAGTTTTCAAATTGCCTTTATTTCTTTTTGGCAGGTTTTCCAACTGGTTCAAAACTGAACTCCTATTGGAATAAAGCTAATTTCACTAGGGAATTTCACTACTGCCCAGGGACAGTAGCCAGCTGTTCCGTGCCTGAAAGGGAAGAGGAGCTTGACCTGCTGGCCCAGGATGTTTGCAAGAAAAATTGGGAAAGCATGAGAAGCTCCCAAACTCTCTCAAAGGACAGCTTAGTTGCCTGGAACCTGTGATGCTACTGGTTTCATATAGCTGAGGATATTAGAAGGTATTCAGAATGGTACTCTCTGAATGGTCCCCAAACGGAATATATTTTAAAACATAATACAAGGTGTGTTAAATGGGTTTTTATGAATGGGATTCTGAACTTAATGCGGACCCCAAAAAAAGACAATGAATTTACAATGTGGGAGTGTCAAAATATCTTCAGGGTAAATGAGTAGAAACAAGGGAAAGGAAAGTTTTATAGTCTGAAATGTATTAAACTTTACGAAAGGAAGTTACAAAAAGAGTAAGAGAAAAAGTATATTCTGAAAGTTATAGTCTCCAGAAGAAACTCCACTGGAAAGTAAAAAAGTTGCAGTATCTGAAGAAATCAGTGGTTTCACAGATAGGCACCAACCGTAAAGCAGTGAGAGCAGATAACTAAGAATCAAGAGTGGGACAAAAACTTGGTCATGAATACCATTCTCTTGTATGCCTCTCTGTCCACTCAGATCCTTCCAGATCCAGCTCATCCTTCTCCACAAAGCCTCTTTCTCCTATCCTGACTCACACTGACAATGCCTCTTCCAAATTCTGTATATTTGGCAATTATTTGTAGACTTCTTTGCCTTTTCAATTCAACTCTAGACTCTAAAACTTCCTGTCATACATATCTTGCGGCCCCCAGAGAAATAAACAAACGTGTTAATTGAGTCAAAGAAGCCAACTAAAAAGCAGTATTTTTAGAAGAGAATAAGGTTGGTATAAAGAATACAGAAACTGAGCATGCACTTAAGTCATATTAGTATCCAAATCAATTATGAAACAAGTAGAATCAATAAGCATATCAACTGAAATTGCAAAAATAGCACAGTACCTGCAGGAGACTTTCTATGGCATGAAAGCCTCGAATTAAATTCAGAGCTCCACATAAAAGACTAAGGATAAATGCCACTATTCCTGACAGAGTTGCTGGTTCCAGTCGCTGGTGAGCTGGAAAATAAAAGAAATGGTTAGAAATGATTATCAATATCTCACATAACTACCTAAATGTATACAAGATGAAATACAGTGCTCAATTTAAATGGGAACAAATATAGATTAATCTTTATAAAATTTTAATAATCTTAGTAAAAATACTTTTAGTGCAAAATGTCTGACAACATGACAGCTTCATTCCCCTGAACTAAAGTTAAATTAACATTTTTTTTCTCTACATTTTTAACAAAGACATCTAGCATGCATTTGGGTTATATAGTGCTAAGGAGTGCTCACATCTAGCAGTAAATTATGTAGCAAAAACCTTACAGGCCAAATATGTCTACCATTTGCAAGTAGCTGCAAATATTTACAAAGGTGACTTTGCTTGGAAATTCATTGAATAATTCTTATTTTTTCTGAAAATGCTTAGAAAACATTTTTAAGGACACACACAGTTTGCTTTTCAGCAAAGCTCTCCCTTATTTGGGTTCTAGGCTATAAATACCACAAGATATGAGAAAGTACGTATGTAATCACCATTCCGAATTCCACAATAGAATGCAGCTATGAAGTTCCTGATCTCTGATGACCACTTCAAGGTACAAATGACAAAATGCCAGCTGAAGAAATGACCAGTTTATCTTGACAAACACATTCCCTTATCTCTCAGGGCTTCAGCAGCAAAAGACATTTAGTTACACAATAACTTCCCTTCATTATCCTCTTGCACTTAATAGAATTAACAATAGAGTCTAAATGAAAACACAAAACTAAATATATAATCATCTATTCCTCAAAAGGGAAACAGAGGGAAAGGGGACAACAGAACTACATTTAGATCATTTTACTTAAATCACTGAAGTGTAAAGCCCTAACAATGAAGCTAATGAGGTGGAACATTAATATAAGGAAGGGTTTAAATTATTGCAACATATTCAGTCATTATAGCAAAAAGTCTTCCCTAAACAATTCATATAAATGCAAAAATGTATTTATTCCTCAAGTTCAGCAGAAAATGCTAATACAGGATAACAGTTTCTTAAATTTCTTCTATGCCTAAGCTGTCTGCTTGGTCTCTCAATTTCCTTGAGATTTTGATATGAAAACAAAAAAATTAAATATCTTCATAAAGTATTAATACCAAGTTTCATGTCAGTAGAGAAAAAAAATCTTACAATTTAAAAATCTATGCAATAGTTATACCAATTAGTCATGTTTTGCATCCCACCTCCATTCCTTCTCACTTCCTTCCAGTAGTAAGGGAGAACTGGTGTCTAATAAAAAAAAAAAATCCTTAAATTGGGCATCAAGCATAAAATCCTCTAACAACTAAATAGCTTACATAAATCACACTTCTAAAGAATACAAAACACGTTTACCCTGTCCTAAGTTTCAAATAATATTCTGTGAGATAACTAAAAATCCATAGCTTTTTATAAAGGTCAAATAAGGTATGGCCATTCTTGAGTAGAATATTACCATTGAAGTGTGTTGATCAATATCTATTTAAGAAATAAATAACATGCCTAATGAAGTAAGTTTCTAACCCTTGCCTCTTGGCCTTGAAGATCCTCTCTATAATGATAGCATACTACCACCTACATGTCTTTTAAAAATGACCAGAAATATTTTTAAAGACATGAAAGCAAATGACAAGCTTCCTTTTACAAGGACAAGACGTGCATTATACTGAAGGACAAGCTGAAGTCAGGCCAAATCACTGTGGGAAAGAAATTCTCAAGTGGAACTTTCCTTACTCCCACCCTAACCCTTTCCAGGGGCTGTGGGAATGGCCAAAAGAAAACTCCATTTGCACACAATATGAGGGTGATACTCCTTAAGGACAACCTCTTGTTTAACTGAACAAGGTATTTAATCTATTTGAACTTGTTAAGTTATATGTACTATTTTTTATTTCAGAAAAAAACAGATTTTAGATTATTATCCACAAATATCTCCTTCATACTCCAATTTGGCACCGTGACAGATGCTACCAGGTAGAGTAGATGTGATGCAATAGCTAACGTAGAAAAAATAATAATTTTGCTTAATTCAAAGCATTTCACCTGGTCAGTTTTTGTTTTATTTTTGCTATTATTGCCTTCTGCTATAATGGCTTTTATTAATAATTAGTCTCCTTAAGCCCAATAATGGCATTTTCATGACAAAATTAAATTTTTCTGAAAATGTACCTATGATTAATGATTTTAGAAAAGGCCCTAGAAAAGTAAAAGTAAAACCCTACTTTTAATATCTTTTGAGCCTGATAATATGAGTAAGGCTATGCTTAAAGAATATTAATCTTTTATTCTCTTGCTCTTTAATGTTCCCCCATTGTCTAATTTGCCCATACTTTTTAACCTAGTGTTTCAGACTATCTACTAATTTGCTTCAACCTCCCTTTCTGACTTTATTTCCTCTGACCCTTCATAAACATCCTTTCCAGCCAAACAAAACCACTAACAATAGTAGTAGCAAACTGGTTAAGAGAATAGTCAGCTACCTGGATTTAAACATGTACATAATATTTGATCTATCAATTCCACTCCTAAAACTTACTCACGAGGAAAAACACATGTGAAGAAGATTAAGGTTTTGCAGTAGTTTTATTTACAATAACCAAAAAACTGGAAACAAACTAATGTCCACTAGCAAGATAAACAAATTGTGGGCAACAAATAACAGAATACTACTCACTAATAAAAAGAAGCAAGCTATGGAGACATGCAATACATATGAAAATATATACATTTGCTAAGGAAATGCAGCTGATGAAAGAGTCACACTAATCCTGTTTATATAAAGTTCCAGAGCAAGCAAAAGTAAAGTGAAAATAATCAGAACAATGGGTGTCTGGAAAAGAGCAGAGACTGACTAGGTAGGGACAAGAAGAAATCTTCCAAGGAGACGCAAATGTTCTATACTGTAATAGGGATATGCATTAATAGTTTTTTATTCTTTATTTTTGATACTTTAACCCTACAGAACTGCCTTTACCAGGATCTAATTCATAGAAATAGCAAATAATTCACTTGCAAGAGTACCTTTCATAAGCAAATCCACTTATCCAAAGTCCATATTCTTAACTACCTCCATGATGGCTGCATACTCATGGCCACTACTAACCTATCTGAATGAGTCCAGGTCAGGTATCAGATGACTAAGGACAGCTCCCAAGTCCCAGAGCCCATTGAAACTGTTCAAACTGGACAATCCTATACCTGCTTTCTCTGCCTCTCCAGTTCCTTCCTGGAGAAGTCATAATAAAAGCTGTTGTCCATATTTCCTCTCGTTTCTTTGCCTCCTGACCAACACTGGTGCTCCCCCATGTGGTCCCTGGTAGTGTGGTATGCTCCCTTTTCTTGAGACCTCTGAATGTAGCTGTATTTTCAAAGGCAGTCGTCTCCTGATCTGTTGGCCTTGTCATAAGTGAATAATAATAAAACTTATCTTTTAAAATAGAGTGTGGCTTATACAAATGTACTCATTTGTCAAAACCATACAGCAAAGTACATGAATATTTACCTTAAAAAAGAAAGAACCATATAAATAAATTATCAAGTGACTAAGTGGGGAATAAGTACAGATGAAACAAAAATTGCAAAATGATGATATAGTTATTGTAGTTGGGTACAGAAGGGTTAATTATACTATTCTGTTTACTTTGTGTATCTATATCCATAACAAAACGTTTAAAAAAGAAGACAAAAAGGGTAAAAGTGGGACATGGTATTTAGTATTTAACACACTGACCTCATGATGAACAACTTATCTGTAAACTTCAGAACATGACAGCATGGGGGAAAAACATGCCAGACTACAGGGAGATGGGCCAAAAGGTGAGAAAGAAAAAAGCAGAGAAATACAAGAAAAAGAAATAAAAAATAAGATAAAATAAAGGAATGGAAAAATTATGTCTGTCAAATAACAAAGAGATTCCAAAATTTTATCTAGAAAACAAAACAAGAAAACAAATCTAAACTTGGATACGACAGTAAATATTTTGTAGATTTAACTGAATTAAAAACAAAGTTGAAGTTAATATTAAAATATATCTTAAGAGTGAATTTCTTTAAGAACTTCAGTTTCCGGGGCCTCCCTGGTGGCACAGTGGTTAAGCGCTGCGCTGTGGAGCTGTCGGCAGCGGAGGCGCAAGTTCAGTGGAGATGCAAGTTCGACGCCCGGCCAGGGAGATACCCACATGGTGAGGCAGACCTCTCCTGCCTCGCCCGCTGCTCCTCTCAGCAGTGTATTTCCTTCGATCTACCTGTGCTGCTCCCCACTCTGTCTCTGGTGAACCCTCTCGCCACCCCATGCCGCTGGCCTGTACCCCAGCTTGTATGCATAAATAAATAAAATCTTAAAAAAAAAAAAAAAGAACTTCAGTTTCCGAAAACTTTTTTCTTGGAAAAAAAAAATCCCACATTCTCCCCACAACTTCCAAGTGCCTGCTATTTGGTGATACAAGATACCACTGTAGTCTACAGGTCAGAATGATGACTTATAGAGTCAAGTAATACCATGGAGTTTCTAATCGATTCTACGTCATGCTGGATCAAGTGGGACCTCAACCTGAATTAAGATTATTCCTGACTCCACAGTATGGGTTAACAAACAGATATTCTTCACAAACTGACTACCAGACCTATGGAATTAGAACTATTAGAGAAGGAAAGGACAACAAAGGTCTTGGAGTACCCCTAACCCAAACATCATTAAAATATTAATCCCTAGGATAACTACCTGTGATCATCTAAGGCTTAAAAGATGCATGGATGGTGATTTCAACTATATACCCATTTAATTCTTCAACTGAAGTCTCCAAAATGGGTACATCTTAGAGGATGATGATAGATTACTGTAGACCCCAGTTGTATATGTTTTTCCAGATGCAGTCTTCTTATGGAACAAATCAATTAATTCCCTGACATGTATGTACTAATTTGCTAACATTTTTTTCTCTAGCCTAATAAACAGAAAATCAGAAGCACTTGCTCTTAACTAATAGAGACATCAGTGCATTTACCCTGATGACATAGGTCATATAAACTCTATGCCAGATATTAGTCTATAACAGGTTTTGGCAAAATAATGACCCACAGGCCAAATCCAGCCCATCACTTATTGTTGTCAGTAAAGTTTTACTGCAACTCAGGCTCACATATCCTTTAATATACTGTCTAGAGCTTAGCAGCAGAGTTTAGTAGTTGCAACAGAGATCATATAAACTGTAAAAACCTAAAACAGTCACCATCTGACCTTTACAGAAAAAGCTTGCAGAGTCTTGGCCTACAAAGACCCAACACACTATAGAACATTATACCGATCCACTTTATTGATGACTTCATGTTGACAGGATCTGATGCCCCAAGTTAGATGATACATGTATGCCAGAGAATGAAAAATAATTACAAAATTATAGGAGCCTATTGCTTCAGTCAAGTTTCTGGTGGTTAAAGGACTAAGGTATGTCAAAAGTAAAGATCATGTTGAAGCACCTTGCAACTCATACCACTAAAAAAAGATACAATATTTAATATGCTTTTCTAGATTCGAAAAGCAACAGTACTAGATTTGGGTGTGCTGCTCCAACATGTTTATTAAATAACAATGGTCGAAGAATAACAATTACCCAATAACAAAAGGATATAGCCTACATTACAGGGTACTCTGTCATTCAACCTATGACTCCTGCATCCAGTGGCACTCAAAATATCTGTGGAAGAATGATTATTTTGAGCAGAAAACCTAGATAAATGAGGTTCCAAGGGGTTCTGAAGCAATGACAAGGCCCTTAGGCAAAAAACTGTTCATCTTGAGAATTAATTCCTGGTCTACTTGTTGGACACGACAGAACCTAATGGCCTTACCATGAAATATCTGGCATACTATATAATATAAACCTCAAAGCAACCACAAAAACAAAGAAGTATAATAAACAAAGAACAGAACATATATTTAAAAAATCAGAACCAAAGAAGGTAGAAAAAGAGAGAAAAGTGACCACAGCCAGACGAGACAAAAAAGAAAACAAATAGCCAAGATAGTAGATTTAATTCGAATATATCAATAACCACATTAAATGGAAATGATCTAAACACCTAAATAAAATGGCAGATACTGTCAAACTGATTTCAAAAAAGATCTAACTATACAATATCTAAAAGGAACCATTTTAAGTAAAGACACAAAGAGGTTAAAAGAATAAGGATGGAAAGAGATACACCGGTCCAACACTAATTTAAAAAAAAGAAAATGCAATGATTATGTTAATAGCTTACAGAGTTAATATTACTAGGTATAAAGAAGGTAATTTCAAAGTGATAAAGGGCTCCATGCACCAAGACAACAAAACAATTCTAAATATTTATATACCATTTAATGACAAGTTTTAAAATACATAAAATAAAAACTGATATACCAACTAAGAAAATGACATAAATTCACTAGTCAGAGATTTCAATACCCTTTTCTCAATAATTAATAAAGGTAGACAAAAAAAGCTCATAAAAAAGATTTGAACACTATTAGTTAACTTAATCTAAATGTCATTTATATCACCCAACAGTAAAATACACATTCTTTTCAAAAGAAACAGAAAACTAAGACAAACCAGTCTTGGGGAATAAAACAAGTCTCAAGAAATTTAAAAGGCTTAAGACAATACAAAATTAGTATCTAGCTACAATGGAATTAATTTTTTTTTTTTTAGAAATTCCTTATTTTTTATTTTGCTCAGTAAGCTTTTTTCATTTTGTTTTGGGTTTTTTTTGTTGTTATTTATGTCTTTTACATTTTGTATTCCCCTTGGGTAGCCCACCACCAATTCACCTGTGATCCATCTCCATGGTCCCTTGTATTCTTTTCTATTCCATTTTGTGCCCTTATCCTCCTCCCCGGCCCCCAACGCTGAGTGTCTCTCTCCTATTTGGTTTCCCTATAGTCCTGTTATAAGTGAAACCATTCGATATTTTTCTCTTTCTTTCTGGCTTATTTCACTGAGTATGATTCCCTCTAATTCCATCCATGTCACTGCAAATTGCATGTGTTTATCTTCTTTGAATGCTGAATAGTATTCCATTGTGTATATGTACCACATCTTCTTGATCCAGTCATCTATTTTTGGACATCTGGGTTACTTCCAGACCTTTGCTATTGTGAATAGTGCCGCAATGAACATACGGGTGCATGTATCCTTTCGGATTAGTGTTTTTGTGTCCTTTGGGTAAATTCTCAAAAGTGGTTACAATGGAATTAAATTAGAACTAACAGGAAGGTATCTAGAAAATCTCTAGTTAAACTTACTAACAAATTTCTAAATTACTCATGAATCACAAAGGAAAACAAAAGGAAAATTAAAAAGCATTTTGAACAGGATGAAAGTGAAAAACAGTATGTTAAAATTTATGAAATGTAGATCAAGCAATATTTAGAGGAAAATATACAGTACTATCTATATTAGAAAGCATGCTATCAAATTAATGACCTCAACTTCTACCTTAAGAACGGAGAAAAAGAACAGCAAATTAAGGCCTCCCTGATGGCGCAATGAGTTGAGCGCAGAACTATGAAGCTATGCAGAGCCACTGCAGCGCAAGTTCGATACCCGGCCAGGGAGATTCCCAATTGGCACAGAAGACCTCTCCTGCCTAGCCTGCTGCTCCCATCAGCAGTGTACGTCAGTCTATCTGCCTGTTCTGCTCCCCACTCTGTCTCTGGTGTATCCTCTCACCACTCCACACCTCTGGCCTACACCCCAGCTTGTATGCATAAATAAATAAATAATTTTTAAAAAGAACAGCAAATTAAACAGAAGGAAGTAAAAAAAATCAGAACAAAAATAAAATAGAAAACAATAACTTTAAAAATCAATGAAAGCAAAAGTTGGCTAGTTAAGAAAATCAATATAGATGAAAAATCCCAATAAGAGCATCCAGACAAAAACTGTCAGAAATAAGAATGGTACAAACATTAAAGGGATAACATAATCCAAAAAATTAAAAGACTTAGAGTGGGCAGTTTCCTTAAAAGAATCAAACTACTAAAAATCACGCAAGAGAACTGATAACCTGAATAATCTTACATCCATCAAAGAATTTGATTGGTAGTTTAAAAACCTTCTCACAAGGCAAACTAGAGGCTCAAAACACTTCACTGAACCAGACATTTAAAGGAGAAATGATGTCCAAAAATAGATGACTGGATCAAGAAGATGTGGTACATATACACAATGGAATACTATTCAGCATTCAAAGAAGATAAACACATGCAATTTGCAGCGACATGGATGGAATTAGAGGGAATCACACTCAGTGAAATAAACCAGAAAGAAAAAGAAAAATATCAAATGGTTTCACTTACAACAGGACTATAGGGAAACCAAATAGGAGAGAGACACTGGGGGGGGGGGGGGGCGGCACGGGGAGGGGAGGATAAGGGCACAAAATGGAATAGAAACGAACACAAGGGACCATTGAGATGGATCACGGGCGAATTGGTGGTGGGCTACCCAAGGGAAATATAAAATGTAAAAGACATAAATAACAATAAAAATATATATTATAAAAAAATAATAATAATAAAGGAGAAATGAAGATTCAACAGACACATTTCCCAATATTGAAGATGGAATACCTCCCAATTTCTTCTGTTAGGCCAGACAAAAACACTTCAAAAAAGGAAAACTACAAGCCAATTTCCTCATGAACACATATATAAAATATATTCATAACACTTCAGCAAATTAGATTTGAAAATACATAAGGGATAGTATATTACAGAAACACAAGGTTGGTTTAACATCTGAAAAGCAATGTCATTTTCCGTATAAAAAACCTAAAAAGAAAAATTATACATTGCAATAAATGCATACCAAGCATTTGAAAGAATACAACTTCCATTCCTGATAAAAACTACTCAATAAATTCGAATATAAAGAATCTTCTCAACCTCATAAAGAAAGTATCTTCAACATAATCCCTAAGTTAACATCATATTTAACTGTGAAAGTCTAAATGCTTTCCCTCCTGAGATGAGGATCAGGAACAAAACAAGGATTTCCACTCCTATCACTTCATCCTTTCAGGCTATTTTTGTTAAGCACAGAATTCTACATTTGCAGTTACTTTCTCTTCTCCTTTAGAAATTATTAAGTTGTCCTCTGGCTTCCATGGTTTCTATGAGACCTTGTATATATCTTTATTTCTAACGGTTTCCACTTAAGTAGTTTAATTTGTTCAGGTGCTTGGTTATTTATATTTGTTTACCAAACATTATATTTTCTTAAATATTAGATATAATTTGAACCTATGAGACTTTATCTTCCAGGTAAGCTACCTGTTTGCTTCTACCAGGATCTTTGGAGAATACTGTGGAATAAGATCAATCCAATTCTAGAGACTAATATGAGTTGCAATAAAATCATGTCTACTTCATTCCTAGGGAGAGATATCTAAGCTATCCCCCCCAAAAACTGATGAGGTTACTGATGAGGTTAATGACAGTAGACTCTGCTCTCTAATCCCTGTCTCCTTAGTCTTGAGATAAACTGCTTGCTCCAGAATTGGTAAAAGCCCCATGGGAAAAGTAGGTCCAAATATTACATTAATCTCCCCAGGCCTCCATCCACCTCTATATCCCAGTAATTCATAATAATGTTGCTTCATCTCCAAAAACTTCAGGAAGATTGTATTTTAGATTAAATTCTGTATCAGACCTATATATTCTATACCATATATGTATCTGGTTAGCTAGTACTTTGCTGAAAACAAAATTGGTATTTACTGTGATATTAGTCCATAGTTTTCTTAACATGTGATGTCTTTGTCTGGGTTTGGTATCAGGATCTCCTATCTGGATGCAGCCTCAAAGAAACAGTTGAAAATTGTTCTCCTCTTGTATTTTTGTTAACAATGGGTAAAGAATTGGCTAATTCTTTAACTGTTTGATAAAATTTATCAGTGAAGTCATTAGGGCCTGGGATTGTCTTTGTAAGTAGATATTATTAATTCAATTTCTATACCTTTTACAATTCTATTCAGATTATCTGTTTTCTTTATGAGTCAGTTTCAGTAGTTTGTGTCTTTCTGGGAATTTGTTTCTAATTAACAGTCATACAATTGTTCATAATGTGTCTTCAAAATCCTTTTTTATTATGGCTAAGATCATTAGAAGTGCCCCTACTTCATTTCGGATTCTAGTAGGTGTATTTTTTTTTTTTTAAACATGGTCAATTAACTGTAACCTGGGCTGAGTCCAAAGTCTGGTAAAGTTGGTGCCCCCTGGAGGGGGTTTGCAGATGAGAATGAACAGCCCAAGGGAAAATGCTAAGTTTTGCAGTTTGGGGTGGAGTTTCTGAGAAGAAATAAAAGGGACTGAAGGAGAAGGGGAATTCAGTCACCATGCTGAAGGAATAGAGGAATCAGTCATCATGATGTAGGAATGGAAGAGGTAGTCGCCATGCTGAAGGAATAGAGGAAGCAGTGGCCATGATGCAGGAAAAGAAGTGGCAGAAAATGTAGCTGCCAAGATTGAGAGTTTGAAAATCAGATGCCAGAAGTTTTTGAGCTGCCAGGATATAAATTGAGCATTTTTGGAATCTACAGTGACTTTAGGACCAGCGACTTTGGAGGCTTTGCAAGTAGCTGAGCGAAGGAAATTGTTCCCCGTTTTGTCTTTATTGCAGCCGAAGGAAGAAGGCAGAGGCCCAAAGCAGGCGCCTTCCTAAAATGCGTGAGTGTAGTCTTTGGGCCGTCTGGCCGCTGTAGTTGCTGTTTGCAGTGTTGTTGGCCTGGTGCTGTGCTCGGGCACCATGGCAGTTCTGGGAGCATCTCCAGTTGTGTTCTGTGTCGTCCTCGTGAGTTGGAACCTGGCCTACAGTCTGATTGTTGGGCGTCTGCAGAAGAAGGAAGACGCCGTTTTGGAAATGTGGCCTATTGTTTGGAAGAAGAGCTCCACATCAGCAATGGTGGGAAGACTCCACCTTTGTTACTTTTCTGGGACTTAAAGGACTGGACATTGCTTTAAGTAAGGTAAATGGCCATATGCTGACTTCAGTAATTCTTTGCTTTTCCCTGTTTGTTAAATAAATCCCATTGTTATTGTTCCCTAAGCCTGAATAGTCTTGCAATTGTGTGCCGCGGGTGAAGAACCAAAATAGTGACCGGTAAGCAATCTGGGCACTGCCTTTGGCAATTCTGAAGCCCCATTTGCCCGGTATCATAACCATTTGTCAAGTTTGTTAATATTTTCAAAGAACCAACTTTTGGTTTCACTGATTTTTCTATTTCCTTTATTTCTGTTCTAAGCTTTTGTATTTCCTTCTTTCTGCCTGCTTTTTTTTTAAATTTCTTTTTCTTATTCTTTAATATAAGTATTTATGGCTATAAATTTCCCTCTAAGGACAGTTTAGTTATATTTCATAAATTTTGATATGTTGTGCCATTTTTCATTATTCTTAAAGTACAAATTCCCCTTCTGCTTTGTTCTTTGACCCATTCAATATTTAGGAGTGTATTATTTAATTTCCCCGTATTTGTGAGTTCTCCAAATTTCTTCCTGTTACCACTTTCTAATTTTATTCCATTGGAGTTGTAGAACTTAGTATTATTTCTGTCCCTTTGAATGTATGAAGGTTTCTTTTTTAAACTTATAAAACAGAAATTTATTTCTTACAGTTCTTATTTGTTTGTTCACTTGCTGATTTATTTTAGTGAAATTTCACCATTTCTCCCGTAATTTGTATTTATCAAACCAAAAATGAAGAGCTGTGTTCAGTGCTGAATGCCACTAAAGCATATTGAGAAGCTTCCAGGATGGGGAGTGTTTCAGGATATCATAGACAAAAAGGCTAAAGGGACTCAAGATATTTTACTGAGATCAATCAAACTAACAGGATAGAAAGCATGCTGAGTTGCTAACTTCAAAGTTCTGATGTGTAATACTGGTACAATTGAAGAGGTCACAGAATTTAGATAAACTGGAAGGCATTATATAGAACAGCTTTTCACTCAAAGTATAAGCAAGAATTTTTTAAGCAAAGAATGCAACAATGGCATATACTACCTTATAAAATAATTAGGTTTCCAGTTTTAAGTAGTTTTCAACCTGAGGATGATGATATTCCTTGTGTGGGAGTGGATGTTTTGGTAGATGATCATATTTTCTGTGATAGTTAAGAACTATGGTCTTCATGTAATCATATTTACATAATGTAAAGAACCTTACATGCCTATAAACATATACTACAGATAAACAATTACTTATTTCTAGAAAAAACTTCTCAAAAAAACCTTAAATGTTTCCCTAGAAAGAGTTCCTCTAAGACTGTTGTTTAAAAGTATTTTCCTAATTAGCTATGTATCTGGTAAATTACTACATAAGCCACTGGAAGAGGGGATTACTTCTGAACATCTACATTCTCTCATGTACTTGCTTTACAATATCAGAATAATTCATTTTCAAGAGTTCCTCATTTCTTACAAAATATTTTTTAATGAAATATTGAGATCCAGAACTCACCAGAAGAAATCTTACCAGCACCTTTACAGTCAACAGAAAATGCAGATTTGACTCCATTGGTTGACCCCAGTTCACACATGGAAATTTGGTAAGGGGGCCTCAGCTTGATTTCCGTCTGCATGTCAGACAGATTTATCTTTGTTGAAAGAGACCTGGGATTATTATATCGCTGCTTGGTCCTCTGAATGAAGTTATCTATGTAAAATAAAAAATACATTTCCTTGCAGTCATTTGTTAATTAAATCATTTGAGAGTGTGATGTTTATGGACAGTAAATTTTATAGATAAAGTTTAATTTGTTATCCAAAACTATTCAATTTGTCATGGAATGTTCTAATGTTATTTGTGTTTAATGGCTAATATATCATGGAGTCATTAGCTTTTTCACTCTAGAAATCATTGTAAATAAACTAAGAATTTAATACTACATGACTGTGAGAATATTACTACTATTATATCTACTTTAAGGAATTACAAAAACAAACTCTCTTTAATTTTAAAACAGTCGTAATTTATACAGGGATTCATAGTTCATAAAATATTGTCCATATTTACCAGATGCAATTATGTAAGAACATACAGTGTAAATTGCATATTCTTATAGACCTGTCTTCTTATTTATTGCTTACACCATCAAAATGTTTTAAAGAATAATTTAGTGAAATCAATAAAAATATTTCTAAATACCTTCCTATTTTATTTTCATTATTTACAACTTGGCTTTACCTTCTTTTTCTCCTACATCAACTGTCAGCAAACCAATGCCTACAAGCCAAATCGAGCCTGCTGTTTTTTTAAATAAGTTTTCATTATAATGTAACTATATTCATTTATGTATTGCTATGGCTGCACTCCAGCTACAATGGCAGGACTGAGTACCTGTGACAGAAACCATAGGGTCCTTAAAGCCTAAAATATGTACTATCTAGTCCTTTCTAGAAAATGTTTACCAACCTCTGTTCTGCCATAAGCAGACTTTAAAAGACTATCACATAAGCAAAACTCTGAATTTCTGGCTTGTATGTTGATCATTGAGGAGCTATCCTCCAGGATTAATTTTTTGGGCCAATAATCACAATCCCCACGACAGCTCCAACACAGCTTTTCCTAATAAACATCTAAACAAAGAAGATGCCAAAATTCATAGACCATTTGTCAAACTATTCTATCAAATTCAAGACAGCAGAATTTTTGAGTTTCCCCCCTGACTCCCATTATTAGATGATGGATACAGGATAATGAAAAAGAGAAAAAAAATCAGGCCCTTACCAAATTCAATGAAACAGTAGGGTCTGACAGCAGTATTTGTCTTCATCATGTTATAAGTAGTAATGAACTCCTTCTGAAGCTCATCCAGGAAAGAGAAGGCCAGAACATTTGGGTAATTTTCAGTGCACAACATCATGTAGCTCACTCCCAGAGAGCTAATAAAACTACAGTGTAAAAAACATTGGTTTAAAAATTTCAAATTAAATCAAGGTAATTCGTTGCTTCACAAGGCTGGTTCTATACACCATAAACTGCTGCTACAGTGGCAATGAAGATATTAACATTTATTATATATTCCAGCAAAAAAATTTAAAGGGACCATAATACTATTTTCATTTGCAGTTTAAAAACAGCTGCCTAGAGACTGAATGTACCTACAGAGGGACACACAACTATGGTTTTAACATTTCAGTTTTCAGTTGGGGGTAGAAAGCAAGAGAAAGAATATTCAAATATATAAGGTTTACAGATAGCATAAGGTTTACTCCTCAACTAGTGGAACTTAATCCTGTTGCAATCAAGAACTCTACCGAATGTTCTGATGAAAGGTATAGACAATCTCCCCCTAAAGATCTCCAAACAACACAGATACTGGCACCAAATTTCAAGTGGTTACTGAACTCTTGAGGTCATTCAGTGACCCAGAATCAAACACTCTGCTTTACATGGTAATGAAATAAAGGCTGTGAATGTTTCTGATAAAAGGAGGCTAGGGAAACATAACTAAATGCAATACCTAACTCTGTGTGGATCCTGTACCAGGGTGGGGAATGGGTACGGGGGAAGGAATTTTATAAAGGACATTCCTGAGTTAACTGATAAAAAGAAAAACAGGTGGAAGTATGGTATAATATTAAATTTACTTGAAATCATAACAGTACTATAGTTTAGTAAGAGACAATCCCTAATCTTAGAAAACATAACTGGAAATGGTTAAAAATAAATAAGATAAATAGCTAGGTAGACAGATAAAATGATAAAGCAAATGGGATAAAATGTTAAGAAAAGATTAATTTGGGAAGAAGCATAATTTGTATTTTTCTTATTTATAAAACTTCTGTACATTTAAAATTATTTCTAAGTAACAAGTTAAAAATTAAAACAAAAATATTCTGCTTTAAGCACTGAAACATTTAAATTAACTATGTCCTAATGGGGAGGAGGGGGAAGCTTTCTAGAACATGGTATGTACCCCCTATAATAAGGAGAGAGCATGAGACACAAATTTACCCTTTTATATCCTTTTATAGTACTGTGAACATGACTGAGATCAGGGACAGCAAAAGGAGCATACAGGCCACTTCCTGTGCCATACACTGCTAACCTGTCATAACAATTTTACTGTCAAATGCTGATAAATATTGGCATTCCCCTCCTCCCATTCCTTTCAAGTAACATAAACACAGTACTTACTATTTTAAATTTAACTTTTAGACTATATTAACATAATTCAAATTTTAAAAGAATGAAAAATGAAATACTGTACTTAAAATGTCTTATCCCCACCTCTACCCACAGATAGCCAGTCAAGCATTTCATATTATTATTAATTTCCTATGTATCAATTCAGTGAGTTTTTCTTGAAAGACTATCCTTGGCAGGCAAACAATGTAGGACTGGCACCTATCAATTACACTTTAATACATGAGATATACCACTGGTGAAATTGTTTTGGTCTTAACTTATGCTCCTGGAATTCCTTTCTGAGGTTTTACTTAATACACAGTCATTGATAGTTTTCCAAACTGCAAGGAGTGACTCTATTAGTAGGTTGTAAAATTATGTTAGTGAATTACACAGAACATTTTTGTAAAAACTCAAGTAGAACATAAAAGAAAGTACTGGAATATATATTGCTCATGAGACTTGTTTTAGTTAGGATCCTATTTATCTGTAGATAGTGTTTACAAACTAGAAATGTGCCTCTTCTTATAGATCAAATATATTTAGTCATAATACTGCATTTTTCCACAAAATTAATAACTAAATTAAGGGTCAAGGTATAAATTTCCCAAGTAATTCTCTATTTCCAAAAAAATCGTCATCAAAATTCTTTGACCTGTCATTAACATTCAAAAATACTCTACAGTAACTGGAATAGGGTGAGAACACAATTGGTGATTGGCTTTCATATACTTGGAACTCCCAAGCGGCTAGCTAAGAGTTATTTCATTATCCTCCAATAACATGACTGAAGCTTTTGGACTCAATTTTTGGTGTTATGACAGGTTTTT
The DNA here is from genome assembly GCA_004024925.1 of Scalopus aquaticus. NCBI lineage: Eukaryota > Metazoa > Chordata > Mammalia > Eulipotyphla > Talpidae > Scalopus > Scalopus aquaticus. The sequence continues at coordinate 129,923 of PVIJ01001390.1, forward strand.
ACTAGATTTTCACATCACTACTATTAGAGTGAACCACAGACACCTTCCTGACAGTTATCCTAAATGGTTTCTCTTGCTTGCACTAAATTTACCTTGAGAATTGTATGTGATATAAAGGAAATCTATGTTTTTTAGGATTGTATGTTAGGATTTTCAAGGAATCTTTATTTCAAAGTCTTTATTTTACTATAATTGCATAATACTCTGAAAAGGCTACAAAGTATTCTATAGTATTGTGACTTTCCATAATGAAATTAGCCTTATGATGCTTTCTTTGAAATGCAAAATTAGTTTTCCAAATGTACATGTAGCTTAGTTGGTATACGTTTTTTGTCAAAAAACCTAGGTTTTTTTTTAATTACCACTGGGACAAAAATGAAAGACTCTCACCATTTCATAGAGGACTAATCCTATGAAATAGTCTAAGTTGCTACAGGCATACCAGTTTGTGCATGCTTTAGTCTGTTCATTTAGCTCACACTTTAGAGACACATTTTATAGACAATCCGGCTACTGTCCTTCTGCCTTGAGGAGCAGGAAGAGTAGTAGTAATAGTAAGTACTAAAGGTACAGTTTACTGAACACTTAATATAACCAAAGCCCTTTTGCTAAGTGCTTTACATACTGCATCTCTGGTTCCCCTCCAATGCACATATACTAGGAACTTATTTAAGTCCTTCCAGCATCAAGCGTGTCTTAAACAGGCAAGGTTGGCAGAAGTTCAAGTACCAAATATGGGGGAATTAACCCTTAAAGTCATTTCATTAAAAAGCTAATTTAATCATGTATCTAAGGAGGCCATACCACAAATGATTCTTAAAGTTCACTAAAATGAATAGGTGGTTGTAGATATTAAAATTTTTCTCCTATCTAATGTTATGAATTGTGAAATTTTATACACACCAAATAAACACCGACATTATTAGGATAATTCTGATCTATGGCACTAAACTGATTAATGAAAGCAATGATCTTCTCCAGAGCAAATAATCAAGCACCTAGCATATGTCTAGCATTCTACTCTATTGACTCTGATATCACTGTCCTTGCCTGACAGGCAATATGGTACTGGAAATGCTAAAACAGATGATAAACAAAACAAAATAAACAAACTGCATTTAGTAGCATGCTGAATGACAAAGTATATAATAAATTTTTTATAAATTGAGGTAGTAATATTTATATTACAAATAATTTTCATCTGCAATTATATCATTACACATAGAAAAATCCACTTATCTCCTGCATTTACATTTGCCCAATGAATAGCTTTCATTGAAAAGAAGAAAAATTGAAGAAAAATTCTCCAGTTGGACATTCCATGTCTAATCTACTGTTAAAATTACTAAGTATAAGAAAAATATTGTTTTCAAAATAGAACCTTCCATACTGAATTCCATTCCCTAAAATAAAGTGTTTAAACTTTTGGGCAGGGAAATAATATTAGAATTGTTTTTATGGTAACACTGGTTTACAACATTGTGAATGATAGGATCACCCTCTTTCAGGTACTTATTACCACACCACACCCACCATCAAAGTTTTAAATATATATCTATAAAAGCTTGATTTCTAAACCCTATCAAATCATTAGATATCATTGTTGCACTAATCCACTAGTACTTTAGTACTTCCTATAGTTGGAAGAATTCTGCCCTATAAGGAAAGTAGAAAGGAAGGTGATGATATCACCAGGTCTGAAAAGGGAAATATGTGACATATAAACACTTGAGTTTTTTTAAAAAGTTTCACCTTATGAAATTGAGTATAGTTATGGATTTTATTACCACCAAATAAGTCTAATAGGAAACACAAGTCTCTGCCATCAGTGGGACAGTAAGGAGATCAGAACCAAAAAGAGAACTCAGGAACAGAGTGGTCCACCTTGCATAGTTTTCTGCCAAGAACAACTTATTTTCTCACTCCTCCTCTCTTATGCAGCCTATTTCCAGTTATCCTCCAATAGTAAAGAACTAAAACATGAAAACATCACCCCTTGGGCCTCCCTGGTGGCGCAATGGGTTAAGTCTCAGTACTATGAAGCTATCCACAGCCACTGCAGCACTAGTTCAATCCCTGGTCAAGGAGCTTCCCACATGGCGCAGCAGACCTCTCCTGCCTTCCCCACTGTTCCCCTCAACAGTTTACTTCAGGACTGATAACAAAAATCTACAAGGAGCTCACACAACTCAATAAAAACAAAGCCAACAATCCAGTCAAAAAATGGGCAGAAGAGCTAAAAAGGCACTTCTGCAAAGAAGAAAAGCAAATGGCCAACAGATACATGAAATGTTCAACATCACTTATAATCAGGGAAATGCAAATCAAAACCACAATGAGACACCACCTCACGCCTGTGAGGATGGCACACATTAAAAATACAGGCAACAACAAATGCTGGAAAGGATGTGGAGAAAAAGGAACTCTGCTACACTGCTGGTGGGGATGCGAACTGGTCCAACCACTATGGAAAACTGTATGACAATTCCTCAAACTGCTAAAAATGGAACTTCCATATGACTCAGCAATACCACTTTTGGGAATATACCCAAAGGACACAAAAACACTAATTAAAAAGGATACATGCACCCATATGTTTATTGCAGCACTATTTACAATAGCGAAGGTATAGAAACAACCCAGATGTCCAAAAATAGATGACTGGATCAAGAAGATGTGGTACATATACACAATGGAATACTATTCAGCATTCAAAGAAGATAAATACATGCAATTTGCAGACACGTGGATAGAACTAGAGGGGATCATACTCAGCGAAATAAGCCAGAAAGAAAGAGAAAAATATCGAATGGTTTCACTTATAACAGGACTATAGGGAAACCAAATAGGAGAGAGACATTCAGCGGGGGAGGGGGGGATAAAGGCATAAAATGGGAGTAGAAAAGGACACAAGGGACCACAGAGATGTGTCACGGGTGAATTGGTAAATTGGGTCACTCAAGGGGAATACAAAATGTAAAAGATATAAATAAATAACTATATATATATATATATATAGTGTATATATATAGTACATAATATATATATAAATATATAAAACCAGTGTGTGTGTGTGTGTGTAAAAAAACCAGTTTACTTCAGTAGTTTCGCCTGTTCTGCTCCCCACTCTGTCTCTGGTGAATCCTTTTACCACCCCACACCTCTGGCCTACACCCCAGTTCTTGTATGCAAAAATAAATCTTTTTAAAAAAATTATCCCATGAAAAAAGAACCATTTTAGTCCCTAATTTTAATGTCATTAAGAAAATAGTAATATGCAATATGCCATGTGATAGAGACTTGTAACAGTAAGATAATACAGAATCAGATGATTTTAAGTGGCGAAAGGTGATTACATTGCCAGAGGTTTGCATAAAACACAAAGCAAGCCAAATTTGCCTTTGATATCCTTCATTTTCTTTTCTGCAGAGTTAACCTATCTCCTGATTCACCCTTGGCCACTAATCCTAAGAACTTCATATACCAGAGAATGAAGGTCTTGACTTTTTTGAATAACCAACCACAGTAATCACTAATTTATTTGTTGGTATAGTCCAGAAGTTTACTATACCTAGAACTCATTTTCCCACAGAAACTAATTTAAGTGTAATTGGGTTCCTAAAACAGTTCATAAGAGCCTACTTTATATGGTGCTGAAAAACTGTAGATTTTATAGTAACAGTAGAAATAGCATTTCTCAGCCAAGCTCCCTCCCCACTAAAACCTGTCTACAACGAGACAATGCTTCTCATCAAGTTCAGACTTCATACATATTCCTCATTATTTCTCCACTATAAAAGGGAGGGTCAGTATCAGATCATTTCAGTTAATTCTCTTCCCTGGTTAATTTAACTCTCCATACAAAATGAAGAGAATCAGCATTAGGAATATGCCCTGAAGAGAAAGGTTAAGGGCAAAAGGAGGCAATTCCCTCTTTTACCAGAGAATAATGTGAATGATGAAACCAAACAACAGTGGATATGATATATCATTTATTAGCTTCATAATTCTGAACAAGTTTCTCTACATCCCTGAGTCTCAGTTTCCTCATCTGTAAAATATGGTGGTGGTAATAAAATGTCTATCTACCCGGGATTCCTTTTCTTCTTCCCTTTGGAGAATTATCAACAGCCTCATTACTTACTGTCTATGCCTTTGATAAAAACTACCCAGCAAAGGGGGTGGGCATATGATCCAGGACTAATCAACTAAGAGTATCTCAGCCTTCTAACCCCAATGTTAGGCCAGGAACAGGTCCCTACAGCAAGACCAACTAAAGGAGAGGGGTTGCTCAACTGGAATGAAGCAAGCACTGAGTTTTCTGTATAGCATTTCCCAAAACAAGGAAGGCACTCATCTGCAAAAAGAGACTGGAAAAATTGGAGCTAAGTTCCTGGCTCCAGTAAATTGTTATCCGTAAACCATCTTATACTTCACAAAATCCTTTTTCGCTTAAGCTAGTATAAGGTTGTGCTCCTAGCCTCCACAATGGAGAAGAGTTTAGTTATTAACCATTCATAGAACTGTTGCCAAATTTAATAATATAAGTAAAGTGTCTGGCAATTGCAGCTACTTAATAACTGGGTCAATGCTAAAGTTATTACACCTATAATCAGAAAATCACCAAAGGGTGAAAGGAAAGTACTGCTAGAAACTAAAACCAAAAGGTAGGTAAGTCTAAAATAGCATTCTCGACTAGAAGTAGCAGTTTGGGGAAAAACATGTAGAAAGTAAATTCTTAGGTAAGGAGAGAATCTATGAAGGCTCTTAGTCATTAATAGACTTCAAGTGAATTTGCAGGAGAAACACTAAGGAATTTTATTTCTTGCATTAAAATTCACAATACAGTATGACCTCCCAAAGGAGTTTGTCTTTTTATAAGATCACTGTCTCAATGTTTAAAGAAATCTCAAGTTTACAACTATGATTTTTAAACCCCTTCAAATCAACCTTAAAGTTTTAATATTTCCTGACATTATTTTTCACATGGCTATTAACTGCTGCTTTAGTCACTGCTGCTTCCTAATGGCATAAGTTTATAAAGTAAATATTTATTACAATTTAAGAAAAGTATCCTTCAACTTAAGAAACAGATGAATTCCTTAAAATTATATATAGAAAGAGCTTCATTATGTAACAGAAAACACACACACACACACACACACACACACACACACACACACACACACACACGCTCAATGAGCCAAGTGGAAGAATTTTAGAGAAAAATAAAGATTTACCTCCATAGCACTCTGAACTGCCACATCCACAAAAATAACATCTCTCATTTAGCAGTGATTATGATAATGATAAATGCGAGGCATTGTGCCAACACAAGCCATGCCCCACAGGATGTACTCCACTAGCTAAACTGAAGAATTCAGCCACTACAACCTGATAAAGTTCCTTATTTTTCCAATACACTAAAGGAATTTTTCCCATTTTAAATCTGACTGTCCTAATTTTTTCCTTCAACTGAAAGAACTAGTATGAGGTGTCATCTGATTAAGCTTGTAACTATACACTTAATTACACTTAATATACACTTAATTACTTTGTTTTGGTCCTCAGTGGTATTCTGCCAAGAACACCTCAATTTCTATACATATTTAAAAACCACAATATTAAGAGATAAGGAATCAAAAACAATATAAGCTAAGGCAGATCAATTATTTCTGTGTTACAACCTAGTCATAGAGATAGAAATTTTTAAATAAAAATTTAAAAATTTTTAAAAAGATAAAAAAAAATCAGTTCTGCAGGTGACCTGTGAAGGGAGTAGGATCATTAAATAAATGAAATAGTGGTAATGAGGAAGATGATGATCCAAAAAGGTAGGGTTTTTTTTTTTTAAAGATTTATTTTTTTTATTTATACATACAAGCTGGGGTACAGGCCAGAGGCGCAGGGTGGCGAGAGGGCTCACCAGAGACAGAGCGGGGAGCAGAACAGGCAGATCAGAAATACACTGCTGAGGGGAGCAGCGGGAGAGTCTGCATCGCCATGTGGGATTCTCCCCGGCTGGGTGTCGAACCCGGTTGCCGCTGGGACAGCTCGACCACAGCACAGCGCACAGCCCACAGCACAGCGCACAGCGCCCAACTGCTGAGCCACCAGGGAGGCCCCCCAAAAGGTAGGGTTTTAAGGAAAGAGGAACTCTTAGAAATTTGACTGGGCAAGCAGATGGGCAGCTTAGTTCCGGTTTCAGGCTTTGCTATGCTACTATTGGTAAACTCATGGTAGTGGTTAGAAAAGAGGTATCACATGAGAATTTTAAGTAAATCCAGAAACATGAATTTCTAATTTTATATTATGTTTTATATTGTTTTATGTTTAATATGTTTTATATTCTATTAGTTAATTATATTAATTATATTAATTTTATATTATATCTAAATTGTCATATACCATAAAAATCCTCAATAAACTAAAAACCAACTAAGATTTCTAATAAATGATAAATAATGAAATCCGGGTTCCTGTCAGGAACTAGAACTAAAAATTTTCTGTTCAATCCTCTCTTAAAACTTGGTGACAAAAATAACATGCCTTTTCTATACATGGTTATGAAAGCTATGTAATCTATTTATTCCTTTACACATCTCCAAATTGTATTCTTAGGCCAGGCTAGATTAAGACCTCTGCTGACTCACCCTACTCCTGAACTCTCATATAAAATTACTTTTTGTATCATGTCACTTGCTTACACTAGGAAGATTATAAAAAAAATCACAAAAAGTTCATTGTTATGACTGGCCAAAAGAATGCAATCCAAACACCCTTTTTCACTATATACATTAAATCTCAGTAACAGAAAAGTAATGCTTTTATTCAAAGGACACTGTGAATCCTATAAATTCCATTAGCACCCTTTGTTTTGGCCACCAGGAAGCTCAGAGCACTATTTGTAACTCTTTTCTAACAAATGAATGGACTACTTAATTTACATTTCTAGAAGGAAATGTTACTTCAGCTTATTATTCTATCTTAATTTTTTTCCTTCATGTGATTCTCTTACCTGTACTCTTGATTTTTTTTTATTTATCTTTTTTTAGTAAAATGCTTCACATTCTTTATGGAGTAAGATGGAATGCAAATAAAGAATTCACAACAAACAATTGGACAAGTGTCAAAATTTTACTACATGCTGCTCTACTTTTGAAATAAGGTAGAGGAACAAAAAAGATTTGTCAAATGCTCTTTTTTTTTTAAAGTCTAGGCTATCTCCAGAATTTACATTCAAGCCAATATTCTATAATGTTTACATCTGTCCACAGCATTATACAATAATAACTGAAACTCAGAATGACCCACGCCACTAAACAAGACTGACTTTGAAATAAATATTTTGAGTTTTTCCTCAAAAAAAAAAAAAAGAAAGAAAGAAATAGGCTAAGACATCATTTCTGGTATATTTTAAATACAATGATCACATTTTCTAGATTAAACCTTTAGAAAACCCAATAAAAGATAACAGCACGTTACCTTACAGATTACCCAGGTGATCCAAGTAATTATAGATCTTTGTTAAGGTTTTATTCTGAGCCTCTGAAAGCGTCAGTGGGCATTTCTACCCTCACAGTTTCAACATCTATGCTAAGGATTCCAAAACCTCTATCCCACCTCAACTTGACTGCCTTGTGAGCTCTGTTATCTTCCTCACCCTTCATAGTCAAAGTCATTTCCAAAGACCTCATTTTATCCAATTCCAAGGCTTCAGTCATCTTTGTCCCTTCCTTCTCTTCATCTCCTATATTTAATCTTATCAGGCTTAATGGTCTTTTGAAGTATTTTCTAGTTGGTATATTTTTATTTGCACTTGTATTTTATCAGTTCAGGCCCTAATTATAAGTTGACATCTTTCCTCCCAGATTTCCCATTTCACCCTATATTCTACATATCAGCATTGTTTTTATTACTAAGTCACTTCCCTCAAGTCTGTAGTAACACCTCCCCATAACCTATTATATCAAAGTGACATTCCTTAATATGAACTTTCAGGTAAATTCAGGATCTGGCCCCATACTAATTAGTTCACTTTTCTCATAAATTATCCCTAAACCATCATTTCACTACCTCAGGCCAAGCAGATTAATGCACCTACATGCTAAGTCACATTCTTATTCTGCCCTGCTTTCCCACATCTGGAATGTCTTCCTCTGTCTTAGCCAAAACTAAGTAATTCTTCAGGACATGATTCATGTCTCATTGCAATAATGAAACACTCTATCATAATTCATATGAACCTTGTTCTTATCTGACTAAACTTATCAGAATCAAAGTGCTAAGGAGTTAACTACTCTCTGATTGTTTTAGGTATGCTCTCCACGGTAGCCTTATCTAATCCCATGGTTTTAATTACAAACTGTTACCTGAACCCTAAATATAAATCTCCATACTTGTCTTTCTTCGCTAAATTTCAGACTATACATCCAGCTGCTACCTGACAGTGCCTCTTGGATGTCTAACGGGCATCTCAGACTTAAAGTGTCCAAAAAGAAATCTCGAGTTTTACCAGTGAAATACTAATCTCCCAATCTTACTCATTTCAACCCCATTATCTACCCCAGTTTCTGAGGCCAAAAACTGAAAGATGATTCTTGATTCTCCTCTTTCCCTCACACCCTACTTCTATCATTTGGGTAGATTTGTTGGTATTATTTGCTGGTATTATTTTATCATTATCATGATCACTCAGGTTAGAAGCATTACCTGTACCTTCTCTGTAGTCTCCTAAATGATCTTTCTGCTTTCACTCTTAGAGTCCATTCAGGACTCTAAACAGGATTATTCACTCAAAGGATTATTGAGTGACTATTCAAACAGGATTATTCACTCAAAGCCAAAATCATAACATACTCTCCCTCCAGTTTAAAACACTCTAACGGCTCCCTATTAGACTCAATCCAAACTCCTTATCACAGCTTACAAATTCCTACATAACCTGTTCTATTCTTAAGTTTTTAAGCTCAACTTCTGCCACTCTTTCAATATTCCATATTGCTTCAAATCTCACTTTCTTTCCATCCCTTGATCTGTACTGAAGGTCTATTCCTCTGCTCCTCATTCACTGCATTCTTCCTATGACTGCCTTCCTTCTCATCATTGAGATCTCTGCTCAAATGTCATCCTCTCAGAGAGGCCAGACCACCATAAAGTGACTCTCCACCCCACTGCCCAGTTTTACTCTTTACATACAATAACTAGTGATATATGCTATCCCCTCTCACTAGAATGTAACCCTTCTTAAATTCTCTGAGGACAAGTATCACATAAGATTTTTATATTTTTCCATTATAGTGTGCCCGCACCTATAAGAAATACAATAAATACCCAGTAATCAACTCACAAGGAAGACTTTCGATGATCTGCAAACCTATAAAGTTTTCTAAAACCAGATATAAACCTAGAATAGCTGCATAAATGATGATAAAATGATGACAATTCTTGATTGGAAAAAGTATTCCTAAGCTAATCAAACAATAGTTTCTATTGCAACCACTTAATCGTCATTGAAATTACAACCACTTAGCAAGTGATTCTAATGGAGTAAACTGAAGTCTTACTTAATGTTATAATGTCCCGTTTTCAATGTACATCTATCAGGAAGTTGAGCAAGTTTCCTCGAGAGCATTTTAAAATACTTTCGGCACTCCTGCATGCCTGTGCCTTGATCACAGTCAGTAGAAGCGGAAAGGGGCAGTCCATCTCTGACACGAATGACTGAAGCAGATAAAATCATAGACATTTCAGTCAAGGGGGAAGGCCTAAAACAAAACGAACAATTCGGGTTAGATAATAATTAAAGCCAAAGTTGATAAACATAGTGCAAAAATGTACAATTTGCTAATAATCAAACACATACTAATTAAAACAATGACATACTATGCTTTCCCTAGTAAGTTAGTTTTCAAAAATAATGCTGCTTTCTGATATTTTACAAATGTACAGAGAAGTGAATATTGGAGTAAACATCATTCTCAAAACAATTTGGTGATATTCAAGAGGTTTTAAAAATATTTATGCCCTCTGACATCAATAAATTTAAATATTGCAATCCTATTCTAAAGAAAGTAATCAGATACAGACAAAATTTTAAATAAAAACACATTCTTTCACAGAAATAACTGAAAACAACCTAAACATCCAGGGGATGATTAATAAATTACACCGAAAAAGCAGATCATGACGCAGCAACTGAATGCTGTATTTGTAAAAAGTAATTTAATATAAGTGTGCCAAATTCATATGTTCAGTAGAGAAAAAAAACTAGAATCTTTAAATAATATTTTCCATAAATACAAAAGAAGGAAGGAGAGAGAGGAATAAATGGAGAAATTGATACTGAAAGGAAACATGCCAAAATAAGCTTAATGCCTATTGCCAAGAACTAGCATAGTGGTTATGACAATTTTATAATTCCTTAAATTTCATAATATTCCACAATAAGCACGTATTTCTTTTATAATCAGAATAATATTTTTTAAATAAATCATAAAGTCAAAAGATATTTGTTTCAATATTGTTCATAATCTTTTTAGCAGTAAATAATATAATGGCTGCTTTTACTAGTTTTATAATCATGTTTACAAAAATAAATAAAAGAACTTCATTTTTATAGGCCTGGGTTTGGAAAAAACATAGCAGTCCAACTTTGACATTAAAAAATACAGTATTTCGGGCCTCCCCGGTGGCGCAGCGGTTAAGCGCTGCGCTGTGGAGCTGTCGGCAGCTGTGACGCGAGTTCGACGCCCGGCCGGGGAGAATCCCACATGGTGCGGCAGACCTCTCCTGCCTCGCCCGCTGCTCCCCTCAGCAGTGTAGTTCTGATCTGCCTGTTCTGCTACCCGCTCTGTCTCTGGTGAACCCTCTCGCCGCCCCACAGCTCTGGCTTGTACCCCAGCTTGTATGTATAAATAAAAAAAAAAATAAATAAATAAATCTTTAAAAAAAAAAAAAAAATACAGTATTTCTCAAAGTTTATGTTGTGTAAGGATCATTAGAAGTTTACTTAGAAATGAAGATTTCTGGGCCCACCCCCAAAAATTCCCCATGTAGTGGGGTCTGAGAATATTTCATTTCTAACAAATCTCTCAGGTAACTGCTGTGGCCAAACATAGCAATTGTTTCAATCTAAAACACTGAATTAAAACATGCTAGCAGTTTGAAATTAGATGAAAACTCTTCTCGGCCAAACCACCAGAGCACAATGTCAAATGCTTCTCCCTCACTAGCAATAGGGGCAACTGGTAAAAACTGGAAATTTTAGTAACAATTTCACAGACTTTTTTCAATATATTGTATCTCAGGGACTAAATTAACCCTCACCTACCGGTTCAGTTGGGTCAACATTATCTCATACCCAAAAGGAAAAACTGAGTTAAGTGTGTACACACACACACACACACACACACACGCATATGTGTGTGTGTGTGTGTGTGTGTATATCACAAAAAAGTTAAAAAAAGTGATAGCAAATTTAGAAATCAGTAGATCCTAATTTTCATTGCTATGTAAAGTTGAAATCTAACCATCCATTCATGATGGTAGCTGAGACAAAAACTAACCCAAATAATAAATCTAATGTATTATATTTATTCCCCATTTTTCCTCTTTGCCTGATGAAATGAGAGAATAGCTAGGTATCAATATGTCATTGCCCTTCAATAGTTTTCTTCTCCATTTATTTAAAAGGAAAAAACCAGCAGGAATTAGCTTTTACCATAATGGAATCTTCAAATTAAAGTGCCAACATGGCATATCCAAATCTTTTTTTTTTCTATAAAACTAGTTCCTCTTCTTAAAATAGTAGTAGCAAGAGAAAGTTAGGATCCCTCAAAGAATAAAAGCTATACTACAGAGCCCCTTTTTAAAATTGTTACTATGCTTTATTTGTTAAACCACAAGGGTAACATTTAGCCTAAATGTAAGGAAAATGTCTTACTTCATACCCTTCAGCATTTATCACGGAAATATAAAACTTTTGTCTTCCCAGAAGTATACCACAACACAATGACCTCTCTGGGAATTAATAGGAGGCAGGGTTATGACCGCAGCAACCAAACATCTATATTCTCAGTATTTAAAAGCATTATTTTATACATGACCTTTCTAGGATCCTAACAGAAATATAGGAACAATCTTTATTATAGGGTGCCAACTTTCCTGTAATCTTCAAAATTACTCTTTTCTCTTTAATGACTTGAAGGACAGAAACATGTGATTCATTCTTTCTAAAGCATTCACTAAGAATATCAACCTGTAAGTTTCATTCACTTAACATTTACGATGTTCTGTATGCCAAACATTTGGAATACATACTTATCATCAAGAAGCATCAGTCCAGAATTAAAGAAATTCAAATAAGAAGAGCAAGCACAATTAAAGCTGTATTGCCCACCACTTAACTAACTGGGAAGCTCTAATCAGACAAAGTTGCATTTCAGGTATTACTAATACACACCTTTAAGCTTCTAATTAAAAGCATAGCAAACCAGTGATATTCCCTGTCCAAATTCTTCTAAGGCTGTCAGAAAACTGAGATTTATCTGAGGAGATAAAATTAAATCTCTTTCCAGAGTGATTTAATCTAGCTTGTGAACTAGGAGAAACCCAGGTGACAGTTCAATAAACAATGCCAGGCTTGACTAATTTATAGGCAGATTTCAATAACCTTAGGGTAAGCAATATCTCTTCAACTCATAAAAATACCTCCACCCTTGGGCCTCCCTGGTAGCACTGCGGTTGAGCGCTGCACTGTGGAGCTGTCCCGGGAAGAATCCCACATGCTGCAGCAGACCTCTCCTGCCTTGCCCACTGCTCTCCTCAGCAGTGTATTTCTGATCTGCCTGTTCTGCTCCCCACTCTGTCTCTGGTGAACCCTCTCGCCGCCCCATACCTCTGGCCTGTACCCCAGCTTGTATGTATAAATAATTTAAAAATATTTAAAAAAAAAAATACCTCCACCCTTTTCTCGTTTTTCCTGTTATTCTTAACACAGCCCCTTAAATGTTATCTGGACTCTGCTAGTAGAAAAGGTATCTTTCACCTCAAAGCCAAATTAGGATTAAAGTACCTTAGAGTCTAGGAAATGGAGGGAGCAGTGGGAACTGGGAACAGATTATAAAACTGCATGGAAAATTCTAGAAGCAGTGGTTTTATCAAGGCCATTAGGGATACTTTTAGACTACTGGTTCGTTTTCCCTTTCCTTTAACCCTGAAAAAACATGACATAAGACTTGAGTCAGCATCTCCTAGGGAATCTGGTTACTGGCCTGTATATCCTTTCCCCAGTAACAAGTGCTGGAGGAAAAAGTCTAAGAATTTAGGCAGGTCTGGGTAAACTTTTATATAAAGGCTGAGGAAAATAAACTCCCTAAATGCCAAATGACTATAGCAATGGTTATCAACCATTTACACACAAGATAATGAGATGCTAACCTCCCATCTTCAGAACTTTGTGGGCTCATGACTGTGGGCACAAGGTTCCAGGAAAGAAATCTCTCAAAAAGTAAACTCAACGTATGAGTACATTTTAGATACACTTTCCATCAAGACCCTTTCACAAATGCCTCTTTTAAGATGAAATGTATTTTAATTATTTTCCAAACTTTAGCCATCCAAGTACCATTTTCAGAGTTCTTACTATATCTGCATTCTACCTGTACTTTTATTTACCTATTACAAGTCTTTCAATTGACTTATTTTTTGACCTATCCTTACCAACAGATGGTGAAATTAGTTTTGAGGTATTAGATTTCTCTCCTAATATACATTAAAATAGATTTATTTTTGTTTCCTTCAAACGTGTGCAAAATTTTTTAAGATTTATTTAAATGTTCATCTGCTTATTCAAGTTATCTTGCATATCTGATAACAAAATTTGGGAGACACTACCTCGGTACATTATTTTATTAAAATGTTGGCTAAGATCTGTGGGAATTGGGGATGGGAATTATTTGGGGAAGAAAACTGTTCTAATTATGAGACACAGGGTGGTGACAAAATGGAGTGAAAAGGAAAGGATTTTTCACAGTCCTGATTAGCGGTAAGACACTTGGGAGACAGAATTTAAAGGGAAAAGAATATTAAGGGTAACCGGGACTTAAAAAGTGCCCTCTACCTCATCATCAGCCTTTGATACTCCTATTACAGGTGTCTGCACTGCACAGTATACATAAGACCTCAAGGTCCAGAGGAGCTCATACCCAAATCCAGGCAAGGTCCCCCAACATATGCACAAATGTGTCAATCTCCAACATTTGTGAAGAACCTCCCAGTACAAATAGTGAGGTTAAGTATAACCTCTTTTCACCAGTGAGGAAACAAAGGCTCTTCTTCTCAATGTCACACTAATATATGGCGGAACTGATAATGAAACTTAAATTTCTTGCAACTCTATGTAACTATGCTACATTAACCTCTGATAGCCAATGAGGGGCAAAAATCCAGTAATAAACTATCTAAGCTACCCACTTTGAAATAATAATAAAACACCAGCTTACATTTTCTTTGAGGCAGTTCAGTATAGTATTAACAGGATGGACTCTGGAACCAACCTACCTGAGCACAAATTCTGGCTCCACCTTGTACCAGCTGTGTAAACTCAAGCAAGCTTTGCCGTTCTATACTCAATTCCCTCACCTGTAAATTGTTCCTACTAATAGTATCTATCTCAAAAGGCCATTTTAAAGATTCTAATAGTATGTATCTCATAAGAACAGGCAGACACAAACATTGCCTCACAGACTAAAAGTGCAATATTAAGTGCTATTATTTATTGAGTGCTTGCTATAGACTAAGCACTTCACACACATTACCTCATTTAAACCTTACAACAACGTTTGAGGTAGGTATTTTCAGTTCCATTTTACCTTTGAGGAAATTCAAACTCGGAGGGGTTAAGTAATTTATTCAATCTTATTATTTTACTAACCTTGTGGTCACTAATTTGATCCTCCAATTGATCTATTTCGCTTACATAGGTTTCTCTAGTTTTTTTAATTTTTACTTTAATTTTGGGGGTTGCATTTTTGCTCTTCCATAGGTGCACATATTCCACTCACCCTTCAATCAAATTTATTCAAGCTAGTAGGCGCCAGAATAGGAATTTAAGCTCTTAGCTATCTGGCGAAATATTACCTCTTAAGATAACCAATATTCTTACTCAACTATATTGAAAGGAAGGTCACAGGAACCAAGAAGTCTGAGTTTCTTCATACACCAATATAACATACACTCAGATTTTTAAAAAAAGAATCATACACCAAAAAAAAAAAAGCACTAAACTGACGTCACAGCTTTCAATATAGGAAATGGCCCAGATATCAGATTCAAATACTGAACTAAAAGCTTCATGTACCAGAAATTACAGGTATCGCTTTAAATGCTGCCTAATTCCTTACTATCTCAGCACCTGAGCAAATACCCCTAAAGGGGAAGGTGATTCAGAGTTTGTAAAAGTGGCTAATCCACCATGTGAAACACTCGAACTCAGGGTTTTGCCTTGGCTGAATAGGCATAAGAGGGGTTAGTTTCCAAGCTCTCCAAGTGCCCATGAAACTAAAGAGCAAGAGAAAAGTCGGAAGCTGGCTTCACTATCAAGAGATTCAAGTCATCTGGGACTCGGCCTCCTATTTCGAAGCCCTCTTCCACCTGCCGAGCCATTCGCTCAGGACCCTACTGCCCGAACGATCCCAAAGTGCCACTAACCGGGCCTCGTGAGGTTTCCAAGTCTACGCAGGCAAATCTCAATGGTCATTCAATTCCCACAAAGCACAAAGTAAGCCACTAGCTCCAATCCCACACCGCCTAAAAAAATAGGTAAAGCCACATCAAGTTTTCTGGACCACCGAAGCAGCCTAGGTGGATCTCAGTGTAAGGGACACCTGGGCGCCAAGAAACGCCCACCAACTCCGGCAGCCCACAGCCACCGTCGAGCCCCCTGCTCTGGGTGCCCGGTACTCAAGGCAGGGTAGCGACGGGGCAACCGCCGCCCACGCGGCCCCACAGACCCCCTCAAATGGGAAGGGAAAAGGTTCCCTCAAACCCGCCCCATCAGAGCTCCGCGGCTCCCGGCCCCACCGCACAGGCTTGGTTCCTGCCAAGTGTGAGTCTGTAGTAATAATGACGAGGGCCGAGACCATGGCCAGAGATGGGGAGAGCCAAGGGAGCGGCGGGCCAGGGTTCCAGCGACCCCAAGAAAGGAAGAAAGAGGATTGGGAATGGGCCGGCTAGTACCTGTCGAGTCGCGACTCGCCGCTCTGAGTGACGCGGCCGCGCAAGGCATTGTGGGGCCAGGGAGTGCTCTTTCCGCCGAGCAGTTCAGCGTCCAACGTGGCTGGCGCCCGGCTGAATCAAGCACCGCCCTGTTTCCTCGGCTCGCCCAGGCCAATCATCAGGTTCTGTGGAAACACGCAGACCCGCCCCTTCCCGGGATCTGAGTTAGTTCCGGCCCTTTTCGAATAGATTGTAGCGTCTCAGGCACCTGCGCTGAGAGATTGCAAAATGTCTGGTGACAGGTCGTTCTATCGCTCAGATATAAGGCTCCTCTCTCCCTGCCGCTTGTACCTGGAGGCAGTTTGTTTCTCGCAAGATTCCCTACAGCAAACATATCCAGGGAAGGGGAGCGAGGAAGTCTCCCTGAGTGAGCAGGTGAAGGACCTGTCCCATTTACCTCCACAAGGTATCTTTGCCCAAGAAGTAGTAGATGATGGCCCTGTGCCCCTTCCTGCCTTTGCATTGGTTATGCATTGTTAAACACTAACTGTCTTCGATGTGCCAAACACCGTGTTGGGCACTGGATTATAGGAGTGAAGGTAACAATAGGTGGAATCCAAGGTATAATAGAAGCAAGAGATGGTAAAGCATAGATCATTACATAATTATAAATTGTGATCATACTATGAAGAGAAATTAGTGCCTGAGATTATGGATTAATTCTGAGACGCTCAGAGAAGAGTTCTTTGGAGAAGTGTCATTTAAGCTCCAGTCACATGAAAAAGCCTTAAAGAATGTCCCAGGCATGAAAGAACTTGGTGTGGTCTAGGAACTGAAAGGAACTCGGTGTGGTGGGGTGCCGGGAGTAATCTTGGACTGAGATGAAGAAGGGGCCAGATCCTGCAGGCTTTTATTGGTTGAATTACAGATTTTAAACTGTATTTTGAAATGCATCTTAAGGTCAATGCGCCTTGGTAGAGAGCAGTAAGTAGGATGTGATTTACATATTTAAGTCTCACTCAGACTATGTGTAGGGAATAGTTTGGAAAAGGGCAGGAGGGGTGGCTGGAAGGCCAGTTTTGCAGCACTTCCATTAGTCAAGGCCAGAGATAGTGACTTGAACTAGTGTAAATGGCCTTTAGAGACAGAGTTGGAAAATTTCAAGACATAAAATAAATTGGAGGTGGACTCAAAGGAACTTAATATTGGATTTATTTGCCAGGAGGGGTAAAGAAAAGAGGAACATCAAAGATGACTCCTTAAGTAACTAGATGGATTAATAAACCATTTACTGATTCAGGGAACATGGAAGGAAAAGAAATTATTTTGGGATATGTTGGATTTAAGGTATTTAAAAATTATGTCAAAAATGTAGATATGTAAGTCTGAAGTTTAGAAGAAAGTTCTGGACTGATTATATAAATTTGGAGATGATTGTAGTTAACTAGCAATTTCATTCATATATATATACATATCTGCAAGAGAAATGTAATCATATGTTCACCAAAAGATGTAATGTTCATAGAATGAATAAATTTTAGAATATTCACAAAGTAGAATAGCATATAAGAAAGAGAATGAACAATCTACAAATACATACAAAACATGGATGAATTGTAAAACTGAGTAAAAAAAGGTAGACACAAAATAATCTTCTTTTTAAAAAAAAATTTATTGAAGTAATACAGGTTTATAACATAATACAGTTTTCAGGTATACAGCATCATAAATCACCGTCTGTATATACTATAGTATGTTTGCCCAGAACTCTAGTTTCCATCCTTTATCATATGATTGACCACCTTTGACAGATTTACTCACCTCCACTCCCCCTTTCGTTCTGGTAACCACTACTTTGTCATCTAGAAGTTTGTTTGTTCATTAGTTTTGTTTCTTTATCTTCCACATACAAATGCAATTATTCAGTGTTGTCTTTTTCCACCTGATTTTACTTAGCATAATACCCTATAGATTATTTCATATTGTCGCAAATGGCATCTCTCCTATTTTTACATAGCTGAATAGTATTCCATAGTATGTGTGTTCCACATCTTTATTCAGTCGTCTGTCAGAGGGCATTTAGGTTATTTCCAACTTTTGGTTATTGTGAATTGCAGTGAACATGTGGTGGATATATCCTTTTGAATTAGTGTTTTTCTATTCTTCAGGTAAATACCCAAAGAGGTGTGACTGGATAATATGGAATTTCTATTTTTAATTTCTTGAGTAATCTCCATACTATTTTTCATAATGGCTGTACCAGTATACATTCCCATCAACAATACAAAGGCTCCTTGACCTCCATATCCTCTCCAACACTTGTTTCTTGCTTTTTATTTTTATTTATTTTTTAGGATTTATTTACTTATGCATACAAGAGCTGGGGTGTAGGCCAGAGGTATGGGGAGGGGGGTGAGAGGATTCACCAGAGACAGAGTGGGGAGCAGATCTACTGAAGTAGACTGCTGAGGGGAGCACCAGGTGAGCAGCAGATGTCTGCTGTGCCATATGGGAAACTTCCTGGCCAGGGACTGAACTCATGCTGCAGTGGTTGCCGATAGCTTCATAATGCTGAAACAACCCATTGCGCAACCAGGGAGGCCCAGTTTCTTGCTCTTTAGATAAAAGCCATTCTCTCAGGTGTGAGTTGACAACTCATTGTTTTGACTTGTGCTTCCCTAACACTA
The DNA here is from genome assembly GCA_004024925.1 of Scalopus aquaticus. NCBI lineage: Eukaryota > Metazoa > Chordata > Mammalia > Eulipotyphla > Talpidae > Scalopus > Scalopus aquaticus. The sequence continues at coordinate 148,828 of PVIJ01001390.1, forward strand.
AGAGATAATGAACATCTTTCATGTGCCCGTTGACCATATTTATGTCCTCTTTGGAGAAGAGTCTATTCATATACTCTATTTTTAAATGAATTGTTTGTTTTTGTTGTTGTTGTTATTGAGTTGTATGAGTTCTTTATAAATTGTGGATATTAGCCCCTTGTCAGATGCATGATTTGAAATTATTTTCTCCCTTCAGTAGAATGCCTTTGTGTTTTAAATAGAGTTTGGAAACAGTCACGTTCTGGCCAACAGAGAAATCTTATTAAACACTTGGGGCAATTGGTAGAGAGATCTCATAAAGTCCAAACTTTAGGTAAGGCTAAAATAACTAAAGAGTAAAGGCAATTCTGAACCTACTCAAACAAGCCGAACAGGGTGCTCTGCAAGTAAATTAACTGCTTCCTTAAAAGTAATAGATTTTAAAGAAAGACAATAAAATCCAGGCACTAAAACATGTGACCCCACATTTTTTCACTGTCCAATTAGAAATTACTATAAAGAATGTAGAAAATGTCAACCATAAGCAGGAGAGAGATCAGTTAATAAAAACAGACCCATAAATGACAAAGATGATGCCATTAGATATAAGCACTTTAAAGCAGCTATGATAAATACAGCAGCGAATGTAAAAGAAAGAAATATGAGAGATATGGAAACAATAAAAAAAACTACTTTGAAAAACCATATTGATTTTTTAGAGCATAAAATACAGTATCTGAAGTGAAAATTTCATTGGATGGACTTTAAAACACTTTAGATACTGCAAAGCAAAGATCCATGAATGAGGAAACAGTGCAAAAAAAATTAGCTACATCAAAGCATGGAGAGAAAAAATTGTTGAAAAGAGTATTTGTGACCTGTGGGGCAATACCAAATTATCTGATGCATGTATTGTCAGAGACCCAGAGAGAGGAGAGGAGATAAAATATGTTTATATTTGAAGAAATAATGGCCTGTTTTTCTCTAAAATTAATGAAAAGCATAAACCTAGGTACAACAAAGTGAACAAATTCTCAACAGGATAAATACAAAGAAAGACACACCAAGGCACATTACACTCAAACTTCTATAAACCAATTAATTAAAAGTAATTATTGGAAACAACCAGGAAAAAAAGCCACTTTTTATGTAGGGAGAGACAAAGAATACTATGGACTTCACATCAAAAATAATGCAATCTAGGGCCTCCCTGGTGGCTCAGCGGTTAAGCGCTGCGCTGTGGAGCTGTGGGCAGCAGCGATGCGAGTTTGACACCCAGCCAGGGAGAATCCCACATGGTGCGGCAGACCTCTCCTGCCTCGCCCGCTGCTCCCCTCAGCAGTGTATTTCTGATCTGCCTGTTCTGCTCCCCACTCTGCCTCTGGTGAACCCTCTCACCGCCCCACACCTTTGGACTGTACCCCAGCTTGTGTGTATAAATAAGTAAATCTTAAAAAAAAATAAATAATGCAATCTAAAAGATAAAGGAATAAAATCTTCGAAGTCCTAAAAGAAAAAGCTCTACTAATTTAGAATTTATATCCAGCAAAAATCTTTCAAAAAATAAAGGTGAAATAAAGACATTTTTCTGGTAAACAAAAGATGAGATTATTCTACTAGCATATCTGAATTATAAAAATGCTAATGAGGGTGCTTCAGAGTAAAATAAAAAGATGATTCCAGTTGGAAATCTGAATTCACACAAAAGGAACAGAAAGTGCCATAAGTGGTGATTACGTAATTTATATAAAGATCTTTTCTTCTGGGGCCTCCCTGGTGGTGCAAAGGGTTAAGTCTCAGCACAATGAAGCCATTGGCAGCCACTACAGCACAAGTTTGATCCCTAGCAAGGAGATTCCCACATGGTTCAGCAGATCTCTCCTGCTCCCCTCAGCAGTGGATCTGCTTGTTCTGCTCCCCACTGTATCTGGTGAATCCTCTCATGCCCCCTCCCCATACACACACCTCTAGCCTACACCCCAGTTCTAGTATGCATAAATAAATAAATCCTTAAAAAAATTTTTTTCTTCTAAAAATTTCTCTAAAACAGACTTAACCATTTAAAGGAAAAAATAGTTAACAATGTTCTGTGTGATTTATAACAAACAAAGTAAAATATGTTGGCAACATAAAGGAAGGCTAACTGCATATAAAATGTTAAAAGATTCTTATACCATACAAGTAAGTAGTATAATTTGAAAGCATAATATGGTAAGTTAAAAATATATATTTCAAGAGGAATGATTACAGGGAGTGGGAGGGAGGAAAAGCTAATAATTAACTAAAAGCTAGTAAGTCAACACAGTAATTTAAATTAGAATATCATAAAATATTTAATCCAAAAGGAGGCAAGAAAAAGGAAAAAATTGAACAAAAAAGCAGATAAGCAAATAAAAGCAAAATATCTAAACAAGTAAATGTAATCTGCTGTGAAAAAAAGTCATAAAATTTGTTGCCTCTAGTGGTTAGATTGACTAGAAAGAGGCCTGAGTGAATTTTCTGGGGTACTGATAAAATTTTGTATTTTTATTGGGATTTGGGTTGCACAAGTGTGTGCAATTTCCAGAACTTTTTAAATAGTATACTTAATATTTTTGTATTTTACTGTATGCAAATTTAACCTCAAAAGGAAAATTTGGCAATTGAAGTCTAAGTAGCAATTTGAAACCACTTTCTGTGTTTTCTAGACTTGTGCGAATGAGTAAATACATTGAGGAAAGTGGAAACCAGGTTTTTTGTATAAAAGAAACCAAGTCTGTGTATAAAAGAATGAAGTTGAAAAAAAAGGAGTTATATAAAAATAAGGGAGCTACTTTAAAATAAGGGAGTTACATAAAAATAAGTGAGTAAAATGCAATTTCCATCAAAAGGAAGCAGAGATCTTTGAGGAAAAAGTTGGTCTCTGGCCTGGGGTACAGAAAGAGCAATGTGAGCCTGGACCATCTTGTACTAGATAGCAAATAAGTGTCAAAGAATGAGAGGGCTCTATCAAAAGGACATAAGAGCCAACTTGAAAGGAATTCCCACTGATGTGATCTGGGATTTCATCAAAGTAAATAATGAAAAATAATGAGTTAAACAAATAATTCATGAGTCCACACTGATAATAAATTAAAAAATAAGTAAATAAATAGGGAATGCTTGCTTTTCCTTATAGTAGAATATCAAGTAATAAATACAAAGGGAATAATGGAATTAGAAAAATGTTAATAGATATCAGTGTCAACATAAGGAGACAAAAGTTTAATGAGGTACACAATATTTGTTTACTTTCAAAAATATCTCCCTAAATTGACTATTGAACAGAGGAATATCAGTAAGTTTTGTGGTGGAGAAGACTGGCAGAAAACACCACATAGCCAAGGTTAATGTCACTAATTTTGGAACAAACTGACTTTATGTGCTTCCTGACATGACTCACTGGAAAGGAGGCTGTAACAGATTGAGTCAGGAGGCAGACACTAAGAGTTTGGAGTACAAGTTGGAATTAACATCTCTGAAGGGAGATAGAGGGAAGTGGGATGGAGAAGAATTTAGACTGCAACGGAGGCCTGACAACACCTCCCCCAACCCAGTGGGGAGCTCTGACTGAGTGTTTATGATCAGAATTTCTTATGTAGGCCAAAATGACCTAATTTTTACAGGCCCTCCTCATTCAGTGACCAAAGGCAGGCTGCCTAGGGAGCGTGAGTGAGACCTTGGGGGAGGCAGTTCCCCATAACTCATGTAGGCTTTTGAAGGATCAACACCACTTAAACCTAGGCATCAACTCCTTTACTGAACTGATAGTGGTAGTGGTGGGGGAGGGGAGGTATCTCCAGGAAGTTTAGTTCCAGGTCCACCACAGCTAGTGCCTTGTGTTGCCCAGGAATCTAGTGGGCCTTTACCTGAGGGGAAAATTTAGAGGAGGGAAGGCAATGAGACAAGCTACTGCTGGTGCTGTTAGTCTCAAGGCTATATTGTTACTTATCCCCCCCTCTTTCACTCAACCATCCCTCATCCATGCAACATGTCCTCATCCTCAATTTCTAACTCTACTTATCTCAGTGTCTTTGGAGTAGCAAAATTTAGAAATTACAAAATTATTTAACATTAAATCATTCATGGTATATCCACAATATAGCATGTTCTACAACTACTAATGTTATGTCAGAAAATGAATAGTAACATGGGAAAGTGCTAATAATAGAATGTCAAGTGAAAAATTGGTGTATAAAACACTATAAGTATAATTCTAGTTTATAGAAGAAAAAAGACTGGAAAATAATATTACAAATTATATATACAGTTTATTTCTAGAGTGAGATTAGTATTTGTCTTTGTTTTCTTTGATAGACTTTCTGAATTTTGCAAATTTTCTTCAATAAATAGATATTCTTTTATAATTAGAGGGAGGGGCCTCCCTGGTGGCACAATGGGTTAAGCTGCAGCACTATGAAGCTATCTGCAGCCACTGCAGCACGAGTTCGATACCCGGCCAGGGAGATCCCAAATGGCGCAGCAGACCTCTCCTGTCTCATCTGCTGTTTCCCTGAGCAGTGTATTTCAATCAGTCTGCCTGTTCTCCTCCCTACTCTATCTCTGATGAATCCTCTCACCCCCGCCCCCCACACCTCTGGCTACACTCCAGCTTGTATGCATAAATAAATAAATCTTTAAAATATGTATATATATAATTAGAGGGAAAAGTTACTAATATAAAAATGCTTCCCTAAACTTAGATAATCCAAATGAGAAGCTTGGCCTGCTACTGTGTGGAGGATAGGGAAAGAGATTGTTGTAAACCCATGGCTATATAAAATTGCATGCTATTATAACAAAAAAAATTATACCTGTTAAAAAACTATAAAATATAAGACTAAAAAAAGTCACCTCTTCACTTTTTTACAATCTTCCTCATATTATTTTATAGGGTATCTTCCACACGAAGCTTTTTCAAATATAGCCATCATATTCCACATATTGTTCTACAACCTGTTTTTGTGACTTAATATTTCATGGACAGTTCCATTTCTTACCCCATCTGTCAGTCTGTGTGGATTTACTTCTTTCTCTTTGACAGTGGCAGATGGTAACATGGATGCACTATAAGTTATTGGATCACTTTCTACAAATGGATGCTTAGGCTCCTTTCTCATGCCATCGCAAGCTTTGCTGTTGCAAGCATGGTCATAGGTGTGCCTTTGCCTAGTTTGTGCATTTAGGTAGAACAGATTCCTCGACGTGGAATTTCTTGGTCAAAGGTATACAGGTTTAAAATTTTTAGAGCTCCTAGCAGATTGCTCTCAAAAATCCTAAACTAACATTCTCTCACCAAAATGTGTGCATTACCCCATACCTTCACCAAAACTGGACTTGTATCATGTTTTTATTTTTTTCCAGTTGAAAAATGAAAATAAAAGTTACTTCCTTGTTTAGCTTGCCAGTTTTTTTTACTAGTGAGGAGGTAATTTCTTGATGTGTTTCTCAGACATGTGTATTTCAACTTTAATAAATTGCCCACTCAGCTTTCTCTTTGCCTAAACAATATAAGAGTAATATTAATTTGATGAAATCATAGATTTAACGTGGCTTTTTCAGATATTACAAGCTCTGTTAACCAAGGATAAAATGTTTCAGGCTAAACAAGTGTTCTAATTTCCCAGTCTTGTGTTTTGAATGTTGGCCTGTTTGGACTCAATTGTCCAAAAATCTTTTGACATTCTCCCCTTTTAAAAAAATAGACTTTCATGCCACACTTTCCAGGTAGTTATGTTCTCATAATCCTCCAGGTGGAGAATCAGAGCACAAAGTATTGTCCTTAGTTAGAGTCACAAAATGGTTCAGTGCCAGACATGCATCTCATAGCCATCGGCCCATCTTATTTTTCAATTATGTGCCCCACACTTCCCTCCAGTTCACTCCCCACCAGTCTCATTTACTGGAATAAAGAGGTAGTTAGTATTCATAAGTTTTATTCAAGCATATAAATATGGAAGTTCATGAAAAAATGAAGTGATTGCACATAAGCTTATAAATTATTTTTTGTTCCTGTTTACAAATAATGTTTTAATTACAGAACACTTCTTGGCTATGGGGAACAATTACTTAGACATAATTTTCCCTCCAATCAAAATTCAGTAAGAAGTGTGTTTTAGTATAGTAGTGCTTGCACACAGAGAGTAACCTCAATGTGACATTGCTGCTGTGGTATAAGAAAAAAAAACAAGGCAAGCTTCAAGGAAAGGACTTTAAACTTTTATTACAAGAGAGCATATTAATTGGCAAAAGTTCTCCAAATCCAAAATACAGTTTCTCTAACTGCTATAAATAGACCCATCATTTCTTCACTGCCTCCATATGGCAGTGACCTTGCTGGATAGAAGGAGAGAGGAGAAAGGCCTAGGTCTTAAAAATGTAGGTGCTAGTAATACTTCCTCTTTAACCATTTTCTGGGGATTTGAAAATATTATTAACACTGGTAATAATTATTTAAAGTAACAAGTAGCTTTTATTTATTTTGTGCTAATTACTGTGCACTCATTTAGTTTTCCAGCAACTTTGTACCCTAAATATTATAATTACTATTATTTTGTAGGACTGACCCTTAGAAAACTTGGCCAAGGTCCAAGCTTAGTCGATGTAAGAGCCAGGATTCAAATTCAGGCCTCAGACTGCACATGGTTCTTTTCACTGTAGTGGTTTACTGCCACTTCCAAGTGGTGGTTATGTAGCTGGAAGGCAAATTGCCTATTTTAGGCTTGTCCTCTCAGGGCACTCACAAGTCTTAGGGATCCAGTTATGTCTAGGGTTACCAATCATTTTGCAACTTTAGAAGGCCAGTGTTAGGGAATGGTACATCCAAAAGTGGACTAAAGCAGTGGGCCACAAGCATCAGGAGAATATCTAGCTGGATTCTAGGGGAATGTGAGTATGCAAAAATCCGCAGGTGTGTGGAGGGAGGAGATGGCAAAGACTCCTGAAGCTACTGAAATTGAAGATGGACGTAGAAAGAGCAGGATAACAGGAATTATGCTGCCCATGCCAGAGATCTTGGTGATTCATTGGAAACCATATAGTGGAGTGGTCAATGCTTTCCAGTGGCCAGACAAAAGGTAATCAGGAGTCCCTAGGAACTGAAGGGGCAGAAAGACCTGGAAGAACCTTAACTTTTCTCACATGGGGAGAAACTAGCCTATGCAAAGGTGGAACTAACTCCAAGTTAAACTACAGGATGGGGATGTAGGAGAAGACGGTAGGTCAACTCTTTGACTCACCCAGCTAGACAGCTAAGTTGTAGGTTACTTCACCCTTTCAGCATAAGTTTTTGACTCATATTCTGGTCTATCATTCCATTTAGCCACGGCCTACTTAGCCACTGCCCATTGGACCACTGGCCAAAGGAGCTGGTCAGCAACCAAACAGACTCCCTCAAGAATGTGAGAGAGTCAAAGGGTGAGTTGGCCAGATGCCACTGCATGGAGCCACAAGGTCATGTAGAGAGTATGCCAGAGAGTTCCTGAAGTGCCACATGCAGCCCAAATTATAAGGGAGAGACACTTAGAACATAGCAATGAAAGTCCAAGAGAAAGGAACAAGACTAGGGGTCCCTAGAGAGAGGTGGAGATAGATGACTCATTTTTATGGTTTCCAATGAGGACAGGCTATTCCTACAATTAGATCTTTATGAGGTTCCCCCCATGTTAATAACAAACCTTCTTTTAATATGAGTTTCTTAAAGTAAATTTCTTTTCTTACCAACAATTTCTGACTCCAAACTGATTTCTGAATAAAATTCCATTGTATTCATTAACAATGGGACATTCCTTCCAATAAGAATTCTTATCCACATACATGGAAAATGGAATTAGAAATCAGAATGTGACTTTGTGGGCAGAGTGTCAGAGTCCCGAGTGTTGGGTCATCTCAGAAGAAATCTGACTCAGAGGCAGCAGTTGTAAAATGTTCCATCCAGGGAAGCACTGGGAAATAAACTATTTGGGGCACCTTATAAAGGGAGTCTTGTATGTTAAAAAAGGATTATATCATTTAATTTGCACAATCCTATTATTTAGTTATAGAAAGAATCAGAAGCTCCAAGAGGTTACTACACTGATCAAGGTCACAAAATTATGCAGCACAAATGGGACTCAAAACTGGGCCACTTTCCTTTCAGGTACCCTGTCTCCTAAAGTACTAACAGCCACCCATTCTAGTCCCTATCCTCTTTGGGCAGTGTGATGGTTAACATTGGGTGTCAGCTGAGTTGGGCCATAGTGTTTTGTCAAACCATTCTTCTGGATGTTTTGGTGATCATGGTTTTTTGGCTGGCATTGACAAAATTGGTGAAAGTTGAGGGGAAAAAATGGTGCTCTCAGTAATTTGGGTGGGATTCACCCAATCAGTGGATGACTTAATTAGGACAAAAGTAAGGAATTCTGCCAGCAAGCACCATTGGACTTGAACTGCAGTATTGGTTCTTCTCTGGATCTCCAGCCTGCTGGCCCATGCTGCAGATTTTGAATTGCCAACCCCTGCAGTCAAATAGCCAATTCCTTGACTTAAATATTTACACACACACACACACACACACACACACACACACACACACACACATTCTGTGTCTCTGGAGAACCCTAACTAATATACAGACAGTGACGGATAACTACTAGTAGATTGTCTTTTTAGTCTGTATGAATTTGGTCCATTGCTTCTAACATTTCAAGCTCATAGAAAACAGCACTCAAAAACCACAAAATGGGATCTGTTACAAAATCTCCCTTCTCTTGTCTATTAAATCTCATTAGATTCCATTTTCAAGAGTGACTTTCCTGACCTTGTCTTCATATTCCAACTTAGCTCAGTGTTTCAAATAGTGGGAATAGTGGGAATATATAAATCCACCAGGATATTACTTGTCATGCTTTAACACCAGCAATATTAAGTACTGATTTTGGACCTATATTATTTGGCACAATCACAAATCTCTATAACCTCTATCCTCACACTAATGTCACTGATACCTGCAAGTGCCAAAGAAGATATGCTAATTTGAAAACTTTTATTGGCTGTAATTTGTTTGAAGATAGTGAACTGAATCACAAATCAAGCTAAAGGAGTCTTCAGTACTCTTCACTAGTATACAAAATTGTTGAAAAATTGTGGAGAGAGTGAGCCAAAGATGAAGCCTCGGATCGACCAGCCAATTATACATATTCTATTTTGAAACACTTCCCTTGTTTCAGTCAACCAATAGATTTTTTTTGGAGTGAAGAGTGAAGAGCAGATGGACATTATTCATTAAAATTGTACTGTGAGCTTTGTGCCAAAGGACACTGATATTTGGATGGCAAGAATGGCCATGTTTTACTGAAATAAAGTTAGTATTGACAATAAAATTGTATCTAGTCCTATGTATTTCATAATAAAAAGGCATACTTATAAATAATCCATTGGCTGAAGGAAAAATTACAACAGAAATTATGACCTTTAAATTTGTAGAACAATGAAATCACTCCCATATGAAAACTTCAGTAATAGAACTAGGACAAATAACTATATCTTATGACTGCTTGCATTAGGAAACATAAAAATCGCAAACTAATGAGCAAAGTATTCAAAAAGTGAGAAAAAGTAATTGAACTAAAAAAAGTAGAAGAAAAAATGAAGATAAATACAGAAATTACTAAAATAGAAAACAAACCAATAAATGATTAATGAAACCGAAATAGATTATTTGACAGGCTATTTTAAAAAGACAAATCTCCTGCAGTCCTGATCAAAGAGGAAAACAGAATGGGAGGAAGCACATATGAATAACATTATTAATGAAAGGATAGATATTTCAAAACATATTGGAGGCTAGTATATATGAATATCATGTCAAAAATTCTAAAAGCATGGTTAAAATGGAAAACTTTTGAGAAAAAATAACCAAAATTATCTAGAGAAGAAAAAGGAAACTTAGACCAATAAGTTTGGACTTGAACCAATACCTAATAAATTGAGTCAATGTTAAGAAATTCACCATCCAAATAAGCATCAGGCCTAGATTTCTGTGTAAAGGTTTGGGGGAATGAGAGGATTTACCAGAGAGTGGGGAGCAGAACAGGCAGATTTACTGAAATACACTGCTAAGGGGAGCAGTGGGCTAGACCAGAGGTCTGCTGCGCCATATGTGGGTCAGCTCCCTGGCTGGGGATCAAACTCAGGCTTCAGCATTGATAGTGCTGAGACTTAACCCCTAGGCCACCAGGGAGGCCCAGGCCAAGATTATTTAAAAAGACTTTTTATTTTGAAATAATCTTAGATTCACAGAAAAGTTGCAAAAATATTACAGAGTTCTTGTTCCATCTTCACCAGTCTTCCCTTTACTGTTAATGATTTACACTAACTATAGCACAACAAACTAAACCCAGAAGTTAACATTGGAGCAATAACTAAAAGCTATAGATTTACAGGATTTGGGTGGTTTTCCCATTAATGTCTTTTTCTGTTTTGGGATTCATTCCAGAATCTCACATTGCATTTAGTTATCATATCTCCTCAGTCTCCTTCAACCTGTGACACTTCCTTGGTCTTTCTCATTTTTCATGATCTTGATACCTTCGGAAAGTACTGGAAGTGATTTTGAAAATGTTTCTCAATTTGGGTTTGTTTGGTATTTTCTTGATTAGGTTGAGTTTATGTATTTGTGGCAAGAATATGCCACCAAGGGGTATATGACATGTCAATATTGACATATCTTGTCACTGGTGACATATTACTTATTCCTGCTGGGACAGCTCTGACTCTGGAGCCTATTTAATGGCTGCATGATGTGGCAGTCACTTTCTTGTCACTTTCCTTTGCTCTGGAAAGAAAAAATCTTATGGTTGCAGAAATGCCCATTTCCAGGTTCTGCCAGGACCAGAATTCTCCCTTGTCTCAACTCTCCTCCCCATGTATGAAGCTCATACCCAGTTTCTTCTCCAGAATCAGACCCGTGATTGTCATGCTTCTGACCTTCAGCATTCCCAGTGCCCATAACTACATCTCTGATTTCTGAAGGGCCTCACTCTACAGGGCTAGCAGTGACTTGACTTTTTGAAAAGCATCTTCTTGCCACTTGCCTTTTTTTTTTTTTTTTTTTTTTTGCGAATAAAGCCACTACAAGAAGTGCCTTCTTCTTTGTCCCAGTTTTCTTTCTATACGAGCCTATTCATTCTGAGGACTTTGGGAATGGGGAGGCGCTTCTTGTTTATAATAATTTCTGTTCAGATCTGGATAGGTTGACTCTTCCCTCAGGTTTGGAAGAGTCCCAAAATCCCTTTCTCTTCTGTTTTGGATCTCTTTCTGTCCTCTCTGTCTTCCATTGTGGATAAATACTTGCCCTGGATCTTCAATGGGGCTGGCAGTCCAGGGACCAGTGTTTCCACCGTACCAGGTAGCTCCCTCTGACCATCAGATGGACATCCATTACCTAGGAAGCCACCATTCCCCCTAGTGCACTCTGGAGATTCAACCAGTGAGACTGAGAGGCCAGAGTGTCTGAATGAGGAGCTGGCCTGGGACTGGTTTTGTGACTTTATTTCAACTTTGTGTTTCAGCTCACCAGTGAGTTGCTTTGAAGGACATGGTAGCCTACATTTCCTGTGGTGGAGGGTACTGTAGGTCACTGGAACCTTGAGACTGCCTGGATACCCATTTTACTCTGGGGACTTTTGAATCTCATTCGATCTAGGGACATCTCTTGATTGTAGCTGAGGAGCTCGGCCTTGATTATCACTCTGGACTAGTTGATCCTTGAAGAAATCAACGTGAAAATGTTGATGATAGGCCAGTGTTCTGGGGGCTCACACAGAAGAGCTGCTAACTGGTCTGCAAGAGAGTGGAGTGCAAGCCTGAGTGCCAGTATCAGAGAAGGTACAGTCCGAGGACCTGAGCAAGCCAAGGGGGACCGGAAGGAACATCACCTTCCCACACTGAGACTCGTGGTAGCCTCTCGCTGTGACACAATGGCTAGCCCCCCTTGGGCCACCATCCCAGCTGGCTGCAAGAGTCAGAAGAGCAAGATGCACCAGAAACAGTATAAACAAGAAGGCCAGGCATGTCTGCAAGAAAAGGCACAGCAGAGCCCCCTTCCTCTCACTTATAAGGTGCTGAAGAATGTTTGCATCAGTTTTGCTGATCACAGCAAAAATAAACTCTAGTCATGCCATAAGACAGATGGCTATGGAACGTCAATGAATTAGAACCGTGTATATTAACAAGGGGCAGAAATAGCAAGTGTTGGGATGTGTGTGTGTGAAATGGATAAAAGGAGTCAAAAGGAACACATATGCAGCTATAAAATAAACAAATCATGGAGATATAGCGTACACCATAGTGACTCTAGTAATAAAACGCTGCACATTTGAAAGTTGGTAAGAGAGTAAATCTTAAAAGTTCTCATTAAAAGAAGAAAAGTAACTCTGAGTGGTAATAGACATTAACTAGACTTTTCACAGTATATACACATTTCCCATGTAGACAAAATATAGACATTTCACAATATATACAACTATCAATCATTATGTTGAACACCTGAAACCAATATATTACCTGTCAATTATACCTCAGTAAAAAGGAAAAAAATGAATATATTTTAAAAAGTAAGTTACAAAAAGAATGTAAGAATATGATATAACTTACGTAAAGTTTAAAATCTGCAACACAGTATTATTATTTTGGATACATATATGAAAAGTTAAAATGTACAGACTTATATGGGAATACTAGACATGACATTCAGGATTTTGATTTTGGGATGGAAGAATCAATGAGACTGATTCAGGGAGGTATATTCAACTGCATTTGAAAGCTCTTAAGCCGAAGAGTAGATACAGTGATGCTCTTTATGTTATTTTAATACCTTCTCATATATCTGAAATAAATTACTTTTAAAGAAGAAATTTGGAGACTTGTAGTTTAAGTTTTTTAAGTTTTTACACATTAATAAAATACCTTAATATAAACTCTACATGCATAATTTCCCCTTTTGGCACCTGTATTTTACTACTCAAATGAATTGAAGAGAATATGGAATGAGGAAGTGATATTATTTAAAAGTGTGAACCAAGGCTTCCTCTGTTGAGAATCAGAACTTGAAATAAATTAGATTTGGTTCAGTCTGGAGTATTAATTGGATTTAATTATTTATGAACTAAGTGTCATAAGGGTCCATGATCCTTAAACGAACTAATCACATTTCAAAGGGCATTGAAAACCATATAAATGTAATAAAGTTGCATAGTCTAATCATCAGCACATTACCTGAAAGTCTGTGGAAGAAGTGGTCTATTTAACATTCTAGAAACCAACTTAGAATTTTGCATCAGGTTTTGTACAATGTCATTTAATGCTCGTGGAGAAGAAACAAGATTCTACACACACATACACACACAGAGAGATAATAATAATTGCTATGAATCAAGAAGTAAGAGTAGCTCAACTCTCTGCACTTAAGATTAACAAAGAAGCAAAAACCAAAATCTGGTCCCTTGACCTTAAGATACTTACAAATTAGAGTGGAAAAAGGATTTTCAGGATCTTATAAATGTGATAGCTTTTAAGATGTTAAGAACTTTTGGATTCTTAGCAAAAAAAAAAAAAAAAAAAAAAAAAAAAAAAAAAAAAAAAAAAAAAAAAAAAAGGGACCAAAATGATTCCCTCTCATTTCATGAGTTTGTTCACCCTAGCGCATTAATAATTTGGTTACAAGACAATTTTTCCAAAAGGGAGAAAGGCTGTGATATGTGCTCAGTGAAAGGTATTTCATACAGTGTACTATTTTTCATGGGAACATCTTTTGAACTGTTGGATTTGGCCACAAATGAAAACCAAAGCATGCTGGTTGCAGAGAGAAGCCATGGGGAGATGAGCTCTGGTAAGGATGTCACATTCCTGACATAGACAGGAGCCCTCTTTCATGTCAGAGTGAAAAAAAAGTGAAAAGCTAATATACCCAAGTGATGCTGCATAAGACATAAGGATGCAGGCTACGTGAACACCTAAACCTAGTTTCATTACTAAAAACAATATATATTAGTTGCAATAATGTGATGTGACACCAGCCCTCTTACAGGCGGATTTGAGGATTCCTGTGTTGAAATGCAGTTAGCTTTAGACAAGATAGGCTTACCACAATAAACATTTATTTGTCAGTCATATCACAGTCCAGCGTCTCAGGCTGTTCCCTCTGCGGGTCCTCTCCAAAGGGAGACTCAAAGATCTTGGTTCTTTCCTCTAGATCATAAGGCATCCAAGGGAGGGAGGAATGGAGTGTCATATAGGATGTTTTAAGAGATAACCTGAAGGTGGTTTACACCACTGCCCCAACATTTCACTGGATAGAAATGGATTGCACCTGCAACATAACTACCAGGAAGACTGGCAAAGGTCTTCCTGGTTGTCCAAGAAGAGCAAGCTGAAATAGGGACAAATCATGCTGCACTGGCCAGACAATTGGGATCATGAAAATTGTTGAATAAATAAAAAATTGCTAGCTTTTGAAACTTGCAACTATAGACAATATAGGACACAAAATGCAACCAATTAAAACAACTGAACAGCAAATCTTAGTGTAAAAAGAGACAAAAATCCATCTTAATTTTTCCCTAATTGTGCAAAAGCTCAGTAAGATTGTTTGTAGAATTTATGATGCTCCTAATTGGACAGATCTGGTAGTCATAAATAAACTTCATATTCCATTAAGGTCCATTACTCTCTGTCTCTATCTGTTGCAAAACGTAACCCAAGGTAATTCTGCATCCAAGGTAATTGCATTTTGTTGGAAAAAAAATTCTAAATTCAACCCTTTATTTGGGTTAACTTTTTTAAAAAAGAAAGAAAAGGAACAAATTAATTGTACATAACAATAAAGCTGAAAAAATTTCTCTACCACTGGCTAGACTCCCTCTTGCTTCCACACAGCTCCAACCTGTATTAGGAATTTAAAATGCTCAGAAAACCAAAGGCATGCTTTTCTCAACATTTTTGGCAAAGACCCTGTGAGTTGGGGTGGTGCCTTCTTGGCCCTCCTCACTTATAACAACCAACCAGCCTGCAGAAAGAAGGCCTTGAAACCGTGATGTGGTCTGACAGTGGTGCTTCTTAACCGTCTTTTGCATTATAGATCTATCACTAATGCCACTGTACTAATGCTACTGTCATAACCTCTGACACGAACTGGCATTGAGAGTTCATCACATGCCAGGCTGTACTCTCCACAAACATTCTATATTGATGCTCAAAACAATGCACTCTGGAGAAATCATCACAATGTCCTTTGTGCAGAAGGAACTAATCTCAGAGAGGTCAGGTGACTTGCTCAAGCTAGCACAACCAGCTAATGACAGCATGGAGAAAGTTCTGCTCCCAGGTCTGTCAGCTTCACAGCTTACTTAAGTGCTTAGCAAAACTCCTTCACTGGCCTTCAGATAACAGATAACTGTAATTACTGATACGCTTTATTAGGTAAGGCCTGTTAGCACCAAAAAAAAAAAAAAAAAACCCAGAAAAGATGAAAATCACCTATCATTCTTGTATCAAGAGGTAACCACAATTTATTGCTGTATTTCCTATAAGCCTTTATTCCATGCCCTTGGGTTGAAATAGATGCAAGTTTTTTTTAAAAACTTTTGTTGAAATACAATTCATAATACATAATGCACCCATTTAAAGCAGGTGGATTCAGTAGTTTTCAGTATCTGTAGTGCTGAATCACCACTTCCATTTAATTTTAGAATATTTTCATGTCTCCAAAAAGAAACTATATCCGTTCAAACTACCTGCCGCCTCTGGATAACTGCTAATATACTTTCTGTCCCCACAGATTTGCCTATTCTGGATACTTCAAAAGAATCATGATATGTGGTCTTTTGTGACTGACTTCTTTCACAAAGGATGATGTTTTCAAGTTTCATCCATGGAATGGCAGGTATTGGAACTTCATTTCATTGAATAATATTGAATAATATGGCACTTTCAATTTATCTATCCATTGATGGATATTTGGGTTGTTTCCATTTCTTGGCTATTATGTAAAATTCTGGTTTGAACACACACATATAAATTTTGTGTGGATATACATTTTTGTTTCTACCAGGAATGGAATGGTTGGCTTATATATAACTCTCTAATTTTCAAGGAACTTCCAAACTGTTTTCCAAAGCAGGTACATCATTTTACATTCTACAGCAATGAATGAGAGTTTTGATTGCTCCTTATCTTCTGCAACACTGGTTATGGGTGTGAAGCAGTAGCACACTGGTTTTCATATGCATGTCCCTAATGACTAATAATATTTTTATGTACTAATTGACACTTTGTATATTTTCTTTGGATAAGTATCTATTTAAATCACTTGTCCATTTAAAAAATCAGATTATGGGACTCTGGTGGCACAACAGGTTAAGTCGCAGCACTATGAAGCTATCCACAGCCGCTGCAGCACGAGTTCGATCCCTCACCAGGGAGCTTCCCACATGGCACAGCAGACCTCTCCTATCTCACCTGCTGCTCTCCGCAGCAGTGTATTTCAGTCAATCTGCTTGTTCTGCTCCCCACTCTGTCTCTGGTGAATCCTCTCACCCCCCACACCTCTGGCCGACATCCCAGCTTGTATGCATAAATAAATAAATCTTTATAAAAAATTGGATTATGGGCCTCCCTGGTGGCACTGAACTGTGGAACTGTTGGCAGCGGAGACGTGAGTTCGATGCCCGGCCAGGGAGATTCCCACATGGCGCAGCAGACCTCTCCTGCCTCGCCCGCTGCTCCCCTCAGCAGTGTATTTCAGTCAATCTGCCTGTTCTGCTCCCCACTCTGTCTCTCGTGAGCCTTCTCGCCGTCCCACGCCTCTGGCCTGTACCCCAGCTTGTATGCATAAATAAATAAATCTTTAAAAAAAATTGGATTATATGCCTTTTTAGTGGTGAGTTGTAAACCTTCCTTCTATATTCTGAATACAAGTTCTTTATGTGATCCCATATCTGATTTGCAAATATTTTCTCCCATTCCTTGGGTTATCTTTTCACTTTCTTGATGGCATCTTTTAAAGAACAAAAATTTTAATTTTGATGAAGTCTGATATTTCTATTTTCCTTTTGTTGCTTGTGCTTTTGATGTCAGATATAGGAACTTTAAATAAAAATATTTTAACAACAAATTAGAGTAGATATTTTGCATGCAGATATTTTTCCATCTTATACTTCCTGAGCATTTTCACCTATAACTTATCTTAAAATTTTCCCCCAAATTTTTACTTTAAGTCTATGTGATCTAGGGTTTTTTAAAAACACTTTAGGTTACTGACTTATTACCAAAGTATGTAATTCAGGAACAGCAATATGGAAGAGACACTTAGAGCAAAGTATGGGAAATGGCACAGAGTTTTCCTGCCCTCTCCATTTTCCCCAGACCTCTATGTGTTATCCAACTTGATGCTCTTACAATTCCATCCTTTTTTTTTCCTTTTTGGTTTTTATGGAGGCTACATTATATAAGCAGGGTTGATTAAATCATGGTATAAGGTGCCTGCTTCTATATTATTAAGATATAGCTTTATCTAGTCTTTCAGTATATATTGGGATAGGAGAAAATGTTGGGGAAAACATTGCCCCCCCAAAATTTCCAAACTAGCAAATCTCAATCCAAAAAAAATTTTTTTAAGATTTATTTATTTACGCATACAAGAACTGGGGTGCAGGCCAGAAGTGTGGGGTGGTGAGAGGATTTACCAGAGACAGGAGCAGAACAGGTGGATCTACTGAAGTACACTGCTGAGGGGAGCAGCAGGGCAAGGCAGGAGAGGTCTGCTGCACCATGTGGGAAGCTCCCTGGCCCGGGATTGAACTCATGCTTCAGTGGCTGCCCATCGCTTCATAATGCTGAGACTTAACTCGTTCGTTGCACCACCTCGGAGGCCCACAATCCAAAAATTTAATAACATTCTCACTTATAAAGTAATATAATCAAATCACAAAAAAATATAAAAGGTAGAGAAAAGAAACTAAAGTAACAATATCCTCATCCTAACACCCAGTCATTGTCATTTTAATGTATTTTCTTCTGGTATATTTTTAGCATATCTTTGAAGAATTGCAATTATACAGTCTCTGTAATTTTGCATTCCGCTGTAAAAATTTAACCCACCATAAGATTTCTCCCATGTGTCTCCCTAGTTTTTGTAACTATCACTTTGACCAAGTGCAGACTATGTCAAATTGTTGCGGGGAAAGGAGGTTCTGAACAAACTTCACAAATAGGTTTTATGGAGCTCACCCCCACCCCAGACCAAAGAGATCCAAGACATCAAGCACTACAAATTCCATGTTATCACCACGGAAGGGAGGATTGCTGGGAACTGAGAGTGGTGTTAAGCACCTGGTATATAACCAGACATGTGCGCCTTGGGGGTCCTTGGTTTTTCGCCAGCTTTCCGCATGGAATTGGGGTTCCAGCTCAGCGGAACTGGTAGGACGAATTCATCAATTTATCCCTCTTTCTTTCTCTCTGAGTTATTAATTTCTTCATTTCCCCTTTTTTGTAAATGAACACTTTATTACCCTTTTCTGCATGCCTGCAGTTGAGTCTTAATTATAAGTCCCTTTTATATGGAGGTGAGGACCCGAACTCAGGCCAACCCATTTCACTTTGGGGTTGTCCTGTAACAACATGAATGTACTATAATTTACATAACTATTCTTTAATTGAATGTTTGGTATTTTTTCAGATGCCTCTTTCTCCTCCTTTCTGTTATGAGTAATGTGTAGATAAATATTTTCTTGCTTATAGCTATTTCCAAACTTGTGATTATTTCCTTAGGATACATTCCTAGAACTGGAATTGCCAAACTGAAAGGTATAAATTTTTTTGTGCTTCTCTGTACATATTGCCACTTTAAAATGCTATTGGTGATGACTGATGATGATACTTTGGGGACCGGCATATAAAAAGTGCTTTGTTAATTTAAGCTGGGGGGGGGAGGGGAGGCTCCTTGTTTTAATTAATTGGCAGTTCATTTAATTCCTACTTATGTTAAACATCTCTTTGTAGATGGGACTTTCTAGTTTTATTTTACTTTAAGCTAATTTAAAAAAAAATTATTTATTTTTACATAGAAAAACTGGGGTGTGGGCCACAGGTTTGGGGTATGAGAGGATTCACCAGAGACAGAGTGGGGAGCAGAAAAGGTGTCTCCAGTGAAATATACTGCTTAGGGGAGCAGTGAGGGAGACAGGAGGGGTCTGCTGTGCCATATGTAGGTTAGCTCCTAGGCTGGGGATCAGACTAAGGCCTCAGCGTTGGTAGTGCTGAGACTTAACCCCTAGGCCACCAAGGAGGCCCTAGTAAGGTATTTTTTTTTTTTTTTGTTCCCCTAGGCAGAAGGGTAAGTGGGATGAAAAGGCAGATTAGTGGGAAAAAAAAAACACGTTCATTTATATAGGGTATTATTATATCTGATACTGCTCATGTTAAAATTTTATAGCCAAATTCCTATCATTTTGTAGACATCTTTTAGTATATAATTATTTTAAATATAGCTCATTATTTTAATTATCTCTAATTAAAAGCACTTTTACATATCAATGTGTATTCCAGTAAAAAGGAACTTTGAATTCTTTTCCATTTTATAATGCAGTCCTTATTTCTCTCTTTAAAATAATTTTATATGTGGGCAATAACTTCCAGGGAGTTCCTTTAGATAAGCCATGAATTTTAAAAATAACCCACATTTTCATTTTATTGTGCTACAAAAATAAATGTTAAAGGACTTTTCTCTGTTTTTATGCCTTCACTAAGTACTTTTCTTTTATCTGATTAGTCACATGCTGGTTTCAATGAATACTAACTACTTCCATTTGGCATTCTATTTCATAGGGAGAAAGTAGATTCACCATGTCCTAATTATCATTATTATTCCATTAGTGGGGTAGTCCCTGGAGACCTCAAGAATGTGTCCTGTTATTTGCAGTCATGGTCCATCATAACCACCTGGAATTAATGCACAATTAAGTTGAGTCATGAATATCCCAATTCAGATGCCTCTCTTGAAAAAAAGAAAAGAGTTGGGGCAATTTCAGAATATATTTTTTTCATTGTTTTTTAAAAGAGTCTACCTGAAGTTTATAAAATTATATTTATTTACCACTTGATTTTGGATTTTTCCCAATTTTGGATTTTTTGAGTGTGGGGACTTATTTGAAAAAAATCAAGGAAAGTCCAATTTACTTTATTTGGAGGTCTTACACTGTTTCCTTCTCCTCCTCCATTACCTTTTTCATCCCTTCTGTGGTTGGTTCCTTCTTTCTTTTCCCATTACTGTTTTATCTTAACCTCATCAAGGGGTCCATGCCCACCTATTCGCTCCTTCTGGGTGCCCGTTTTTTGTGTGTTTGTTTTGTCCTGCCCTTTCTTGGAACATTACAAATATCTAGATGTAGCTCTAGTTAAGGGGACCCCATTTTTCATAGCTCCTATTCTTTTTATTTCACATTGACATTGTTTTAATTTTTGTGTATTATCAAAGTAATTCATGTCCATTATAAAAACTGTAAAAAGAAAAGAAAAGCAGGAAGAAATGAAAACCATCTGTTATTCCAACTTCCAGATGTAAGCACTATTATTTTACTACTGTATTTTATTTAATGTGTTTTTAATTTAAAAACAAACAAAATAGGACATTATTAGACACATTTTTATAGCTAGTTTTTCTCACTTCACAATTCATCAGAAGTATTTCACCTCTAATTCATCTAAAAATTTAATAGATCACTGAAAAGCAATTGGACTACCTACAAAAGCAGAATAAAGAAAATGAAAATCACCTATAATTTTATCATCCAGAAATAATTACTCTTAATATTCTAATCTACTTATTTCTAGTCTTTTTTTCTATGCATGTTCCTTTGTCTATTATTACAAAACTAGAGCAAACTTTATAGAGATTTTATAAAATATTGAATTCTGTGTGAAATTATTCAACAACTACTCAATAAATGTTTATTGAGTATTTACCATGTCCTGGCAAAATGGAGAAGTAGACAGAAAATGTCTCTTTACCTTCATAGAATTTCTATTCCAGTGAGGATAAAAAACAATACACAAACAAATAAGAATAGATAT
Source organism: Scalopus aquaticus (assembly GCA_004024925.1). NCBI lineage: Eukaryota > Metazoa > Chordata > Mammalia > Eulipotyphla > Talpidae > Scalopus > Scalopus aquaticus. The sequence goes on from PVIJ01001390.1 coordinate 169,933, forward strand.
GACACTCTGAGTAACAGCTCTATGGAATAAAAGAAAGCAGGGTGAGGAGGTGGAGACAATTGAAAAGGAAGCTGGCTCCACTCTATAGGGTGCTGAAAGAGCAGGGCTTCCTGAGATGATATTTCAGCAGACTCCAAATGAAAATAAACACCTAGGGCCTCCCTGGTGGCACACTGGGTTAAGTCTCAGCACTATGAAACTGTCAACAGCCACTGCAGCACAAGTTCCATCCCTCTCCCCAACATGGTGCAGCAGACCTCTCCTGTCTCACCCGCTGCTCCCCTCAGCAGTGCATTTCAGTCAATCTACCTGTTCTGCTCCTCACTCTGTTTCTGGTGAATCTTTTCAACACCCCACACCTCTGGCCTACACCCTAGTTCTTGTAAGCATAAATAAATAAATCTTTAAAAAAAAAAAAGAAAGAAAAGAAACACCTAGAATTATAGTGTTATTTTTCTGGATTTTGGGTATTTGTGCTTTATTGGTGCTTTTTAGTCTCATTTATGGTTTTTCTTTTTCTTTCTAAACAAATATTTGTACTTGCCACTAGATGTTGTTTTGATGAGAGGAGTGTGGAGTCCTTGGGTTAATTCTGAGAACAGTTTTGCCAGAATTCCCCTTTCAATTGCATATGGCAGGTTTACCCAGGAGCTGAAGACATTTATAGAGATATAGGCAGGTGAAGGTTACATTTTAAAAGAACGGGTTAATTAGGAAAAGGAGAAAGAAAAGAGACACCTATATAGTCACAAGGCAGGCAATCTCTGGGTGAGTGCTACATTTTTCAGTGCAGAAATTGTTCTAACACAACATTCTTCTTTTGCGGAGGGATTCATGCATTTATAGAATTGTTCCTTTTTGTTAAATTAATCACTCTTAGGGTGTAACTGGTTAATTTAAAGGACGTGTGATTGATTCTCTAATGGTCTTCAATCTCCATCTCCTCACCTCTGGTCCATGTCTAAGGGATATTTTCTATAGCAATCCTTTTCATTTTTATTTTTATTTCTATAGCTGGTTTAAGGACTAAGTTAATCATTTCTACCCCCACCTCCTGTTTCTGGCCTTGTGAAGCTTCCATTCTAAATTGTCTGCTCTAAACCTCCATCATCAAGTCATTTTAGCCCCAAAACAGTATGAACTTCAATCCTTGCAAATGAAGACTCACAGCAGTGCCCTGTGTGAGGGAGGTTGAGAGCTTTGACTCTTCAGGGCAGAGTGGGGGTGTGTGTGTTGGGGCCAGTGCTTAGATGGGTCATGTTGGTGGGTAGTTCCTGGCTCAGCAGATCAGAAGCCCCACTTGGCAGCAAAGTCTAGGAGCAGATTCACATTATAGAATGTTGTGCAGGTTCAGCATTTGGAAGCCCCAAGGACATCTGGAAGTGAGGCTGTAAACTGGAAGCCGGGTTGAATATGAGGAGAGCAAAAAGTTACCCGCCCAGATGCCACCGCAGGCTTCATGCAGCAGAACAATCTCTTCCCCACCCTGGCTGATGGAGCTTGGTTATTTCCAACTCATTCTATGAGCAAATGCTACTAGCAATTTACCTGCTTCAGATACCTCTTTTATTTTTCAACATGTTGAAGACTTTTGAAGTCCCAGTGTCTACTTGCATTCAGATAAGACCCTGCATGCTTTCACATGTTCGTTTATTTGTTGATAGAAGAATTTTGAAATCCAGACCCATTTCTTTCCATGCTGCAGAAAGTGGAAGGTGGTGAAAGCAGTTGGGAGATGACAGAAATTAATGTCTGAGTCTGTGGAAGCTTTAACATCTTGTTAGCAGAGACATTTGCTTGGCAGACTCCCAGCCTAGATGCCAGGCTGAACGCTCAGTGATGTGGCAGCATTTGAAACCTCATGTTCTGCATGTGCTGTTGCTCACTCTGTGGTCCAGACAAATATAGTGGTGTTGTTACCATCACTTACTTTGCTGCTTTGAGTCTTAGAGCCAAGATATTTTTAGCTACATGGGTCCTGTACTTCACTGATAATGTAGACTGATTTACATATATAGCTTCCTATTGAGTAGTGCTTTTTTTTTAGAAACAAGTCTCAGGATATTTAAGGTAGCAATAGATCACAGGCAACTTAATTACTCAAGCACAACAAAAAAATGTCTAACATTTTGGAGAATAGTGTTGTTGGGAAAATTTCTTTCCCTTGACTTTTTAAAAAGTTTTTCTACATTTGCTTGCATATGTTGTATGCTGGTGAGGCCCGCAGTATTCAAGCCACTGATTGGGACCCCCAAGTGAACATTACAACAACCTGGATATCTTTTGAAACATGTCAATGCCAGGGTCCCATTGTCAGAGATTTTTGGGTCAGTTTGGTTCAGATTTTGGTTATCTTGGTTTTAACAGTCTTTAAAGCTGCCCAGGGGATTTGTCGTGCAACTATGATTAAGAACCACTGTATGTGGGAAAAGATGGGCTAGTGTGTCAATCTAGCTTTTCCCCAAAGATTTAAACAGCAGGAAATTCTGGTGAGTGTAAGGAATTTAGCCTTCCAGAATTATTTCAAACCTCCAGAAGCTGGTGGTAACCCTTCCTTCCTTTTCCTTATCCTATGGGACTTGGGGTTGAGACAGGAAGGGCCTGTGGGGTCTGTGAGGTCCCAACTCTCAGTTCAGGCTGTGAAGTGACTATTACGAAAAGAATTCCATCTCTCTCAGCTAAAATATTCATGGTAGGAGCTCTGACGTGTTTTTGACTTTGCAGTTGGAAGTGATCTCTGTGAAAACACACATAAGAGAATCCAGTGGGAGAAAAGTTCAGATCACAGAGCGCCAGCACTGGGAGGGCGCATGGAGACGTGGCAGGAGAGTTCCTGGAAAGCACGGCTGACTGAGGCGCCCCACATAAAACCATGGACAATAAAATAGGCTGCTAATAATCAACCCCAAGTAAGAGGATCAAGAAAAGGTATCTGGGCTCAGTGCTTAGAACCAACCGCATAATGTTGATGGATGAGAAAAGAAAGTGAAGCTCCACAACTTTTTTCTGTTTGCTCTGACAAAGGGAATGAACACTATACTGAAAACATAGAATGATATTTGGTTAGAAGGAACTGAAATCCAAGACATAAAGTTTAACTGGAAAAAAAAAACCCTTGCAAAATCAGCTTGGAAACTTCAAAAATTAAAAAAGTAAAACAGAAACAAGGCTGGATTCTTATCTCATTTGTTAAATAAAAATAAATTTGAGATATATTTTAAAACAGGAAAAACACAAGTAAATTTACATATGATTTGGGAGAGGAAAAGGGTTTTCTGAATCTATCTATATATGCATGCAGCTATCCGTGTACACAAACATACGTACACATAAGAAGCATACTACACATTTGTTTATGAATGAAAAACCAAAACACTTAGAAGGATACACATCGAACTTGACAGCATAGTAGTTATTTCTGGGATGTGAAACTGGAGGGCAATAAAGTGAGCAGTTTATGTGTCCATCTATCCACACATACAATGTTACTAACTATATATATTTTTTATATATAATATATATAACATATTTTACATATATCTGGAAATTGATTCGGTATTGATATTTTTTCATAGAAGAGATACAGAATAAAAGCAAATTTTTAAAAATCAATATTGGTAAAAGGAAAACATTTGCCTTAAATAATTTTGTATCTTTTGATCCAGACACATCCCATCCCAGTAGCACAGGGGTTAAAGTCACAGTGCTATCAAGCTATCCACAGCCACTGCAGCATGAGTTCAATCGCCCTCAGAGAGCTTCCCACATGGCACAGAAGACTTCTCCTGTCTTGCCTGCTGCTCCCCTCAGCAGTGTATTTTAGTAGACCCGCCTGTTCTGCTCCCAGCTCTGTCTCTGGTGAATCCTCTCACCACCCCCCACCCCTGCACCTCTGGCCAGTTCTTGAATGCATAAATAAAAAAAAAATCTTAAAAAAATTAGAAGACTGCTAAGAAATTTCTATTGGGCTACACTCTATGTTACACAATATTTTAACCTTTATCAAACTTGCAAGTGATCTGAAGTGAAAGAAAACTTGTCAGAGACAGAAACAGAATCTAAAACATCCTGTCAGTCTAAAAAAGATGAATTTTCAAAACAAATGAAATTGGAATAATGGGGTCTTAAAATTATGACAATAATAAAATTTGCAAAGATCTTTAAAAATTAAAATTCCCAGGTTTACCTCGAGGAAGTTTGTGGCAGAAACATCGTATGTTGGTGGAACAGAGATACTGCTCATTTGATGGCGACTGTGGAAGCTTGAGACCCTGATGAGAAAGGTCAAGGGGTAGAAAAATCTGTCACCTATAACCTATTGGAGAAGGTGGCAAAGGTGTGCCTTTGGTGGTCTGTGGTGGCAATACCTGATGGGAGTATCCAAATATTTCAATTAAAAATAAATAAATTTTAAAAAGTTTTCATTCTAAAAAAAAAAGAAGGGTATTTAAAAATCTTTGGCAATAAATTCTTAAACTAGAAAACCACTGTGATCTCTGGAGCAGTTAACTGTGCCTGTGTTTAAATCTCAGTTCCACCATGGATCAGGCGAGGCACTTTAGGCAAGTACCTTTATTTCTATGTACTTCAATTTCATCATCCATGAAATGGGTGTTTAATGGGTGTTAAAATTAAATAATGAAACACTAATAAAAACAGTTTAGTACAAAATGAATCATCTGTTTTCAATATGTTAGCTATTTTTATTATCATTTAAACAGGAAGGCAAAAAGCATAAATGGTCAATAAACTAATGTTACACCAAAATATGAGTTACCAGGCAGTAGATTTTGATTTCTTAATGACAGAATCAAATCTTTGTGCTCAAATAAATATTTTCTGCCCAAAGAAAAAACACCAAAGGCTAATCTTCTTTCACATCAATTTCTGGTCATCTTCCCCATCCAACTATCTTTTATTGGTAAAAATATAAATTTCTAAATATGTTTGTAGAGTTTGCCAGGAATTTTATTACTTTTCTGTTTATTGATTGGCAAAATTTTTATTCCCTATTTTACAAATGTAAGAGGCTAAATTGATTAGATATGGTATTTGGTCTATTTGCCTTACCTGCCTTAAGAAGATGGCATTTGAAAGCAGGAGATTGTGACGAGAGTATTTTGCATTCCATCTCTATTTTATCTGGCTCTGATTTATGGTTTTGTTCTTTTTTCCAGTGAGAATATAAAACTGGTAGGTTTTTTCTTGAGAAAATAAAAAATCTCCAGAACTAGCCAGAGTTTAGGAAAGCAATTAATTACATATATTTTTGGTAACAATATAAATATGTGCACTGCTGAAGGACAACATGTTATCACAGACCTTAAAAGCAATCATATTCTTTGACCCAGGAAGCCACATATAAAAATTAGCAAAATAATAAAACCAGAGGTGTCTATGTCAGATTTGTGGTAAAGAATATAAATAACATAATATCTAATAACAGATTTGAATGTTAATGATGTATTTATAGCTTTTATATAGAATAAACTACTACATAGTAATTGTTCTCAACTGAGGGTGATTTTTGTCCACAGGGGACATTTGGCAAAGTTTGGGGACATACTTGCTTGCCACATGCTGGGGGGGTGGGGGGGTGAGGTGCTACTGGCTTCTAATGATACTGCTAAAAGTCTCACATTATACAGGAAAGCCTTTCACAGCAAAGAATTATCTGGTCCAGAATGTCAAGAGTGTCAAGAAATAGTGTGGAGAAACTCTGTTATATTGACCTTAAAAATGATCTAATGATACAGGAAAAAGTTTAAACATTTGGTAAAATTTTTAAAAAGTTATAAAAGACTAAATATTTCACTTGTGTGAGATTAAAAAAAATTGGAAGACTATGCACCAAAGTAGTCAGTGGAAATTAAAGAGTAGCAAGGTTATAACTTGATTTAAATTTTCTTCTGCATGCTTTTCTGCACTTTTCAAAGTTTCTTGTAGCATGTGTGTTACCTTGAAAATCAATGCAGCAAGATATTCAGTGAAAATTAACTGTCAAGGTCTTTTCTGTGAGCAATATGAAAAGGTTTTGTTAATAGTGAGCCTGTAACCTTGGATTAGATTAACCATGATGTATTTTATTAGATCTGGAACAAAGGCTCCTTGGTCCTCTGTACCGGTGCAGGTCAGGACTCACCTGGACTCTTCTGTTCAGGACTGGACATCATATTTATCAGGCACGAGTAGTATATATACACAGTGCCTACTTATGCAAATATGTGTGTGGGTGGGTGGGTGAGTGGATGCGTGCCTGCGTTTGCTTTAGTAGAAGTGGTGATCCAGTCTGACCCAATCAATTGAGCATTCTCCGTAGGCAACTCCAGGATGACTTCCTAGGTAAGTATTCAGTCTTTCAGAGCTCCCCTTCTCCCTTCTACAAGAGGGACAGTGGACAAAGGTTCAATTTGTCCCCAGGATAGCCGGGGAGAAGGGACATAGATCCACGCCTGGCCTCGCAGCTCCTTGCTCCCTCTGCTGGTCAAGGCTGCACCTGGCGGGGTGGCTGCTGAGGGGGCAACTGGCTCTGATCCGGGGCATACTGCTGCTGCAGCTGAAGCTGAGGGCCCTTCTTTCCTTCTCCCATCTTGAAGCAAACATTTCATTCGTGCTGTTGCTGTGGACCCCTGAGGTCGGCCTGTGATCTCACTGCGGTGACAGCTTCTGGCAAGTTCAATAGCCAGTCTTCCAGACAACTTCTGTACCCCTCTCCCGGGCAGAGGGAACTCGGAGTCCTGGCCACACAGGAGGCAGGGCAGCCCAAGGGAGCTGACCTCAGATCTTCCCTGCTAAACTGGATGGCAAAGTTTATTTTTTAGGGTATTCCCTTTTTTTCCATTGTAATTTGGGGAGGGGAGATAGAAGTGCTTTTTATTTTAATGTAATCTCATTACATATAACAAGTTGTATATACCCCTTGCACAGATTCATTATAAATTTATATTTTGTCTCTTTTGTTTTGTTGTGTATATATGTATATATGCATGTGTGTGTGTGGATACACACACACCTCTCTATATTTTTTTTTAATTATTTGAGATTTCTGTTATGCAGGTTAAAATATAAGTCCTACTATGATCCCAGATATAGACAAAATTATTCTAAAATTTATATGAGAAGGTAAAGGAACTACTAAATAGCTAAAATTGAAGGTGGGCACAGGTGGTCCTCAGCCAGGATATGTTTTTTGTCAAGTATTATTTTAAAGGTGCATTTTGGAAGAAGAAAAACTTGTTCATGTCCTTCCCACAAATATTCCAAAAAGCCATTCCAGAAGTTCATGTCCATGGGCATGTGTGCCTTCTCAGGAGCCCCCCCCAGGAAGGGGTTCACAGCACGCTGTCAGAATTAAGTGGCTCCCTGGAGTTTGGCGTATGGCTGCAGCAAGCAGCTCAGTGAATGTGTGCTCAAATGTAAGCTGCTTCCTTTCATACCCACTCACCTGGGGTTAAACAGGCCCCAGTGCTAAAGAAGTACATGATTAAGGGGGGAAAGAAGGGCTGAACTGGTGGGAGTGGGGTAAAGGAGGGGGCTGGGAAGCTGGGATACTGCACAGAACAAGGGCTGTTAAAATCTTCAGTTTTACTGACAGGTGCTGTGTACAGCCATGAGGAACTCAGTGGCTCTGATCCTCTGCTCAGTGGACTCAGCAGCAGGAAGGAGGGAGTAGGCCCATCCAGGAAACGAGGGCTGTTCCACATGCCAGTGCCCCCAAGGACACCAAAGTGCCCTGCCCAGTGCTGCAGCTTCAGCAGCCCCATCTCTGAACTACCTAAGGAACCCAAGGCTGGCAGCGCTCCCTGTAACTTAAGTTGAGCCTGTAGAGTGAGGCTGTTCACTCCCCATGGGGAAGTAAGACAAAACATGGCACAGCAGGGCACCCACGGAGTGGGCAGTCCCACTGGGCATAGGGCTGGCAGTAGTCACATAGTGATGCAGAGAGCTACAGGACTAAGGGTAAGAGGGTCAGGAAAGATTTAACAGGCAGGAGGGAGAATGAGGTGTCAGAGCACGAGGGTGATGCTGGTCACAGAGCGGGTATGAGGCTGGGTTACTGTGGGAGCAGGGGGCTGAATAGCAAACCCAGTATCTGAGCACGGAGAATACACCACTCCATCCCCTATGCCACCATTTCCAGCCAGCATGCAGAGGGCAGCTGCACAAAGCCTCCTCTCCCTGTTTTAAATGCCCCTTCAGGCCCCACACAACCCCTGTAGGTATTCCTGAAGTGGAGACCTGATCTCTTAAAAGGGAGAGAAGGAAGGGACTGGAGAGAGGAAGAGAAGACAGAAATAGCCAGAGAAAGGGAAATATGGAAATGAGTTCCAGGAAAACACACCAAAATTGGAACCACAATGATGCAGAGAAAGCTAATGCTTGGTTACCATTTGCTTCAGCACCCCCACTTTGCCTGATGATCTTAATGTATTTTGTCTCACTATTATTCGCCTTCCAACAGGCTATTTTGTGGTCTGATTTCCCTGATCTGCTGTCAAATGACCGATGGGCTAGCGGTCCAAGCCCCCTCCTCCCCTCAGCCCCACCCCCATCACGTGTCTCTGCAGACGTGACACAGGCACACAGTGCTCCACCTGCAAGGGGAGGATGTGACAGGACAGAGACTAGAGTGTCCATCTTTGTTACCGTACATGCTCTGGGGAAATAACCCACACCACCAAACAATTGGTTTAATTTTATTTCAAAATTGTACAAAATGGCCATAATTGGCTATAAAAAACTCTGTCTTCAGAACATGGAAATTCAGAAAGAACAAAACAGGGATCATTCACAGTGTAATGGAAAAGCTCTCTCTGAGGCAGAAATTACAACTCTTCCTTCTTCTTCCCTTGTCTTTCATGGTCTCCCTCCCGGAGCATTCGAATAAAATTGGTAAATCCCAGTTCCTGCAGGGAAGGAGAAGAGAACACAAAACAAGGAGCTTTAGCCACGGGTGGAAGTGCACTCTCTCTCTTCACTGCGGTTTCCTGACTGCTACGGCTCACTGCTGGACAGACAGAGGTGGCAGAGCTGTGTGGGCAGCTGGCACTGGCAAGAGGGGTGGCTCAGGTGCCAAGGCCTTTGACGACTGTTGGGACTGTCTTGCAGTGGGGCCGAGAGCCCTTGTCCTCTGAGTGTCATAGCTCACAGTCCAGCTGCCTCCTGTGGTGTCTGCCAGCCTTCTTTTGCTGCCCCTCCTCAGTGGCTGCTTCCCTGCCCACCTGCAGAAGGAACCTCTGCCCAGCTTACCGTCCGATCGCTGTCATACTTTTCTGCAAACTTCCCATAGTGGTAGTAGTGGAAGGTGGGGTAGCCCTTGATGGCTTCCTGCTGACACAGGTCCTGGTTCTTATCTTTGACGCAGTCAACAGCAGCACAGGCAATCTGCAGGCCGAAGACAGGGGGTCAGTGCAGGGCGCCACCAGGGCGAGACCCGGGGGCTGGACTGTGTGCACAGACTGCACGCCCACATCACATGCTTTCCTCCCCAAATACAGGGGTGAATTGAGCCAAAGCTCAGAGCTCCCTTGAGACTGATGCTGCCAGTTTCAACTGCCAAAGCAGATGGGTAAGGTTAGGGGACTGGGAGTGTCCTCAGATTACTCTTTAAAGTCAAGAGTATAATGATCATTAAGAAAATTATGATTTGAAAGCATCTGCAAACACAGGTTTTGTGATACTTTCTGGAGGCACTGTGGGATCCATTCATCTATAAACTAATCTTTCCTGAACATCTGTTGAGAGGCAGTGAAGTATCAAGGTTAAGAACAAGAGCTTTGAAGTCAAGTTTCCCAGGTGCAAATCTTGGCTTGACTGCATATTAACACTTAAGAAAAATTACCAAGCCTCTTGGTGCCATGATGGCCTCATCTGTGAAGTGGGGATAATAACAATAGCCAGGTTATCAGAACATTATGAGGACTGAATAGGAGAATTCAGGTGAGGTGAATTGGCCCAGGACCTGACATAGTCAGTGGTAAGGACATGCTAACTGCTACTGGACTTCTGCACTCCTGCTCCGCTCCACACCAATATTCCCCCACCCTCTTCTTCACCAAGCCGCCCCTGCTGGAAGCTCAGCTCTGGCCAGGGAGTAGAGTAGAGAGACAGTCCCACGGCAGGATAGGATGCATAATGGAGGCAGTTCAGGGTGCCAAGAGATCCAGGGGGGCAGAGCCAAGGCTCTCTGCGCGGTCTGCCATCTGAGCCGAGGCCAGAAGCAGAGGTGAAGAAATTCCAGCCAGGGGAGCACACTTCAGGAACTGGGAAAGAGTTCAGGATAACTAAAGTAACGGGAGTTTTTGGTCAGAAAAAGGTTTCCAAATTGGATGCTGCCTCTTCTTGCTCATCTAACAAATCCCATATGCTGGGAAGCTTTTCCTTATTCTTTATTGTTCTCAGAATAAGATGGTATAACAGACACTGGGAGCTTTTTTCCTGTTGCAGGTCACAAACCAGGGAAGGCGGGGAAAGGGTAGTTATGGCAATCCATGACACCGAGGAGGGGGAGCAGGTTCTGGTGAGAGGCAGCATTCAGCCAAACCGTGCTAGGTGCCACGCCTGCTCTAGATGTTAGGGGTACAGGGTGACCTTGTCAAGGTCTAGCCATGGAGCCTTTTACCGATGGAAGACAGTTAACAGACATGTAAATGAGATCACCCTAGAGACCAAAGAGTGGATGTGCTGAAGAAATTCAAGAGGGTGGGGCCATAAGACATTCTTATGTCAGGATGGCCAAGGAGACTTTTTCAAGGAGGTAACGTTAATCTGAGACCTAAGTGATGGGGAAGCATTTGAAGGCCCAAAGAAAGAGCACCCTAATACAAGGACCAGCATCCTCAAGGACCTGAGCGTGAAAGCTCTGAGGCAGAAGCCTGTTAAGGAACCCAGACTGCACCATTACGGCTCTGAGTCTAGAATTGTTAAATATCCATATCACACAACTCTTAGGCTGCTGGCTATTTACATTTGCTCAGAGGCCCCCTCTCCAGGAGGAGAGCCCTACAGGCCACCAGCAGTAAAGCACTGACCTCAGGGCCAGGTGAGCATGCGACCGGCATAGTAATAAGATCAGGCCTGCGTTCTGGTAGCCTGTGAGCCACATCTGCCCCCTCATTCACCCTACGTGTCCCTTCCACCTCCTTAGGATGTAATGTTCTATAGAGTAATAAGACTTTTTAGAGCAGAGTTTACAAACTCACTGCACACAATCCATGTCTGGCTCTCAGACCTGTTTTATTTGGCCCACATAGAGTTGGAAAAAAAATCTGAATTAGCTGCCAACCCAGAAAAAAAGCCAGAAATTTTATATAAAGTTTGACACTCTAGCTTCTCTTTAAAAGTCAGATTTGACGGCACTTGCCCTGCATTCCCACAGGCAACATGGGCCCGCTTCAGGCGGCTTCAACGTGCCGATTTCCATCATCCAATACCCAGAACCTAACTCACCGGGGCCGGCAGGCTGGCCTCTGCAGGCTGCTAAGAACCTTCAGCTCGCCCTCTAAAGCATTTTCTGAATTATTTAGAAACAGTGAGGTAGATGCTGCTGTAGGGATGATAGGGTCTGTTTCTCCAGGCAGGAATCGAGGGGCCTGGCCCAGAGAAGACCTCGCCGCCAGGCAGTGCGGGCCCGCTGTGACCGGTCCTCCTCTGCTACACCGGGGCTTGCTCCTGGCTGCTGCTCTCCCTGCATCCACTTTAAATTATGAATTTAATTTGTATACATGCCCTGGAGCTGTGGGAAATGTAGTGTATGGCTTTATAAATCTACTAAATTAAAAATGTGTACGCCTTCTGAATCACCTCACCTAGCTGCCAGCCGCAGATACAGAGTGCTACTTCTAGCTGCAAAAGCTCCTCCATGCCTAGTTTCTGTGGGAGAAGAGACGAGAGTGGCCCTCTTTAAATAAGTGCTTAGATGCTTTGGAAAGAAGACAGCAAATAAACCGTCATAGATCCCAGTTTCACCTGTCCCCCTCATGCTCACTCATGATTTGTACCCACTTACCTAAAGCACAGAATATACACCTGTAACTTCCAGATTTATTCCACAATAGAGGGTTGTTAGTGCCCTGCCCTGTCCCTATGCCCAGCACGTGCCACTGGCACCTGCAAGTCTGGGCCACAGGGATTTAGAACTAAGGCTGGTGATAGGTGGGACTTGAGTTCACAAGGCCTCAATCTTTCAGTGCTTCCTGGTGAAGTCCCCAGGGGTCGTTCCACACAGGCATCTACTCATTAATGTAACTGCTTTACCTCACACCTAGTCTGGTCTCCCTTCCTCCACCTCTTTGCTTGCTTTCAGAGTCCACCTCTTAAATTCCCTGCCAGTGAGACCTAAGCCCTGAGTTCATTTCTGGGAGAACTCTGACGATATCTATTTTTTAAAAGATTTATTTTATTTATTTATGCATACAAGAACCAGGGTGTAGGCCAGAGATGGATTCACCAGAGACAGAGTGGGGAGCAGAACAGGTGGCTCTACTGAAATACACTGCTGAGGGGAGCAGATGAGACAGGAGAGGTCTGCTGCGCCATGTGGGTTAGCTCCCTGGCCGGGGGTAGAACTCATGCCTCAGTGGCTGATGATAGCTTGATAGCACTGAGACTTTAACCCCTGCACCACCAGGGAGGTGGTGCAGGGGTTATCTATTTATTTATTTATTTATTTATTTAATTTATTAAATAAATAATATCTATTTATTTATTTAATAAATATCTATTTATTTAATTCTGACACTGTCCCTTTCTATCTGGGATGGTCTCTGAGATTTGGTCTCCTCACTTGTCAAGTGGTAGAGGAATAATGTCTAGTTGATTAGGCCATTGTGAAGACAGGTGACATCATGCTTTTCAAGTGGGATAAGAGCTCTCAGGAAATGTCAAATCTGTTATTTTTCCTTCATTTAGTCAACATTCATAGAGGCTTCACTGCCAAGACTATGGGGAATTCAAGGATAAATGAGGTCCCTACCCTCAGGGACTTTTCCTCCAGAAGGACAGTCTGGTAAACACAAGGTACTAAGTAAAACTGGTTGAATTCAGGCAGCCTCAGGGCTAATCCCAAAGGAGGTACTCACTCCCACTGCCTCCAGGACCCCCTCCTGGGATGACCTTCACACTTGGCTAGGACAGGCTATTGTCTCCCACCCCCACCATCACAGCTGGGGACACGTTATGTGCAGTGAGAGATGAGCCCCATCTTGCCAGCCAAGGGGTCCCCTGAGCGCTGCCAGAATCTGCCAGTCCTCTCCCTCAGGTTCCGGTCTTCCATAACCCCTTCCATGAGGCCACTGTTCCAACACTACCAGTGTGCAGCCCTTTCCCACCCAGCGCACCAGCTACTAAAGTTCCCCAGCAAGCTCCTGGGAGGGGGTGGAGGCTCCCCAGCTAAAATATGAGCTGCCTCACGTGGCTTTATTGATTCAGTAAAATAAATCTCTGCAGGAGCTAATATTGACTTTGGCTATGGAAATGGAAGTGAACAACCAACTGCATATTGATTGGGGAAGGAACGGGGACTGGCTTCTAGGTGGAAAAAAAATACAATTCCGGCTAAGAGGCAGCATAGGGACCCAGTTCTGGCTGACAGTGGCCCACTAGGCGGCCCCAGTCCTGGGACACAGCTCCTTCTAGACCGTGACCCTTCATGAGCAGAAAGAGAGGTGGGGCAGGCTAGTAGTCCCGAAACACCCACCTGTGTGCAGCACAAGATTCTGCTCCTAAAAATCACAAATTCCTGAAATTCTGATCTGACAGTTGCCACGCAGCCCAGAGACAGTGTTTCCCTGCGGTTACTGCCCGCTGCCCCGAGAAACACTGCCTCTTCGGTGGTGGTAGCTGGGGGAGGGGAGTTCTGTCAAAAGCTGAGCCAGCCCCAGGATTTCCCCAGCCACCCTGGATCTGGTGCCACAGCTTATACCAGCAAGGCCCAATGAGGGAGGCCCAGGCTCTGCGGGTCAGCAGCGCCTCAGGATCCTTTCACAAAGGGGGGAACCCGTACCTCAGCCACTCTCCTGTCTGTCCACAGCTCCCAGCCCTATGAGTGAAGGGTGAAGGGGGTTGATGGGGCTGACTGCCAATCCAGTCCTACTCCAGGGAATAAAGATCTCCCCACACCAACTAAAATCCAGGTTGTGAGAAGCTCCATGGCACTGACAGCCTGGGTGTGCTAGGCCCCCCTGCCTGGAGCTCTGGAGCAGAAGCAGCCACCTTGTCCTGTGCACGGGCCCTGGGAGACAGAAGGGCTGGGGTGGGAAAGGGGATGGAAGATGCGAAGCCCTTTTGCCACGGCCCTCTCAATGTAGGCCAAGTGGCAGACAGAAGAAAATGTTTTTAGTCCTTACGCTGCTTCTCAAGGGCATCTCCAGGGCTTATGGGTGACAACAAGGCTCCCTGAGCACAGGAAAGGACCTAGGATCCGAGTCCCCAGTTTGTCCTCACTCTCCACACACATCTGTGCCCCAGCCTGGTGACCTTGAACTTGGTGCCTTGGACCAGTTCTCACCCTCCATCTCTGGCACTCCCTCAGGGCCCACGCAAGAATGTGCTGGGGTGTGTATCCAGCATGCCCTGGCCCGCCTGAGGAAGTTACCAGGAAAAGAAGGAAGAGCTAATGTGATTTTGGGGTTTGGGTGTGTATGAGTGTGTTTCTGGGACCTGTCTGGGGAGAGGTTCTTATGACCAAGTATCAGGCTGGGAAGAGTCTTAAGAGATCATATGGATTAACACCCTGACTTTAGGGAAGAGAACTCTAGGCCTGGAGAGTTACTGCTTTTCCCAGATCACACCACTTAGCAGCAGCCAAGTGGCACCTACCACACCTTGCCTGCACTGCCCTGGCTATTGGAGTTGCCTGGGGGATGAGCCCGGGGGCCCCCACTCCCTGAACTCTAATCCAGTCAGCAGCTCCTGCTTGTTAATTTTATGCTTCATCAGCCAGCAGCTGCAGGAGCCTTCACTTAGGTGGGATGGAGCTGTGCTGCCCTCCTCCACCATGCCGCCTCCAGTTGATTTTTGTTGGACATTTTAATTTGTATTTTTAATTATGTAAGTAATGCATGACTTCAAATACTACTGTAAAAGGGTTCAAGCACCAAAAATATACTAAGAGGTGACCCCTTTACCATCCTCCCTTCCAAGGAAGGACTACAATGGTTCAGTGTATCCCTTTATGTTGATTTCGCAGAATACATTCAGCTTGCTCTAGTTCACCTTATTTAAAAAAAAGTCCTGGTTCCCAGGAATCCCCAGCAGAATCTATCTGGGAAGGGGACCTGAATGGAAGAGAGGAAGGTCCAAGAACTTGTGGCAGGGTAAAGCTAGAGGCAGGACAAGCGATGAGGAGGGGTGTCCTTACCTTCCGGTCATCTTTGAAGATGTCAGCAGCGGCAGTAAAGTGCGGGATGACCTTCTTACAGTGTGGGCACCCTGCGTGAGAAGAGAAGGGGAGCATGTTGCCAGGGCCTTGCTAGAGTCTCCAGAGAAGCCTTTCCAGGAGCTTCTCTCCATGCAACAGACTTTAGGGGTTCATCTGACTCCCAAGCCCTGTCTGTTCCAACATCAGGGTCCACACATCAGCCCTGCCATTCAAGCCACCACCCTGTGCATCTGCTCTCAGATGAGGACTTTATAGGAGTCCCCACTGCAGCCATCTGATCTACCCTTGCCCAGAGTTCACGCTTCCCATCCCACACCCCCCGCCATCATTCACCCAACCCAAGAAGCTGGGGGTGGAGGAGACCACTCAGCTCACTCTAGAAGCTCCTTCCACACAGGACTGCACCAGGGCTAGGACGAACCTGGCCCAGGGTGGAGAGGCAACTTTGTGGTTAGAACAGAAGGATGTGTGCTCAGGAGGGGAGGCTGTTACAGAAAGGGCAAGATGTTTTTAAGGTGGACCACAAGAGGCAGGACTTTTAATTTTGGCTCTTAAAAAAAAGGCAGCACCTCTTGTAGCAGGAAGCCCTCCAGAGTGGGGAGAGAGGAACGAAAACTGAGGACAGGACAGAAAATTCCAATTCTAGAGACTCAGCCAAGCTGGCCTAAGATGGGCAGTCGCCGTGCAAGAATATTCCAAGCAGACGGGGCTCAGAACAGGAAAAAACAAAGCAGCAGCAGGGAAGATTCTGGGGGGTGGGGGAGTGGTGGTAGGAGAAGTGGGGAGCAGCTTTTTGCAATTTACTTTATACCTACCTTTATTAGTGATGTTTGACTTTTCTTAGTATTTAGTATTTATATAAGTATAAACTACATGCTAAATATTTTAAGTATATATTATTTAATTTTTTTCCCTTTTCTTCCCTTATTTTTATTTTAAACCTTCATATTAAAATTATCTTCTAACATTTTGCACAAGTACAGAGGAATCTTATATGAGGAATCTCATATGAAGAATCTTGTATGTATCCAATCTTGCTGCTGACTGGATTAGAGTTCAGGGAGTGGGGGCCCCCGGGCTCATCCCCCAGGCAACTCCAGAGGAATTATTATTGAAAAAATTTAAAAGGTTGTTTGTGTTTGGACTGTCTCCGACCCCTCTTTGCCTGCTGATGAACACATTTCAGGAGTCAGGGGCAGAGTTGAGGGGAGACGGGAGTACGGTAGATGGGAGACTCTAGGTACCAAACTTCTGACCAGTGACCCGGCCCTGAATGAACTGTGTTTAGAGATGTCTCTTGTCAGAGTGACCCATGACGTGAGGTGTAGCAGGACCAGGCCTCCTGCCCATGTATCTGGTGTCCAAGATAGCATGCAGCACAAATCTGTTATTTGGGGGAGGGAGCGACATCAATGGCACCCCAGCAGGGTAGGAGGCTCTACTCCAGAATCCCTGGGGATTTAGGAACACATCTGTCCCAGCAGCTAGTGGGGCCTTCCCATCTATCATGAAAGCCCAGAAGAGCTAGAGGTCAAGAGAGCTGGGGCAGTGAGGGTGAAGCAGTTCAACTGGACTTTCTAAAGTTCACCCCGTATCTGTTCAATGACTTCTACGGCCAGGTTCTCACTCACAGCTGAGAAAGCTCTCACCTAAGTCTCCCTGAGTCTGTAACAAAGAGAAAGGAGGAGTTCTGAGAGCACTGAGAGGCCCTGGGCAAGCCATGAATCTCCCAGGTCTCAGATCTGTGCCCCCTCTGCCCTGAAGGAAGATGTTAACTTCTTAAAATCCACTCAGCCTTCAAGGCATACTCCAAGGACAGATGAGGGCAGCAAGAAGCTCTATAACAAACAGAGAGAACAAGTTCCAGTAGGATAAGAAAAGGCAAAAACAGATGGATATGATAGCGGCTTGAGGGCTGGGGCTGGGGCTGACACTGAGGCTGGGGGTGGCGGGGCCAGGAGGAACCCCTCCCACTCAGTGAGAGTGGAGAAGAGACATTATGGAGTACTGACACTTGAAAAGTGGGGGCAGGCTGGGTGCAAACAGGAGGGTTGGCTACAACCCAGCAGGTTTATGACTTGATTGAACTGCCTGGCTTCTCCGTAAATGCAGCTTTTATTATCCCCACTCCATTAAGCTGAGCTGTAACCTGGGGGAGAGAGAGAAGGGCAACAGAAGGGTGGGAAATTCAAGTCTTTTTTTCAAGTCTCATTTCACAACTTCAAGATGGGACTACACAAAAAACAGAGGTCACCAACACCTATGTTAGCAGATGTGTCACTTCCTCAACTTAAGCTCTGATTAAAACAGAGGTGGGGGGAGGGTTTGGAATTAACATGAATGAACCTTCACCATGGATTTCCACTCAGTGGCTTCACAGCCACTTGAAGGTCAGTGATAGGGAGTTGGGCAGAGATGCTCAGGAAAGAGATGGAAGCAGTTGCTAAAGTCCATGTTGCTAAATTAGAAGGTTAAAAGGCACATTCAGTGCCACAGAGGAGGAAGGAGTCCAGGGGTGGAAGGAAGTGGCCAGGAGGGAGGCAGGCAGCCTGGAAGACCCCAAGGACGCAAGGAGACTGAGGCCCCTGCCACAAAGAGAAGTAGAGGGTTTTGGGACTGACAGACGGTTTCCCAGATTGAGGGAATGAACCTGACAGAGCTTAGAGAGAAGGCCCTGGAATCTGAAGGACCTCTTGACCTGGAATAGAATCAGGGACACAAACTGAGCCCAGAGTTCTGTCAGGCCACATTTCTCTACCTTACCCCTGAATGAGTGGCCTAGTTACTTACAAGGGGCATAGAACATGACCAAGGTATGTTTCTTCTTCTTCAGGGTCTCCCGGAAGTTGTCCCCTGCCAGATGCAACACGCTGGTATGCTGCTCTTCCCAGGTGGGCTCTGGGGGTGGAGGGGCCTCAGGGCTGCAGGAAGCAGGGGTTAGAGGAGAGAGTCATAAGAAGAGTTTGGTGAATGAGCAAGCACCCCCCTCACCACACACATACACACACACTCGGGGGAGCACACATGAATAAATCTCTGCATTCTTTCTAAAAGTCCATTGTAAAACCTCAGTTTAAACAAGAACAAATATGTGCTTTCAGCAAAGATATTCTGATTCCCTCCTAGGCACCTTTAAGAAGCCATTTTGTGAAGGTGTGGAAGACCTGAGCCCACTTCAGGGCAGGGCAATCTCTCTACGTGTGGGTGGTTGGCTACTTGCCATGGGCATCTAAGCTCCTCTGCTCCCCTGACCACTGACCTCTTCTGGGACCTCAAAGGACCCTCCCTTATCTTTTGTTCCTGAGCTTTTGTTCAAGTACAGAGAGTATGGACCAAGGAGTGAGGTGGATCTGGGTTCAAATCCAGATGACTTAACAGCCATGTAACCTTAGGTAAATTGCTAACCCTCTGAGCTTCCAGTTTCCTTTCTGTTGAATGAGGACAATAATACCTACTTCCCTAGTGAAGACAAGAGATGGTGTATGTGAAGTACCTACTCTGTCAAGACTGATCGCTTCTGAAAGCCTATCTGCTCTGATAAATGGCAGCTGTTCAATAAGCCTTGATAACTTTCAGTCTCTTCCTGTCCTGTGGCTCCTTCCACTCTGCCTCACATAAGTAGGGTCCAGGTGCTTTCAAAAACCTTTGCTGCCCTCCCCCCCCCACTCCATCTACAATCATATTTCTCTCACTCTTCTCTGAGAATTGTTTTTGGGGAGTGGTGTGTACCTGGTGCCCTGACATACTCTCCTCAATTCTCCATCCCTGCACCTAGTACAGGGCAGCACGAGCCACCGCTCCCCTTGGTCCCAGCCTTCCTGTATTCTTCCTTCTATCCTTCAGGCCCCCTGTCATGAGCCCTGTCTGTGGTTGTCAGCGCCCGCCTGACCTTTCTGCTCTGTTTGTAGCCTCAATCCTGCTCTCCCAGGCAGGCCTGCTGGCATGCACAGCTCAGTTACCCACAGCGCAGCCACCTGTGTGCAAGCCTGGAAACACCATCAGCCTCTCCAGATGCCGTCTGTTCACCCTGCTTCTAGGTGACAAGTCTCAACTCTCCATCTCAGAGCCATCTGCTGTTCACGTGTCGCCTGAGGGTTCTTTCCGAACCCAAAAGAATGACTATTTGTCTCTGGGTAAGGCCCTTAACCAATGTGAACCTAAGTTTCTTCATCAAGGAAATAGAATAAATCACTGGCCTCAGTAGATTCAGGAGGAAATGCGTCACCAGATGTAAAAGCATTCTGCAAAAATGGGCAGGTATTATCATTTTGGTGGTGAGCTACTGGTTAAAGCTCCACATGAAAGTTGGTATCGATACTAAAAACTTTCCTCTGAGTATTTTCACATCATCCATGTACTAATAAGCACAATAGTTTAATCCATCAGTAATTCTCGAGACAAGTCTATGGAAAAGTACTGTTTCCATTTTACAGACAGGAAACTGGGGCCTAGCGGGTCAATGAGTTCATGGCTGGGGTCGGTCATGATCTGAGTGTGGTCTCTGAGACTCCCAAACCATGCTCTTGCCTGCAGTGATTTCTGGAGCTCGGCAGCAGCAAGCAGGCACAGAAAGGGCAGATACCTTGGTGCTCACTATTTGTAGCCAGGCCTCCCAAGCACAGATCAGCAAAGATTAAGGTTCTAGATTTCCTAGCTCTCTAACCAAGAACTACGCCTAAACCTCCACCCTCCAGGTGAACCAGCCGAGCACCAGAGTGAGGCTGGACCAGCAGTGTGAATAGTTATCTGCTTCAGACCCCAGAAGACCCAGGGGAGTGGGTTCCTTGTTCCCTTTGGAGGCAAATCACCACGCCTCTCTGTTCCCTACAACAAAGGACAGCTACTCGTGGAATCCACCTTCAGTGATGTGCAGGGCAGAGTGGGAGAGGGCGAGACCAGGAGCTCACCAGCATGATCTCCTCTTGCCAGGGCCTCTCTTGAACCTATGGGTAACATTGCTCCCATTCCATAAATGGAATGATATTTCTCAAAACATGAATGCTGAACATCCCACCATACTTCTTGAATCAAAGCATCAGGGACAATAGCCCCAGGATTTGCATGTTAAATAAGCACCCAATACTAGATGATGCTTATATACATAAACGTTTGAAGATCAATGTCTTAACAAAGTAACTCCATCTCAGAACATTGCCATTTTTCATGGTTCTTGTGTTACTCTGTGATGCCAAAGTCTTGGTTCTCACACGGGTATCATGCCACATACCAGGGACCTATGAAAAGGCTGAGATATGTCTTCTTTTACTTTATTTTACCCTCTGTACTTAAATGAGGAAATTTCCTTGAATACTCGAGTTATGTATGAGTGAACACATCTGCATGAGTGTAGAGGAGTATGTGCAGGAGAAAGCCTACACAACTGTGTCCTGTTAACAATTTTCACCCCTAAAGCATGGCCCAAGGCTTCCTCCATTTCCCAGGGCACCTGTGTGACGGCAAAGCCCCCTCACAGGAGGAAAAATGTTAGAAATACGGGTTTCAAAGTCATTGGGTGAGTAGGGGGTCCTTGAAATAGAAATCATGAGTTCACTTGGGCCTGCATGTAGAGACAGGGTCTTTAGAGAGGTAATTAAATTAAAATGGGGTCAGTAGGGTATACCCTTATCCAACATTTCTGGCATCCTTTTAAGGAGGGATTAGGGCACAGACCTTGAGGAAAGACCATCTAAGGACTGTGAGGAGAAGATGCACCAAGGAGAAGGGCCTCAGAAGAAGCCAATCCTGTCAGCATCTTATGTCAGACTTGTGGTCTCTCGAACTGTGAGAGGAGAAACTGCTGTTAAGCCACCCAGTCTATGTTACTTGTGGCAGTCCTAGCAAACCCATACCCAGGTTGAAAGGGCTTTTTGAAATTTTTATTCTCATCCACAGACGACCACAGGGAGGATACTACCAAAGGCCCAGTCAACCACTAGCAAACCTGCAATCAAATGAGTACAGCTCTGTGTATTACCTACATTCCTTTAAAGGGGATGGAATAAAATACACACAGCAAAACCTAGGGCTCCAAGAGGGGATAAAGAATCACAGCTTACTGGAGCTGAAGGAACAGCACTGGAGACGCTACTAGGGGTCTGCTGGCTGCGGACCCTGCGGTTAGCACACCATTGATGGCTTCAGGTGCAGAAGTCAAATCTGTCTCAACTCCCCTGGTCCTGAGTGGAGGTCAGTGCCCCCTAGGGTTTACATCGTCTCCTCGAAGCTGTCTCCAGGGGCCGACAGCTGGGAGTCAAGATGTACTACGATGAAGAAACTTACTTTTGCATCCACTCAATAATCTTCTTCTTTGTTCTGAGCATGGGCGCTGCGTATTTCTCTCCATTCTTAAAGTACTTCAGTGTAGGAAACTCAGAGATGTGGAATCTTTCTGCCAGGGCCTTGTTGACAGTAGCATCGACAGCTGCAAGGACACCAGAGCTCTGGGATGGGGGAGAGGCCAACCATGCATGACAGCCTCAGACGCGGTGCTGGCAGACAGTGGAACCCAGATGCCAGCCCCCAACCCACTCAACCTGCCAGGACTTCACTGGGGTAGCTGGCCCCAGGCTCATAGATCCCAGGAATAACTGGACTGTGGCATATCCATCCCATTTCTCACTTGTGGGCTAAAACGGATCTTTTAAATCTACCCTGTCAACTAGGCTGGGTTGATGGAGCCAGGGTCCCAGAGCCAGGGTTCCAGAGCTTTCAAAGAGGGAGAACCTTGGGCCTTCACCTCAGAGCCATTGCCTGTCTGAAGTCACCTGGAAGGGTTTGGAGCCATAACCCCATAGTCTTTCTATACCCCTCCATCGTTGGTAGAGCCCCCCATGTCTGACTAAGGCATGTCTAATCAGGGACACAGAAGTACCAAGACATCCAGGAAGCTTCTACAGGACTTGCAGGGGGAAGCAGTAATGATTCGCATCACTGAGTCTTGAGAAGAGAATGTGGGGGACGGGGGGAGGACAGGAAGCTTACGTCTGCTTCTCCGTGGAGGACTTCCGCTGCATTCTCAAATTCTGGCTTCATTTTCTTACAGTGTCCACACCCTGTGGGAAGAAGTCAAGAGTGACTATTCCCATGGCATACAGGCTCTAGTGATGTCCCACCTCTGTAATATGGCTTAGCCCTTTCCCCAGACATCAGGGGTACCCGAGAGAAAAGAAAAATGAACATCACTTCTGAAAAAAGAAATCTTTTACCTAATCAACCAAGAGATGAGGAAGAAAAAATGCAGTAACTACTAACTCTAACTGGCAATACCCTATAGGTCCTGTATGCCAGGCGCTGCCCTAAGCACTTAAACCTCACCCTGCGAGGTAGCAACTGACATTATTTCCATTTCACAAATGAGAAAACTGAGTGCTCAAGGTGAGATGCACAGCACAGGTCACAGAGCTTGGCTGGAGACCAAGCAATCTGGCTGGTGTGTGCTTCCCAGGGCCACACCACTGCCATGCCTCCCTCTCCCAAGAGGTGAGAGCGGTATCAACTTAATAGATACACAATAAATATTTACTGGTCAGCAATGAAAAGAACAGACCTAATTAAATAACTAGTGGACAACAATTAGGATGACAGGGATTTGAGAAGACTGCTTGGAGGAGGCAAGTGGAAGGACACATGGAGGTGACAAGGGCCAGAGCAGATGAAGCCTACCCCTGAGGCAGCCAGAGAGGAAAGAGGACTCATCAAGCAGGGTGGAATTCCACTGCTAGAGACTGAGGAAGGCAAGGGACCCCAGATGTGTACCCACAGTCTCATCTGGAACCACTGAGCTCCTGAACCCCCAAAGGATGGCCCCCAGGCTGGTTAGGGCAGCTGTCTGGCCTGGCTGTCTCCATGACAGAAGTTATTAAGCTATCCCCTCAAACACACTCTGCTCCCCCGAGTCAGACATGTTTTAAAATCACAATCAAAGTAGTAAAACCTCCTTCTAGAAATATGCAGTATCACATATGATTTTAGGGGTTCATGGTCTGACTAGAATCCACACGGGGCCCCCATGAACTACAGAGATTTAAGGTCATCATGATATTGAAATATAAGAATATTACTTTCCAGAAGTGAACATTCAGCGCTCTCACAACTAGTTATCACTTATAAACAATCAGGTTACAAAGGCTCTTTTTTTAGTTGGTTGTTGAGAACTGAAATGTGTTTACCCCACAGAAACAACTTCATTCACAAATTCCGCGCAGATCCTCAGGAGGGACCACAAAAGTCCACTTAACAGAATATAGAGCATGCTTCAGTGCCACTTCTGTTTCACCGAACCGTCCCCGATGGAAAACATGCTGTCCACAAGCCAACTCAGAATGCCCAGTGGGCCTCTCCTTGCAGGCAGCAGCAGCAAAACAGTATCCTCCTCAGCTCAGGGCAGGACTCAGGGTATCCCGACTGCTGACACTAGAGAATTTAACAAAAGCACTTCCCCTCCTCCCAGACCGATGCTTATTAATTCCAAATTTTACATCTAACTTCAGAGATCTGGACCCCCTGAACACAGGCCTCAGGCAACCAAGACAAGGTTGGGGAAAGCCTGACTCCTAGCAATCACTTTCCTGTGAGGGGTACAGGAGAATGACACCAGCGCTGTCCCCGGGGTGTCCAGGCTCAGGTGTCCAACCACACCAATCTACAGGTCAGGCGAGAATGGGATATCCTAGGGAAGATTCTACTGACTTAACATAAAACATATTGACTTAAATTTTTTTTTTCTTTTTTGGTTCTCACCAAAACTTTGGGACATATGGCAGGATGAAAAGGCTCTACAACTTTTAAAGGGACACCCCCAGGCCTGCCTCCCGGCTGACAGCTCCCTGAGCCCTGCCACATGTGACCACCCCAACTCTCCTCTCCAAGACTGATCTCCTCTGACTGGGGCAGAGTAAAGAGGCTCCTTCCGCATCAAGAGACTTCAAGAAAAGGAAGCTCAGAGACACTCTTGCTTCTAACGAGCCCAGCCTACCCTAGAGAGGAGGGAGGGAGAGGCGTGATGCGAGGCTGACTCAGCACAGCGGTGCACAGGGAAACCCAGGTTCCAAGTGGCTTCTGTGGAAGATGGAGAAGCTGGCAAAAGATGCTCCCCTGACCATCCTCTCTCCTACACAGGAATGTCAAGTCAGTGCCAGCAGGGCCCATGACCAAGGAAGGCAGTGGCTCTGGAACAGGGGTGGGGAAAGGAAGACGCAGAAAAGCCAGCCTTTTCCATTCTAAGCAAACCACTGTTTCTTTCTAAAATGTCCCAGTCAATGTGACAGGATCCCTGAAGATGAGCCAATTCACCTCCATCAGCCCTTTGATGCACTGCCCTGCTGGGGTGGCAAATAGGCCCCATATTGCCTGCCAGCTTCTATCAGCAACAGGCCAGAGATGGCTCCTGAGACTGCACGGTGCTCACCGGGGAAAGCCGAGGTCACTGCATGATGTCTGCCACGGCCCTGGGAGAGTAGCTGAGTATGTCAGGAAAACATCCCTGTTTGTGAGCTCGTACGCATGGTTCTCTCCTGGACTTCCAGCCTCATCACCCAGATCTCACCCAAGTAAAAAGAATGCTTGCTCTCTGCAAAGGGCAGCCCTACAAAGCACGCAGGACAGAGCTCTCCCTGAAGTTCTGTCCCTCAGCACCACCCCGCTTAATCACAGCCCCTGTCCTGAAGGAGGAGACTGCTCCATGCTGAGTGCCCCTGGGGCACTGGCCCCTGCTTTGAATCTCTAGTTCACTGTAGCCCCTTGAGCCATTCATTGCTCTTCTACCTACAAAATACTTCTTATTCATATATTTCGACGGCATTTTATTTTGTACTGCCTTGTGGCTGTCATATTGCCGCCTTCTGATATTTAGGAGTCAGGCATCTTGTCAAATCATAAACCGGATCAAATTCCCTTGGGAAAAACTTCAATAGTTTCCCAGCAAGAGCAGATCAAAACTCAAACTCCTTGCCATCTGACCTTCTGCCTTCCACAACTGCTCACCTTCCCTCAGTGACCTGCAGCCTACAGTCCTCTTCCTGTCCTCCCATCACACCACATTCTTTTTTACCTTGGGGCCCTTACTAAGCTGTGGCTGGGAACACCATCATTCCCCTCTGGGTGTTGCATGGCTCACCCCTTCACATCTTTCAGGTTTTAACTCAAATTTCTCTTTTATAGAAAAATTCCCTGACCATTTAATCCAAAGGAGACTCACCCATCATTTACCAGTAAATTTTTTCAAATTATACTCAACTGCACTAAATTCTTTATGGGCAACAGTTAAGCCGTGTACCCAAATAATTTCTGGTTTGACTAGACACCTTTATCAGTATAACTGGCAGTCAAGTGAAGTATTATGCACACGCCCCTCCCCTCCACCACCCCTTTGTTCTCCACCACCTCTCCACTGTTTATATGCGCCCCCTGCTACTTACTAGGTCTGGGAAACATATATGGAACCTATCTGTGGATGTTATTCTAAAGCTTCCCATATATACCCTAGAGTTCTCCTAATATCATTCCGAGTTTTCCAGCATCAATTCCCTCTGCTCCCTGAACAAGATACTAAGGCTAAGGAATAGACTTCCAGCAAGAGAGTTGTTATGACAAAGACACTAGCCAGGTCAGAGGAGAAAGATCTGGTTGAGCAAACACCCCCTTGCTGGCACCTGCCTGTTCTGGGGAGACAGGGTGTGATAAATAAATGGTGCCTGCCTGACCCCAGGCCCTGCCTACTGGCCCCGGCCTTCAGGATGTCCTGGCTGCGTGGGCTGTAGGAGAGCCAGAGGAGGAGGATTAGATGCCGGAGCAGGACTCCAACCCACTGTGTTTTAGTGCCCTGATTGTGATTTGATAGGCCATTAAGTTTTACTGCCAAACTTCCTTGTTGGGTTTTTTATCATCTGTGTAAGTGTGCTTATGCTGATTTTCACAACCTGGCACAGTGGCTGCACATCAACTCCTCTGTATCTCTTTTCTGGCTGTGGGAATGGTGGCCTCATGTCAACCCCAAGCCTTCAGATTCCTCTGGATTCCAATTACCTCCATTACACTTAAGATTTTATTAGTCAGGGAGAATCTCCTGGATCCTGCAACCAGGATTTTCCACGGGACTAGATTAATCTGGAAAGTTGTCTGGTACCTGGGAGCCTAGTTTTTCCTATTCGCATTCCTACTGCCTTGCATGGAACTTGGCTTGGGCGTGCCAGGAAAGTAGGGGTTCCTACAGATAGGAATATCATGAAGGGTCCCCAGAGATCTCAAGGCTCTTTTGAGGTTTGGGCTGTATACACACCAAAGCTGGCATGTAGAAATTCTGGGCCACACTATGGTGCTTCCATCTATCACACAGCCCTCTTCTTGTGCAAAGTGAGGTTTCTTTTATTCCTTTATATTAGTGCAAAATGCAAATAACAAGCTTTTAAAATTTTTCTTCCAGGCTTTTATCCAAGGAAATAATCTACATCTGGACAAATATTTATGCATGAAAATGTTCTCCACAGGATGATTTATAATAGAGAGATACAGTAAACAACTCAAACATTCAACATTATTGTACTGGTTAAACAATTTATGGTGCCATTATACAATGGAATATTATGTGACCACAAAAAGCATGTATAAAAAAGCATTTTTAAGAAAATAAGAAAATACAAGATAACATCAAGAAAAGTGTAAAGAAAAAGTATGCATGGGGAAAAAGGATTAAAAAAATAATTAAATTCCCCTTCTCCCACCCAGCACAACAAACAAATGAAAAATTCAGAGTGATTACAGAACAAGATGAAAAAGCAAAAATATTCTAACAAAACAGAGGGCACTTTTTATATCCTAGGGGTGAACTTCCCAAGTAAGCCATGAATTCCAGAGGTCAGGGTGGAAGTCCAGACTCACAGAAGGCTGGTGAGATACAGCCTCCAGGGCTACATGGGTTCTAATCCTGGCTCTGCCTTTGTGGCTGTGCCTTTGGCAAGTTTCTTGATCTCTTGGAGCCGCCCTTTCCTACCCTGTAAAGTGGAGATAATCTTAGTATCTACTTCACAGGATTTGTTGTGAAGATTAAGTGAATGAATATATGGAAAGTGCTTAGAACAATGCCTGATCCAAAATAAATACTCAATAAATATTCTATTATTTGACACAAAAAATGCAACAAAACTTTTGTACAGTGAAAGGCACCATAAAGAAAGTTAAAGCAAGCAATGGATGAAGAGAAAACAAGGCTAACAGACAGATATTAGTATTCATAATGACGGAGTTCTCAGCAAGAAAAATGGACAAAAGGCAGGAATAGGTGGCACGGGAAGATGTAGGAAAGGTGGGTTACCACACAAAAGTACGCTCAACTTCCTTGGAGGCTAGGGTGCCACAGGTTCCTCCAGGTTGGCAGAAACAGGGAAAAAATGGCAGTACCCAGGGCTGCCGAGGACGCAGACACTCACACCACCAGGTGTGATGAACCCTCTGGAGGGAAGCTGGCAGCACCCACCAGCGTTCAGGCACATATACCTCGTGACCAATTAATGCACTTTCTGGAATGAGTCATCAATATTGAGATATGGTCCTAAATACATGTTTACAAATGTTCATTGCATTATCTCAATAGTGAAAGATTGGAGATAAATGTCAATCAAGAGGGCAATGGTTTAAAATTTACGGCATATCTAAATTACAAAATACTAATCAGTGGCTAAAGAAAAATGAGATCGATTTATATGCTAACATTTACATTACATGAAAACATCTTCAGACTTACTGGTTTAAGTAAAAAGAAGCAAATCATGAGAAAATGGATATGAAACGATCCTATTTATATAAAAAACAAACACAAAAACCCTGGTGTCTAGGCAGACGCACAGAAGGAGAAGAAGGCTGTACCAACTGTTGGCAGAGTCAGCCCTGGGAAGGGGGATGGTCTGCGCTACATTCTTCTGCAGCCTGCCCTGAACCTTGCACTGCAAGTAACTAAAAGGTTCTCAATAATATTCCTCAATTATTTGTGCAAATGAAAAATGAAAGTGATAGCATGAAGGAATATTATGGCATGAGCAGAAATCAATACCTCAGAGTCGATTTAAATGTGTTAATACAAAAAATAAAAGTTAAAACACAAGAAAAAGAAACTAGCAAGAATGGTGCCCCAAAGAAAAAGTGGTTACCTCTGGGTAATGGGATTATAGGGAGTCTTTCCTTAATCATTTCTATTTCTCAAGATTTGCTACAAAGATTGCATGTTACTTTGAGAAAAAGGCAGAAATAAAATTAGAAGCAGAAAGCCGGAGTCTCATGGGAACCTACTACTGAATGCAGAGACAGCCCGGGTCCTAGAAGGCAGGATGACCCAGCAGCCTTCAGCACACACCTGCTGGGGGACAGTTGTGGCAAAGAAAACATCTCATCTCAGGCCTATTGCCAAGGAAGGGGGTGGAGGACGGCAGAGCTGCCTATAGTTCTGTAGCCCTGCAGAGGGGATGGCAAGGGGGTACTCTGTTCCCCAACAGCCTTTCTTAGGCTCCCTCCACAAGCATGGGAGAGACAAACTGCTCCTCAAAGGCTCCCTGAAAGCCTCCCCACTTTGCTCCTTTTATCACCCACATGTGAGTAGCACTCACTCAGGCAGTGTTAGTACAGCATGTGTCGCCCCGGCCTGACGTAAGGCTGGAGCGATGTGGAGAGGGAGGAGCAGGTGGACGCTACTGCAACAAAACAGTGCCAAGAGCACATGAGCAACAAAGCACACTCTGACGCTGCTCAGGATGCCGCAGAAACGAAAGGCACAATGGATTGATGGCAGTCAGTGCCCTGCTGTCACATCCTTTTCAGACACCATTCTTGTCCTCTATGGGATCTGAGAGCGGGGTCTGGTGCTGCAGCCTCCCACATCCAGGCCAGGCCCCACACCGAAGGGCAAATGGATGTCAAGGGGAAAGTGTGGAGAAGCTGCCCCTAAGGCTGTGGGCCCAGACCCTGTCCAGGTGTGTGGGGCATCAGAGGACAAGTCAGAGCCCACTGCTCACACATAAGGCAACCTGCTTGTAAATCTCTGTCCCCCTTCCCCAACTCCCTCACCGTGACCTGGGGCTAATGGAAGCGGAAAATGTAACTGTCCTTATTTGTTTCAGTGAAGATTCAGGCATCAGATGTAGAGGCTGCTGAAGAAGCTGTGGGGTTTCTAAAGAGCTCCAGCTGGGAGGGAAGGTGAAGGGAAGGAAGATGAAGAGTAGAGGGTAAAAGCTAAGATGGGGTATAAGGTACGCTGGGAAAGAGAAAAAGGAAGCAGGGGCCAATGGAGGTGTTTGAAAACCTGCCTCAAGCAGGGCACCTGCCTTTCCTGTCATGAATCTGGGGGTTCCAGGCAGAGAAACAAGTTGAGACTTGCCTTTGGAGCCCACTGAGGCAGGAGACAGAGAGCACCTACCTGGGCATGTCAGGAGGAAAGCTGAAAACCTTCTCTTCCTGGTCTTACAAGGCATGACCAGGAAAGAAACTAACAAGGCACGCCTACTCCATGCACAGAAATAACACCGCAAGGAAGACAGCGCTCTCTCTGGGAGTCAGAGTCAGGAATGTTAATTTTCTTCTCTAAACTTTCCTATAGTAGCCCTCAACAAAATATGCATGAATTCTTTTGTAATTAGCAAAACACCATAAAAAACAAATTCAGCTTTTTAGTTTGAATTTCATGATTTCCGTCGGTTGGGATCTTTTAACATCTTAAAATAATTGTTCAATACTTTGGCTAGCAATCTCTTTTCCAACTCTAGGCCTTGCAGATTTTAAGTATGCCTTGTTTCTTACAGTTTCAACAAAAATGCAAATAACACCTTCTAGACAGAACAGGCCAGATTCACAAACCACAAAGCACCAAGGGGATGCCCCCATACCATGGTCCCATCCTGCCAGGTTCCTCCTATCACAAGGAGGCAAAAAAAAAGTATGCCAATTCAACAAGCTAGTGATCCCAGGGACACGCCCCCAAAACATGGCAGCAAACAGATGCTAGGATCAGGCTCTCCCACAAAAAATCAATTTATGGAGAAAAATATCCCTAACTTTGAGAGCTGATTCAAAGAGAACCAGATACCCTATGCAATACAATCAACCCTGGGGGTGCTTTACTTTTTACTTTTTTTTTTTTTTTAAGATTTATTTATACAAGCTGGGGTACAGGTCAGAGGCGCGGGGTGGTGAGAGGGTTCACCAGAGACAGAGCGGGGAGCAGAACAGGCAGATCAGAAATACACTGCTGAGGGGAGCAGTGGGCGAGGCAGGAGAGGTCTGCCACGCCATGTGGGATTCTCCCTGGCTGGGCGTCGAACTCGCATCGCGTGCTGCCAACAGCTCCACAGCGCAGCGCCCAACCACTGCGCCACCAGGGAGGCCCTGGGGGTGCTTTAGACTTAAAAATAAACCGAAGAGTTGGAGTAAAGAGAAGAGAAAAGACATCGGACTCCACACAAAGGAGCAGCAGAAAGGAGAGGTGGGCGAACCAGCTTCCCCTGAGAGCCAATGAATACAAGGTTAGAAACTGCGGTGAAGTCGGAGGGCTCTGGCCAGCCGACTGGGAGTGCAACCCCCACTCCCCCACCCCACGACCCCCCCCCCTTCCCTGCATGGCAGCCCTGAGGAGCAGGAAAGCGGGAGGGTCACTGCGTCCCATCCCCCACCTGGGGCTAGGTAACATCTTAAAGGGGAGAAAGTCCAAGCAAGAAACATCCCCCACTGGATGCTAGGTGATAGATTAGCCAGAAAAACCGGTTGGGTTGGAAAACCTCCTGTGGAGACCACCTCAAACACTCTGGGCTTTAGAATGCAAATTGATCCCAAGCTGATGGGAAGGATGGCATTTAAGGACTATTGACTGATAATCCCCAAAACCCCTCCCATACCTGTTGCTGAAACTATCTCCTGCTGGAACTATCTCTGACCACACACTCCCCTGCAAAGTGTCAGCATCTTAGCACCTGGAGGGCAGCAAAAAACAAACAAACAAAAAAAGACCACAGCAAGTGGTGAACACGGCCCAGCACTTGCCACCCCCCCCAACTTCTAGGTGGCTGCACACTGGCACCCTAGAAACTAGGGGGTGTGAAACGCTGATCAACAGCCACCCACAGCCTCCACCCCTGCACCCCTTCATGGAGTAGCAGGCCTCAAGCAGCAGAAAAGAAACTAAGACCAGGAGCTCCCAACCCCTCCCCATCAGACATAACCCCAGGGGCAGAAATAGCCCCAGGCAAACATTGGAGGAAAGGGGGGGAAAAAAAGGAGGAGGGGGAGGGGAGAAAGAATAGAAAGTCTCCCAGCAAGGACTAATGACAGCAGCAACAGCAAGACAACAACATCTGTCAATGGAAAGGAGGGGCTGAACCCCAGCAGTGGACCCAACCAGAAACCCCAGAACCTAAGAGCAAAAGGACTACAGAACTCCAAATTCACATCTCCCCAATACTTTATTTTGTTTATTATTATTATTATTTTTTACTATTCTATTATTATTATTATTCTTTTTTCTTTCTTTCTTTTTTTTTAACTTTTAACCTACCCTTTTCTCTTGGTCCTTCATTCCTACTTTTCTTCATCTTCATTCCCCTTTTCTTTCCTCTCCCTGTTTTTTTTTTTGTTTTTTTTTTCCTTTCTCTCTTTTCTCTTTTCTTTCTTTTTTACTATAAGCCACCCCTTCATCTTCCCTAATCCAACTCGGAACCAGAAACACACTGGAGACACGCCACGAGAAACACAAAAATTCAACAAAGAAAAATAAGAAAATCCAGAAGATACCCAGCCACAGCCAAGGCAACTCAGACACTAGGGAACCACAAACACTCCTGAGCAAGTAAAACCAGGAGTCATGCCCGCCAGCACCAGTGGAAAGCTACGAACAGAGCAAAGCAGAAAACCAACAA
>PVIJ01001391.1:0-116637 GCA_004024925.1 Scalopus aquaticus
GGAGGGAGGGAAGGAAAAGGGCACAAAATGGAATAGAAAAGAACACAAGGGACCATGGAGATGGATCACGGGTGAATTGGTGGTGGGCTACCCAAGGGGAATACAAAATGTAAAAGACATAAATAACAATAAAAATATATAAAAAAACACTTATAGGTTTCAGATGTACAGTATGATAATTTAGCACTTTCTTTAACCCCTTTAATAATTTTAAACCTATTGTATCCTTCTGTGGAAAGTCCTGCTTTGCATTTGCTGTCTCACTTCTGAGTTCTTAGTCCCTGGCATGTTTTATAATTTTTCTGTTGTAAATCTAACTTCAGGAGATCTGTCTGGGAATCCTGATAGCAAGGTTCCAAGGTGGTTTTGTCTTCTCTTTTGCTAAATGCCCAATATTCTTGGCACTTGCCCAGGAGACTTGTTGATGCAAATTCTTGCTAATATGTGTTCCTGGATGATGGATCATTGTACTTTCCCACCCCAAACCACCTTTGTGGATAGGATTGGGGTTGAGAATTCTCAAAACCACATACCCCAATCCCCCCACCTCCCACTGCAGGACATCAAAGGGTGAACATGGCTCTCATTACCTTCTTTTGTGGACAAACACGTTTGTTAAGTGGGTGATTTTTCTGGAGGGTTCAGATTCCTTCGTAGTCATGACTTGCTCCATACCTGAGCCACTATGGAAATTGAAAGAACTGAAAATAACGCTCGTATCACTTCGGCATTTCTGTGAAGAAGGTCTCAAGAGTCTTTTCAGATTAGTCCGTCTTTTTGTAGAAATTAACCCCACTGAACCCCATCTACCTTACCACATTGAATATAACATTTTCTTTTTTTTTAATTTTTAAAATTTATTCATTTATGCATACAAGAACTGGGGTGTAGGCCAGAGGTATGTGTGGGGGTGTGTGTGTGAGAGGATTCACCAGAGACAGAGTGGAGCAGAACAGGTGGATCTACTGAAATCCACTGCTGAGGGGAGCAGCAGGGAGACAGGAGAGGTCTGTTGCACCCTTGGGAAGCTCCCTGCCCGGGGATTGGCCTTGGGCTGTAGCGACTGCAGAGAGCTTCATAGTGCTGACACTTAACCCGTCACGCCACCAGGGAGGCTTCTGAACACAGCATTTTCTGATGCTGATGCCCATAAAGTCTCACAAACTCCACCAGCCCTTGGCCGCCTGCCGGAGCCCCAGATAGACCAAGAAACATTCTTCTTCCCTTTCCTTCCCTTGTGGTTTGTTAACTCAATTTATTTCACATGGATTCATGGTGCTTGGAGTGTTAGCATTTCAGGTTACTGAGCTTATTCCTCTTGACGGATGAAAGGGTTTCTTGAATTCTCACCTATTCCAGGCTGCTCACAAGCCACAGAGGCATCATTTTAAAGTGGATATGAATTCTTAGAGTTGTTAATAATTTTGAAAAAGAGCAAACATTTCATTCCTTCTACTCCCCAAACAGTCTTGCATGGATGCATATTCTTAATTAAATGAGCTCCACAAAATACATGAGATTGCTGGTGTTTTAATGTATTTTTACCTAAGTCTGGCCCATATCATGTACTTTATATTATAAGCTAAAATAGAGGCCTGTGTAATTGGCTCTTGATGTCTGATGTTTGTTGATGATGATACTGTCAGATTATTCTGAGATTCTTGTGTTTATTGATTGCCCATATCTTAAGGGGTAGAAAATAGTTGGACGCAGACATTTTAAAGGTCGTCTAGAACGATAATAATAACAAGCCATAAAAAGAGACGGTCCCTCCTATGTAATGTTGAGGGAAAACACAATAATAAAAATAACTGGAGTGTAATTGGAAATTAGATTTTTAAATTGCATGGGTTTACTCAGATTTTCCAAGGGAAAAAGGAAATAGAAGATAATGAAAGTAACATTCATCATCAGATTCCTCAGATTGCATGAAAATGTTCCTGTCCTTTGTTAAAAAACAATGAAAAAAGAAAAAGACACAGGGCCTCTTGCATGTGATTAACCAGGCTGGGTTTTGATTGTCTCCATTACGATCTTCTCGTTAGAGCATAATGAGATTCCGTCCTGCACGTGTGAGTGCCCACCGCCTGTCACTGCGCCATCTGTCCAGGGCTTGAAGGCACGAGCGTGTCGTTTGCAGTGAATAGAGAAAAATGGAAATTTATATTAGAATCAATTCTCTTTGTTCTTTGTTCATGATTTAAAGCCACTTGGCATTGTTTGTTGGAACTCAAACATTTAGCAGGCAACCTTCCTAACAACTTTAAAATATGTCCTAAAATTGGGGTGTATTTTCTACATCTGGACGTTGACCAATCTTCCTCCTAAGCCTGTTATTTTTTCAGGAAGTCTTTCTTCAAAAATTATGAGACTTTACTTTCTAGAACTGCTTTAGGCTTACAGAAAAATTGAGCAAAAAATCCAGCGTTCCCTACATACCACACTTCCCAATGTCCCCTTTTATTAACATCTTGCATTTTGACAAGGTACCCTGGTTACAACTGATGCATTGATATTCATTCATTATTATTTACAGAGGCCACAGATTTCACTAGGGTCCACTCTTTACGAGCTTCAGTTTTGCCAAGTGCACAATGCCATATATTCACCGTGACAGTATCATATGGAATGTTTCACTGTCCTAAAGCCCCTTGTGTCCCACCCACTCTTTGTTCTGTTCCTACCCCAGGCGATTACTGCTCTTTTCACTGCTGCCATGATTTTATCTTTTCCAGAATATCACAGACTTGGATTCCTACTCTAGGCAGCCTTTTCAGACTGGTTTCTTAAATGTGGAATATGCCTGCACCTGCTTTTAATATCTCAAGTACATTCTTGATTTATTTTTAAAGATTTATTTATTTATGCATACAAGAACAAGGGTATAGGTCAGAGGTGTGTGTGGGAGGGGGTGAGAAGATTCACCGGAGACAGAGTGAGAACAGGCAGACTGACTGAAATCCACTGCTGAGGGGAGCAACGGGTGAGACAGGAGAGGTCTGCTGTGCCCTGTGGGTCAGCTCCCTGGCCGGGGATGGAACTTGTGCTGCAGTGGCTGCTGATAGCTTCACAGTGCTGAGACTTAACCCCTTGCGCCACCAGGGAGGCCCATCAAGTACACCCTTCATTTGGGGCCAATTCATCCTCTTTTCTTCAATTTCTTCCTTCTTAAAAATTGTTTTTTTTTTTTTCACTCCTCACAAGTCACATCGCTAGTTTTTTAAAACAACAACAACACAATACTATACTATTAGGCAATCAAAAAAGATAAACTAATGCAATTCGCAGCAACATGGATGGAGCTAGAAGGGATCATGCTCAGTGAAATAAGCCAGAAGGAAAGAGAAAAACATCAAATGGTTTCACTTATAGGAGGAATATAGGGGAGCGAAATGAGAGATCAGGAGGAGAAAATAACACACAAATCAAAACCAAAAACTAGCACGCAACCATAAATAAGAGGCACTCTGCAGAAGAGCGGGAGGAAGAGGGGCTATAAAACAAGGGAGAGCACAAGGGTCTATGGTGACGGTTCACAAGTGAATTGGTGGTGGGTAACCCATGGGGAATACACAATAATGCAAAGGATATAAATTTAAAAAAAGAAATATTTTTTAAAATTTAAAAAATAACACAATGTCAGGAAAATATTTACATAACTTACGAGAGTGAGACTAAGATTTACTTAGAAGCTCTGCATTTATAAATAGGGATAAGTAAGAAAGGCAGCTGAAATGATGGAAAGAGGTAGGTGGACCTTTGACATGGAGCCTCAATTTCTTCATCTCCAAAGTGTATGTGATTGCTGCCGTCCAAGTTCTTCATGGAGGGTAAGCATCTGTGTGATGTCTAGAGAAGCCACACACTGATTGTCAAGGAACAGACAAGAATTAGAAGACAAGGACTTCCTGGTGGCGCAGCGGTTAAGTGCTGCACCGTGGAGCTGTCGGCAGCAGCTACGCGAATTCGACACCCAGCGGGGGAGATTCCCACACGGTGCGGCAGACCTCTCCTGCCTCGCCCGCTGCTCCCCTCAGCAGTGTATTTCCGTCGATCTGCCTGTGCTGCTCCCCCCCTCCTCTCTCTCTGGTGAACCCTCTCGCCGCCCCACACCTCTGGCCTGTACCCCAACTTGTATGCATAAATAAATAAATCTTTAATAAAACGAATTAGAAGACAAACAGGTGAACAAGCTAGAAGAGCTAGAAGAGTGTGTGGAAAGATATAAGGAGGAAGCTGTGTTGTGACCCAAATAAAGCAGAAAGTGTTTCTGAGAACAGTCTTCTTCCCTCAGGACCTGAAATCTATTGAAGGATCTTTATTTTCAGAAAGTCCTTAGGGTTATTGGAACCTAGGTGATTTTTTTCAACGGTGGTTTCCCAAAATTATTAAAATAGGGATGATAGTTAATGCTTATTTCCCTTCCCTAATAATTCCAAATAAATGTGTGTGTGTGTGCATGCAAGAATTAGTCTAGCTATTATGGAATAAAATGGTTCTTAACATATAACTGTAATTTTTTTTAGTTTTTTTCATGCCCAAATACCCTTTTTTCCAATCAACCCATCTTTACAGGTTACATTTCAAAGTGATATTCTTCATCTTCTTCAATATTATTGAATATTACAGATCAGTGTCAGAATGCCATTTTGACCTTGCATTCTTATCATTACACTTTTCTAGTAATGGTGAGCTAAGAATTTGTTTAGTGTGTGGGATATTAAAAAGCAAACAATCATTGGAAATTTGGACCCTAAGACTAAGTATTTTCCAAGGAACCTGTTGCTTCCTCCAACTTGCAGAACATTCCATCCAGGTCCTAAATTCTCCCAATGCTGGTTATTCCTGGGAATCTTGCCCGACCAGAAGAATGAGAACTCTGCGTTCTGTGGCAACCTTCACTCCAAAGTTACCGGAACTCTGCATGGTCCTTGGGCAACACTGCATTTCCAGCCTCCACCACTAAGAAGGAACACCGACTAGACTGTTCCCGCAGGTGGACAAGTGTGCGTCTTCCCACTTAATGATCGTGGCTCCATTCCTGGGGCCCTGACCCCACAGAACCCAGCTGCAATCCTGGTGGAGTCAGACATACCTTCCCTCTCCAAAGGCAGAACGCTCAGTGACCATCCTTAGCACACCCACCATCTCCATGGTGGTGAACCAGCACACTGTACAGATCTTCCAGAATCTTCCAGAATCTTCCAGTTCACGTTCTTTTATGGCCCCTGAGTCCCACCATAGTCTCCTGTCGTCTCTTGGTCAGTCCACAGCTGCCCGTTCTTCCTATCTCTGTAGGAGCCAACAGTCCTTATTTGGGTTCTGGGGTTACACAGAAGAGTGCCTCTCAGACCCCTCTTCAGGACAGGACCCCTGTGAGGACAGTGGTAGCTCACTGTCTTCAGTTGTTTGCTCCTGCAGGATTAGCCCCAGATCACGCACGGGCTGCCTTTAGACACGCATGAACAAAGGGTCGATCATTTCTACCCAAAGCCAAAGCCCGCAGGTATTGGGGTGCGCCGTGCTCTCCAGTGTCCCCTGCTGGCGGACGGAGGCTTTATCTGTCTCCAAATTCCTTTTCTTTCACAGGTGTTTCTCCTCCACAAGCCTTGTGCTCTCAGCGTCTGCATCCTGTGTGATGTAATAGCCACCCACTTATTGAACAAGTCTTTCACTGAGGAGCATGAGACCCACGTTGGAATGGCAACACCGCGATTCAATGCTGAGTAACACACAGCGACCACACACGAGCACTGTCCAGGAAAACCTTGATTTTCTGCCAGTATTCATCTTTGGCTACATTATTTCTGTTCTTCATTAACTTAGCTTTTATCCCCTACACCCGCACCCCCCAACATCCCAAGCATCTCTGTGTGGATCTCAGTCTGACAG
Source organism: Scalopus aquaticus (assembly GCA_004024925.1). Taxonomy (NCBI): domain Eukaryota; kingdom Metazoa; phylum Chordata; class Mammalia; order Eulipotyphla; family Talpidae; genus Scalopus; species Scalopus aquaticus. The sequence goes on from PVIJ01001391.1 coordinate 5,893, forward strand.
TCTGCATTTTAGTGGCTTGTGTGATTGGACTGATCAAAAATCCCGGGCAATTTGAGGTTAACCGCTGGCCTGCTACACCCTCCTGCCTCACACCGGACCAGAAGGGCTCCCCTCTGCCTTGAACCCTCCCTTCTTGGCGTGACTTCGTGTCTCTGCCGCTCTTTTGGCCGACTGTGCTGAGATGTCATTTTCCAAGAGAGAGATTCACTTATAATTGAGCCCATTGCCTCCTTTCTGTATTGTGATACGTCTTGGCAGCCACAGCCAACAGATTAGGTGTAGGCTGTTCTCCCTTGGAGCACGACTTGCTGAAACAATGAGGGACACATCTCCTCCACTTCAGGGCCAAGTGACTGGAATGAGCAGCGTGTGAGTCCCTGAGGTTTCCATTCACAAAAGGATGTTTTGGGTAAGCACCTACTCTAAGGTGCCCTTGGCCCAATTCTTGTGAAAACTTCCCAGCGACAGCTGGTTATTTTCCTCACCAAAGCTGTGTTCCCTCATGATTTATTAGGATGTTGATGGGTGATATAATTAAATATTTTATTTGTTCAAATTTTTTTAAAGATTTATTTTTTATTTATGCATACAAGCTGGGGTGCAGGCCAGAGGTGTAGGGCAGTGAGAGGGTTCACCAGAGACAGAATGGGGAGCAGAACAGGCAGATCAACCAAAATACACTGCTGCGGGGAGTAGCAGGAGGCAGGAGAGGTCTGCTGTGCCATATGGGAATCTCCCCTGCTGGGCATCAAACTCACACCGCGGCTGCCAACAGCTCCACAGCACTGCGCTTAACCTGTTGCACCACCAGGGAGGCCCCATTTGTTTACATTTTTATGGTATTAGTTTTTTATTGAGGTAATAATGTTGGTTTACAACACTGCATAGGATTTAGCAGTATAGGTTCAGACCTCTCCAAATGTAGGTCTCCTCACCACATACACCAACGAGACCCCTGTAGTCCTCTGCCCTGAGACTAAATGCGGTCCAAGGAAGTTTATGACTAATCTATCCTTTTTGAAGCAAAATCTCTAGGAAATGGCCATCTCCCACCTCTCCTGCTCTGTCCACCTGCCTACTCTAGTCTGAATGTGGGCCTCCCCTAATACATGTATTGAAATCCTAACCTGCAAAGGGGATGGATTCAGTAGGTCAGGCTTTTGGAATGTGCTTCATTTATGAGTGGAACCCTCAACAACAGTTTTGGGCCTCCCTGGTGGCACAAGGGGCTAAGTCTCAGCACTCTGAAGCTATCAGCAGCCACTGCAGCACAAGTTCTATCCTCAGCGGGGAGCTTGCCACATGGCACAACAGACCTCTCCTGTCTCCCTGCTGCTCCCCTCAGCAGTGTATTTCAGTAGATTCACCTGTGTTTCTCCCCACTCTGTCTCTGGCGAATCCTCTCACCTCCCACACCACTGGCTTACACCCCAGTTCTTGTATGCAGAGATAAAAAAATATTGTTTAAAAAGAATAGCATTGATGTTTTTGTACGAAAGAGTGGCCCTCACCCTTCCTCCCTGGAGGACACAGTCAGAAGAGGTCCTCACCAACCAAGCTGGCCCTTGGCCCTTGGATTTCCTGTAGCCAGTTGGTGAGAATTACACTTGTGATGCTTATAAGCTACCCAGGCTGTGCATTACAGTAGCTCAAACAGACAAAGACACCTCCACTCACCATCCTTACTCCCTCTTCTCTGGGGTGTCCATGTCTGAGAGCTTATACCAAAGGCAGCCACCACCATAGTCACTTGATTTGTTTTGTTTTATCTGCTTTTTAATTGATCCCTCAATTTTATTATCAATATCTGCTGTCTTTTCTAGTTTGACATTCTTCTGCCTTGGTGGTTCTTGCCCTTGAATTTTTTCATACCTTCTGCTACCTAGTGGTGAACACCCCCTGAGGCTTAATTTTGTGATAATTGTTCAGTTATCAGGAATTTACTCTCCTGGCTTCCCAGTTTTCAGAGCAGTCACTGACTATCGGGACTGGGGTTGCATAGCACAGAATTGCTTTCTCATTTTATTCAAGATTTCCTACCTTCTTAGAATGAATGGGGTGGATAAGGACCTCTCAGGAATATAGCAGGAAGCCAACCATTTCAAGTTTGGGTTTTCTTTTATAACCTGACGCCATCAGAGATTCTGTGGGGTACTACTCCACACTCCTGCTATTTCTGTTGAGGTGGGAAAAGATTAATGTGAGACATCTCTTGGTCCCCTTTCACGTCCCTACCACATCCTCTCTAGGGGAGGAGGCAGGTCTGAGAGCAGTTTTGTGCAACTCAGCCCCCACCTACTCTTTTTACTTAGGAAAACCCTGGTGTGTCCCAGACACCCAGTAAACTCAGCCCTGGAAGAAACTAAAGATGGTCTTGAGAAGTTTAATTGGTTGAAATCATATCTAAATTCAGATTTTCGAATAACCACCCCACTTGGCAAACACACTAAAGTGTTATTCTCCAACATCCATAGCAGCTGCTTTCTTATCATTCTTAATTTTAATCTTAGATATTTTTCTCATTTGTTATTTTCTTTCTCCAATATATTATTTTAAAAATTCAAACATACAGCCAAGTTTTAAAAATGTTCTAGCGAATACTCATATATACTCACATTTTACTAAACAGACTTTAACACCTCTGTTTTTCCATCTCTCTGTTCACTGATGAATTGATCCATCATATTTTGTAAGCACATCAATGTAAAACCTCAAAAGGAGGTAAAATTAAATGTTCCCCTAACTGCTCTAGAATGCTTATCATTCCAGTTTATTTTTGTTTTGATATAAACCAGATATTTCATGACCTGCACAGTTGTTAACATACACACGCTGAGTTTTGACAAGTGTATACATAGAGGTAACACAGACTTTGTTATTGTCCCAGAACATTATCTCCTGTCATTTTCCAGTAAATTCTTACTCCTACACCTCAAAAACCACTTCTGTTCTTATCTTTATTCCCATCACAGACTAGTTTGGCCTGTTCTGGAACTTAGTATCAATGGAATCAAACGCATAGTGTGGACTCTTTGGTGGAAAGGTTATTTCAATCAGCAAAATGGTTTGAGGCTCATCTACTAGACTGATGTATTAGTAGCTCACATGTTTGTCATAGCCAAGGAACATCTCTTGTGTGACTGTAGCACCTTGTGTTCTTTCTATTGACAGGTGCTTATGCTGTTTCTAATTCCAGGTTATTAAGTTAAATAGGCTATGGTCAATCTGGCAAAAATCTTTGGTTAAATATATGTTGTCGTTTCTTTTGAGTATCTACATAGGATTAGAGTAGGTTGTAAGAAAATGCCAGATCTTTATCCAGACTGGTGGTACCAGTTTACTTTCTCAAAGTCCAGTCGTACCACACATTCAGTAACAGTATTACCCTTCTTGGTCTAGCTAATCTGTTAAGCACATAATATTAGTTCATCATGATTTTAATTCAAATATGTTTAATATAATTAAATGTGTTGGACCATTTTTATGGACTTATTGGCCATTTGTATGTCTTCTTTGGTGAATGCCTGTTCAGACTTTTGTCTGTATTCTATGAGGTTACTTTATTTTTGTTGCTAAGTTGTAGAAGTATATAGATTGGATATGTTAACTTAATACTTTCAGATATGTTTTATTAGTAGTTTGTCTAAATCGATGGCTTGCTTATTAATTTTCTTAATGATGATCTTGTTAAATTTCTTGTAATTTAGTGAAACATAACTTATCAATGTTTCTTTTACTGCCTTTTGAGAGCCAAGAATATTTTCCTACACTGAAGTAATAATGCTTTCTTGTAAAATCTTTATGTATTAGTTTTACATTTAAGACAATATTTCATCTCTGCTTATTTTTGTATATGGTAGAATGTAGATCAAAGTTCACTTTTCCACGTGGATATCCAAATATTCTGGCATCATATCAAAAGCCTTTCCTTCTTTTTTAGACATCCTTGACCCTTTTATTGAGAATCAAATGACTATATAAATGTGGGTCTATTCTGGCCTTTCTTTTCTGTTCTATTGATCGATTTGTCAATATGTAGTCCATATCACACACTCTTAACTATTGTAACTTGTAGTAAAACCTGGAAGTATAAATGTTTTAATTTCTTTTTTATTCAACATTGTTTGGACCATATATATCCTTTGTCTTCCATATAAATTTTAGTATTTTCATGCTGCTTCCACCAAAAACATCATCTGCTGAAATAAAAGTTGGAATTGTGTTGGTCTTGTGGGACCAGTTCATAGAGAAATGGCATTTTAACAATATGAAGTCTTCCACTGGTTAATCTCTGCATTTATTTGGTCCTCGTGAAATTTTCTTTGAAATCAGCTTTAGTTTTCTGTGTAGAAGTCTACATGTCTTTGGTTAAATGTAATTTTAAGAATTTAATATCTTGCTGCAATGTGAAATATTTGGTTGCTTTTCCATTCTTTTGTTAGTATACAAAAAATGCGGTTGAGTTTTGTATATTAACCTTGAATCATGAAACCATGCAAAATTCTTTTACTACTTTCAGACGGTACTTCATAGATTCCTTAAGATGGCCCTCTTCTTCCCTCCATCCTTTCCCTTCTCTCTCTCTCTTTATCTCTCTCTAGTTTTAATGATGTAAATAGCCTTATAATTTTACATAGAGTTAGTTGGAGTGTACATCCTTGCTTGGTCCTAAACTTAAGAGGAAACATTCATTATTTCTTCATTATACATGATGCTAGTTATACAGTTTTCATTACTTTTTTTTTCAAGTGGAGGAAGTTCCCTTTTCCAGCTTGTTTTCTGAGAGTAATCACCATGATTCAGTGTTGATTGTGTCATGTGCATTTTCCACATTGATTGACAAGATCATATGGTTTTTGTTTTTGGTTTAGTTGATATGGCAGTTAAATTGATTGATGGCTATTTTCATTATTGGGAAAACGGTATTTAATCATGAGGTATCATACTTCTTATATGCAAACTACATTTACTTATGTTTAGAAGGGATATATTAAATATATCTGTAGGGTCTGCAAGATTGTTTTGTGTGAGTTTTATGTTGATTTTATAAAATTACTTGGATAGTGTTTTTTCTGCCTGTATTTCCTGAATGAATTTAATTTCCTTCTCAAATGTCAGATAGAATTCACCAGTGTAATCATATCAGTCAAGAATTTTATGTATATAAAGATTTATGATAATGAATACATAGCTGTAGAAATGTTTAGATTTTTTTCTTTAGCATGACAGTTTTGATAAATGCCATTCTTCAATGAAATTATTCAATTATTCACTTTTATGCTTCAAATCTATTGGCATGAATTTTTTTATACTATTGTCTTATCATTGTCATACCTGTAGAACCTGTAGTTAGCAAGTCTTAATTCTTGATGTTATTAGTTTGTGTGATTTCTTCTTTTTTTCCTTAGTCTGTTGGAGTTGACCAATTTTCTAGAATTTTTAATGGAAACAAAATTTTACTTTTATTATTTTCTCATTTATCTTTTTTATTTCACTGATATTTTTGTCATTATTTTCTGACTCTTCCCTACTTATTTTTTAAAGATTTATTTATTTATGCATACAAGACCTGGGGCGTAGGCCAGATGTTGGGGGGGGAAGGGGGTGAGAGGTTTCACCAGAGACAGAGTGGGGAGAAAAACAGGCGAATCCACTGAAATGAATTGCTGAGGGGAGCAGCAGGTGAGACCCGGAGAGGTCTGCTGCACCATGTGGGTCAGCTCCCTGGTCGGTGATAGTGCTGAGATTTAACCTCTCACACCACCAAGGAGGCCCTCTTCCTAATTATAATTTACTTGCAATTCTCTTTTTACCTCTTAAGGTTGGATATTTGGTTAATGGTTTTCTCTTTCTTCTTTTTTCAAAAACAAAGCATATAAAAATGTACATCTTTCTGTAGCCACCTAGCTGTGTTAAGTTAATGTTGAATTATTTGCCCTACCATTTAGTAGGAACTATTTTCTGTTTTCCTTTGTGATTTCTTTACTGACCTGTTTAAATTATTTCACTGACAAATACTGTTTTCCCAAATATCTTACTTTTGTGTGTTTCAAATTTAATTCCATTTTGGTAAGAGGTCATATGAGATTATGATTTCAGTTATTCTAAACTAATGAAGCATGTTTTATGGTTCAGCATATGGTCTACTGTGGTGAACTCATGCACTCTTAAAAAGAATATGTATTCTGAAATTGTTCTGTAATGTTTATAAACACCAAGGGTAATGAAGTTGACAGTAATGAAAACAGCATAGTGTTGGAATAAAAATAGACATACAGAGTCATAGAATAGAGTTGAGAGCCCAAAAATAAACCCACACATATCTGGACAGTCATTTTATGACAAAAGAAACAAGAACATGCATTGGAGAAAGGGAAGTCTATTCAAACAATAGTTCTGAAAATATTGGACAGCTGCATGCAAACTAAAGAACTATCTCTCACTATACACAAAAGTTAACTAAAAATGGATCAAACACTTGGATGAAGACCTGAAGCCATAAAATTCATAAAAATTTATAGGCAAAGCATTCTGTGACATTGATGCTTTTGGGGACTTGACTCCAATGGCAAAGAAAACAAAAGCAAAAATAAACAAATGGGAATACATTAAATAAAGATTGTTTCTGCATAGTGAAAGAAACTGTCATTAAAGTAAAAAGACACCCTACCAAATGGGAGAAAGAATGTGCGTATCGTATATCCAGCAAGGAGCTAATAATCAAAATCTATAATGAATTCATACAACAATACTGAGAAAATAAATAACTAAATCAACAAGTGGACAAAAGATCTAAATATCTTCCAAGAAGACAAACAAATTGTCAAAGGATCATTTTTATTAAAATGCTCATTGTTGTTTAAAATCAGGTAAGTGGGCATCAGAACCACAAGAAAATACACTGCACACATGTAAGAATGGCTTTTATCAAAAACACCAAAAACAAGTGTTGGTGGGAGTGTGGGGAGAAAGGAAACTCATATATTACTTGTGGGAATGTAGGTGGTTCACCCCCTATGGAAAACAGATAGCGGTTTCTGAGAACATTAAAAATAGACCTACCAAATGATCCAGTAATCTCACGTCTAGGTATCTACCCAAAGAATAAAAAAATAATAATTTGAAGGGATTTATATGCACTCCTATGTTCATTACAACACTATTTGCAATAACCAAGCTATGGTAACACCCTAAGTGTCCAATAAAAAATGAGTGAATTAAGATGTGCTATCTATATATATATATATATATACACTGACACACAACTCAGCTCTTGATAACAGCTGATTTTAATCGTGAAATTTTGCCATTTATGACAACATAGGTGGAACTGGAGGGAATTATGCAAAATAAAATGAGTTAGAAGAAGAAAAAAAAATTCTAGGTGGTTTCACTCATATATGGCATATAAAGAAACAAAGGAAGTGAAGAGAAAAATAAAGAAACTAACCTTTTAAATATGACTGAAGAACTAAGGCTAGCAGAAGGGGAGGTGGGGTTGGGAAGCAAAAGATGAAAGGGCCCCCATGGACTATGTATCATTGGTACACTTGGAGAGGGATGTGTGATAACATACATTTGAAGAGGTATGAACATATACCCCTAATACACACACACACACACACACACACACACACACACACGTAAATATAAACCATTACCTTAATAACAATAATTGAAATTGAATAAATACATTTTTAAAAATTAAAGTTTTTCACTCCATTAGTGAAAGATATTTTTGCTTAATATAAAATTTTGAGTTGACAAATTTGCTCTTCCGCCATATAACTGTATATCCCACATTATGTCAGTAATGTAGTTTTTTTTTTTTTTAACATTTATTTATTTATGCACACAAGCTGGGTGTAGGCCAGAGGTGGGGAGTGGTGAGAGGATTCACCAGAGACAGGGAGAGGAGTAGAACAGGAAGATCGACTGAAGTACACTGCTGAGGGGAGCAGCGGGCGAGGCAGGAGAGGTCTGCTGTGCCATGTGGGAATCTCCCTGGCCAGGTATTGAACTCATGCTACAGTGGCTCTGGATAGCTTCACAGTGCTGCGCTTAACCCGTTGTGCCACCAGGGAGGCCCAGTATTGTAGTTTTTGTCCAGTCATTGTTCATTTGAATAACTCTTCCGTGCATGGACCATACCATTTTTCTCAGATTTCACTCAAGATAGTTTCTTTATCATTGTTTTCAGCAATTTGAATGTGAGTGACTAGACAGTTCTCTTAATCTGTGTCTTATTTGGCATTTACTGAATTCCTTGAATCTGTGGATTTCTGATTTTCACCAAAACATGGGAAAATTGGGCCTCTATATTCAAAAAAATATTTTGCACATTCTCTTCTGCTTGAAACTACAATTAAATGTGATGGTAAGTTTGTGAAGATTTGTCAGATTCTTTTTCAAACTTATTGTTTTGTTATCTTTAGATTTAATAATTTCTGTTGATTCAACATCCAGTTCACTTTTATCTTTCTCCTTTGATTCCATTCTGCTAATCAAACTATGGACTGATATGTTATTTTTCAATTAAAGAATCTCCATTTTTCTCATTTTATAGTTTTGTTTCTTTACTGAGATTTTTCTTTTTAGTCATCCTACCCTATTATCTTTTAACTTACTAAACATTATTTTAAAGCTGTGATAGAACATCTGAAGCTCACTTCAACACGTAGGTCATTTTGGAATTGTTTCCATTAATGGCCTTTTCCATTGAGAGTGGCTTACATTTTCCTGGTGCTTAGTATATCAAATAATTTTAGACTATATCTCAGCATTGAGTTTTGTTATGATATTCAAGAATGTCGATTTTTGTTTTGTTTGTTTTAGCAGGAAATTCCATTTGTTGAATTCAAATGCAAATTATGCGGCATTTCATTTCGTTAAGTAGCAGTTCAAATCTCAGTTTCATTCTTTTATCCTGAACTGGGCTGTCTGAGTCTTCCTCATGTATGCACAATTCAGTGTTCACCACAAATTTTGCTAGAGTTTATAAACCAAATTTGAGGTTCCCTTTCATCCTGCCCTGCTCATTGCCAGTATCTCTATTCACTCAGCATAGCTCTTGTTGCTCTGAAATGCAGCCTCTGTTTTTTTCATATCAAAAAAAAAAAGCTTTTTCAGAAATGTTTTCACCCCACATGCACTTTTGTGGCCTTACTCCACTAATAAAGTTGCAAACTGGGAAGTGAATCCCTTGCTGTTCCCTTATGTTAAATGTTGACTTACCCCTGGAATGTGTCTGCTTTTATGTATTCTCCATCCTTCAAGTAGTCACTTAAACATTTTCCCCAGAATTTGTGGGTGTGCCTGTATGGTAGGGTAAATCTAATGAGAATGAATTTGGTCATATTGAAAGCAAATTCCTTACAGCGATGTGATATTTTGATCTGCGTTTGTTTGAGTCTATCCCTCTACCTTTTTAGGAGCACAAAATTGGGATGCCATATGTAGATGCGGCAGCAGTTAATGATAAGTGAGAAGGGACTAACTGAATTGGAGCAATCTCAAGAGGATTACAAAGAAGGGCTAGATTTACAACACAAAGGGACAGAATCAAAGGGACACAGCAAAAATTTAACATGGGAAGTTTTAAGAACAATCTTGAAGCTTTAGTGCCAGTGCTGATCAATATTAGGGTGTTCAAAAGAAAACAAGTACTTTGGCTAAGTCTGAGAGAGATGAGGCAGAAATTGGATAAAGCTGAACAAGTGTTTGAGATGCCAGTATGGCACCTATAAATAACCTATAACAAGGAGATGAAAATGTAGGTGTAAAGTCCAGCAGTAATATAAGAGAAGCGTCTGGATTTGTTGATCAATACTAGGTATAAGAGGTAAAGACATTACAGATATTGTAGGAATGTTATTTCGTTTTGAATATATGAAACCGTCAGTTTTGTGGGTCAAAATATTAGCAATTCCATATGGTTTTGCTAAATAAACAGAAGTCCAAGAACAATGACATAGGAAAAAAACAATTTTATTTAAGGAACAAATTATCTAACAGAATCTTACTGAGAGATCTATTAGTAGGTATCAGAAAATAGGAGTGGGCCACAGAACCAGTAAATGCATTAAGCTGACGTACAGCTGAGGTGGCACTGGAAAATAGCAGGAAAAAAATATAAAGTCAATAAGTTCTGTTGGGAATCATGGTTAATGATATAGAAAATATCTTACAATCTTACATAGTGATAAAATTGCAGGCTATAATAAATGCATATATGAAAAGGAAACAACAAAATCACTAGGAAAAATGCAAGAGAACATTTATAATGGGGTCTTGAAATCATAATTTGATGAGTTTCGTTATGTTAAATCTAAGAACTTTCATTCAGCAAAGAATATTATAAAGGTGAAAGACAATCTGAAAATTGACAAATTGGAAGAAGTGTATTATAACAACTAAAGCTAAAACAAAGGAACCAAGCTATTTAATGAATTCCTGGAAATAAACATCTCAGTAGAAAAAGGGTCAAATGAAAAGAACATATAGATTACTGAAAAGAAATATGAATTGCCCATAAATTAATTGTTGCATTATATCTTCTTAGAAATCACGACACAACAAACATAAACCATAAAAAAACTAATTTATACCCATAAGTTTGTCTAATTATAATGTTGTACAACTGAAACTTACAATATTATAAACAACTTACCTCAATAAAAATGTATTTTTAAAAAAGATACGTGTTGAAGAGAGTGTGTATCAATAAAATATTTATAAATTTCTGTTGAAGTTATGAAATGATACAACTATTTTCTTTCTTTTTTTTTTTTTTTAGGAGAGGTCTGCCGCACCATGTGGGACTCTCCCCTGCTGGGCGTCGAATTCGCATCGCAAGCTGCCGACACCTCCACAGCGCACAGCCCAACCGCTGCGCCACCAGGGAGGCCCATACAACTATTTTCGACCATAATACAGCATTATCTAATATACTTAAATGCCAGGTATCTTATAAACCAGCAACCTATTTCTACTACAAACTTATGAGAACACTTTACAAGTGGGTACTTAGAGAAATGTACAAGAATTTTATAGAAATATTAATTAGAACATGAAAGTGGATTAGATCAAAATATGTAGACAAAAGAATAGATTATATCAAAAAAGTAGAATCTCAGAGCAAAAAAAACCTGGAACCATAGCTACATACATCAGCTCCTATTATTTAGTGACAAAAATGGTTGCAACTAGCTTCTTAGGGTAAGATACATTCCTCTAAAACTAAAAATAAGCAAAGTTCACAGCACAATCTTTTATGATATATGCAAGTAGGACTGAACTATAATATTTTTTTAAATTTTATCAATGCTCAAGAGTAAGAGAAATGAGAAAATAGTATCCAGAAGGAACTCATAGGTTGATAAATTCATAACAATTGAGTTCTGAAGTTAATTGGTGAGTTCATGGACATTCATTTTATTACTCTTTTTTAAAATATTTCTTTAAAATGAATATAACTATTTTATGTGACAGGGAAATATTAAAATGTATTGCATAAAATATCAAGGTCTCATGCTTTAAATGTCTCATGTTACATGATAATCTTTTTACCACAAAGTCCTTCTCTGTTACCATCATTAATTTTGGAGTCCTAAACTCCATAAAACATGTCCCCATACCTGAAAATGGAAAAAGACAGGTTTATTATTATAGAGCATGTTGACATTTTTATTAGGATGAAATTTTTCAAAATTCTTCATTTCTGCACAAAAACCCATTAGTGAGGAACAGAAACAAAGGGGTGTCTACCCAAGGAGACTTCTCAGGCACAGCGACATGGTTATGCCATTAGATTTTCCTGTTTTTCACCCACGGAACTTAGATGCAGCATCACATGTATTTCTAGACTAAAAATAAATATTACCCTTCTGTTTTCAGTGGATATGAGTTCAGAGTGTCCTAAGGGAAATCCAAGGGCAGATCTAAGAGTGTCAGTGAGACTTTGAGAAACGTGTCCCTCATTTTTTCTGCTTCTTTGTGAATTTGCTTTACTGGGGATTTAAGAAATTATACATAAATCGAAAAGTAAAAACTGAATGAATAAGATTGAGACACATCAAAATCAGAAGAGGGGAGTAGCAAGGATGGGTAAGGAGGCACAAGAAAATTAGATCAGTGATGTTTGAATCTAGATAGAATGTTCAAGGTATGCATAACTCAAATACACCATAAAACATTTAAAGAAGAAATCCAAATGCCAATCAAGTAACCATTTAATCTTCAAAGATTTAATATGCAGCTTCTGTGGTCCGGACCTTGCTTTCCTGCGGGAGATGAGAGATATAAGATTTGAACTGAAACAGTCCAAGAGGAGAGGAGTTAAGTACCCAGGAACTCCGCCACGTGCCTTGTGTCTTGTGCGCCTGAGAAGTCATGTAAACACGGAGTCATAGATATTCAACAGGAAGTGGCTCTTCCTGTGGGAAAGGATCTTGTGTCAATCCACCTGGGATATGCGGATGAGAACATTTTGCATGGAAATGACTGAGTGTGGGAATGATTCCAAAAGAGGTTCAAGCAAGCATTTGTTTTTATTAGGGAGTGTATTTGTGAGACTATTTGTAAGGGGAGGCTAAGCATCAAAACTGCAGCTTAGAAACATCATTTTATATTGCAAAAAGCAGGCTATTTGGCATAAGGTGGGCTGAGTCCTCTTCCTGGCCATGTTACTTCATAGAGATGTGGCACTTTGCAAGTAACGTAACCTTACCAATGCACATGTTAATTGGGAATGATGAAATATCACCCTCATTTTTAAAAATAAAGAAATCAGGCACTGTATAGCACTCTGACTATAGGATTTTAGATAAATGTTAGCCTTATCTTTAAACTGTAGAGAAGGTGGGGAAAGTAGGTTTGGTTAATGATAAATGGCCATGTGGCAATCAATTTTGCTCGTTTTGATGACTGATTTAGAGTGGAAGGTAAAGTTACAGATGTAGGAAAGATATTAAGCCAGGTTAACTCAGAGTTTAAAAAATAGGACCTTAATAGACTTGGAGAAAAGGAAAGAACTGGTTAAGACAGTGGTCTTTTAAGCATGTTGAGTTGGAGGTATCCAGGAGCAGAGATGAGGGGGAGACATCTAAACGTGTGAGAAAAAGATCAAGGCTGGAAAAAGTCTCTCTCCTCTGTCCACCAGCCGCCCAACTGAGTTCAGTGACTGAAACATATAGCCAAAATGGCCATGGTTGTTGAAATCACAGAGCAGATGTAAAGGATTGAATGAAAAGACAGGTGAAAATAGGAGAATACCAAATTACAACATAAGGAATGTTCTAGAGTGAGGATGAAAAACTAAAAAAGTGGAAAGCAAAAAAGGAATTGAGGGGTCTCCCAGCTGTGGAGCTGTCGCAGCAGCAACGTGAGTTCGATGCCAGGCCAGGGAGATTACCACATGGCGTGGCAGACCTCTCCTGCCTCACCCGCTGCTCCCCTCAGCAGTGTATTTCCATCGATCTGCCTGTTCTGCTCCCCACTCTCTCTGATGAACCCTCTCGCCACCCCACACCTCTGGCCTGTACCCCAGCTTTATGCATAAATAAATAAATTTTTACAAAAAGAAGAATTGCAACAGTTTTGGGGGTGTGAAAAATAGTAGTGAGGAATAGCAATGTGTGGGGGACAGTCCCCACACATTGGAATTAGGAATATCACTAATCTATCATTGTACCTTTTGCTTAGAAATCCAGGGACAGACCAACCTTCGGAGAGAAGTTGAAAGTCTATGTATTGAGACAAAATCAAAGTAAATGTAAACGTAGTTCTATCTTCAGGGACTTAAGAATTGCAGTTAGGAAATGTTCATAGCTCTCAAAACTCTGTGGAGATAAACTATAGTGTTTAAAACTCCATTTACTAAGCATGTTGAGTTTGTATGTGAGTGCATTTGTGTGAGAATATACTTATAAATGTATTTTGTATTTGGCCCTCAGAACACCCTCAGATCCCATATGTTTGGTATTTTTATCATTGTTTTGCAGATAAGGAAACTAAAATTTGGAGAGACTAAGTTGAGTAGGCTGAATGATGGTCCCAAAGAAATGCAGGTCTAATCCCTGGAATGTGTGAAATTTCCTTTCACTACAAAGACTTTGCAAATGTGATTTAGTCAAGGAAATTAATTCAAGATGGGAAGAGTATCTGGGTTTTACAGGTGGACCTAAATGAACCACATGTTTCTTTACAGGAGAGAGCCAGAGTGAGAGTCAGCCACCCACAGGGGAGAATGCAAGTGAAAAGTGATAAGAGCGAGATGTGAAGTTGCTGATCTTGAAGTGAGGTGGCCACAAGCCAAAGATTGCTGGCAGACACCAGAAACTGGAGAGACCTGTGACAGTGTCTCCCCTAGACCCTCCAAAGAGAGCATGTCCCTAATGAGACCTTGACTATGAACTTCTGACCTCCAGAACTCTGAGAGAATAATTTCTGTTTTAAGGCACTGAGTTTGTGATGAATTATTACAGTTAATTTCTTAAAGGAAACTAATCCCTGGGTAACTTGTGTGCATTCCTACAATTACTAACAGAGCCAGGGCTGAGGCCAGACCTTTTTGTCCAAAGCCTGGACCCTGTCTGAGCAGGATTTTGCATTCCCAAGGCCAGTGAGGAAGAAGGGAAGGTCCCGTGGACGATTGAAAGAGAAATGTAACAAAACAGCTGGTTCATCTTTCACTCACTCAGCCACCTGTGGACACCTCTACCCCATGTCTTCTCTGCCTCATGTCCTTTCTGCAGAAATTGAACTGTGAATGTACCCTCCGCTTTCCTATTCTCCATCTCCTTTCTTTCCACGTTGGATGGACCTTCAAGGGATTGACTTTAAGGAGTTTAATATAGAAGCTTAATTCCTCTGCCCATTAATTCTACATTAATCTTCTTTGAAGTTAGAGGTTGTAAAACACCAGAGGAACAAACCACAGACCAAATCATTGCTTTGCTTGGAGAGAACAGCACTGAGTGAAGATATATTATTACTTCAGAAGAGCAGCTACAATGTGGAGGTTTTTACCACATTGAAAACAAGATATTTCTTTGTTCCATGTTAGCATCAGATGTTTCCAATTTCCAATCCCTGCATTGGCTTCAAGCATAGCAACCATCTGAGTTGTCAGCACTAGAGAAGTTCTTTGGTGAATTGTTTTTGCTTTTCCTCAGGACACAATCCTTGATTCAAGACATTTTCATTTGTATTGATTTTAAATCTAATGCTTCTAGTATTTGCCGAATTAGGATGCTGCTTACGGTAGGTAAATCAAAGTTGCCCTTTATCAAATGACATTCACTTTCATTCTTTATGTACTGAAACTGCCATGTATTTATGTTGATTTTTATCACAGGCTCCTTTTGCAACTATTCATATGGAAATAGAGATCTTATCCGTTGATTGTTAAAGTCATGAATGGAATATTCTGATATTTCTAAAATGAAACTATTCCTGCATTCCTAAAGTGTACCTAATTTTGTTGCATTATGTTTTTTATATGTTCTTTGATTTAATAATATTTTGTTTAGGAATTTTATATCTACATCAAATAGTTAAATGGGCTGATAATATCTTTTTCCCCAACTCTCTTTTCTCCCCCTAGAATCTAAGTATAATGATGAGATGGAATGTATTTCCTCTTTCTAAATCCAAAGGAAATTATCAAAAATTATTGCTATTACTAGAAAACACCAATAACCATCTGGGTCTGGCATTTATTTTTCAAGGCCATGCTATTATTTTGATTACTTTAATATTTATGAAATTACATAGACTTTGTATTTCTTATTGAATCTGCTTTGGAAAGATGTATTTTTCTAGGAATCTGCCTATTTTGTATGTGTTTTGACATCTATTGGTTAAAATTTTTTGATGATATTATCTTATTATATTTCCTATGCTTTCTCTTAGGTTATATAGCTTTCTTCTTTTTTTCTTGATCATTTGTGCCAGAAGTTTTGTTATTGTCAGGCTAGTAAATGAATCAACTTTTGGTTTTTGTGATCAGACTGATTGCATTTTCCATTTTATTGAGTTCTGTTCTTTTATTATATACTTTTTTACATTTTCTTTTAATCTATTCTGTCTTCTTTTCAACTAGTTCAATGGGACATTTAACTCATTTATTTTCAGCTCTTTTCTTTCCTGATATTTTGCAATTATTTCTTTAAAAAGCTAAGCTGTTTTTTATGTGTTTCTTGAGGTTTGCTTGTGTCATTTTTGTTTTGTCTCGTTTTGCATATTAAGTTATGCTTTCTTCTTTGATCTATGAATCTGGGTGGTATCTGTTCTTGACAAATGTGTTGAATTTGGCTTTATGACCTAGTAAGTGGGAAATATTAAAAATCCACTTACTGGGCCATGAGAGTGTGTCAGATCATGCCAGCTCTCTGTTCAGTATCTGCACTGGTTCCCCTCAATCAGAGTAAGCGCAATGTTGATCTGCGGGCAGGAGGTCATCTTGCTCATCAACCACTCCCACCTCTCCGACCCCCTCAGTCAATACTCAGTCTTATGCTCTCTCCTCTGGCCACCCCAGCCCCTTTACGTCCCTAAAAAACATGAGGTGATTTCCTGCCTTTGGACCTTGAACTCGGTCCACATTGCTTGCTCCCCACTTAGCACCTCCTTGATAGCTACCTCATTTTGCTCAGACCTATCTGCTCACTGTCAATGAGTCCTTCCTCTTCTATTCAGTGCTATCACCACCTCACACCCTATTTCATCCCCATAGCTCTTTTTAACTTCTAATGCACTTCTGACTCGTACGCTCTAGAACATACCTCGTTCTCCTCATGCTTCCATTTTTCTTTCTTTCCATTCCATATGTGAGTGAATTCATCAGGTACTTGTCTTTCTCCATCTGACTTATTTCACTTAGTATAATAACTTCAAGGTTCAGACATGTTTTCTCAAATGTCAAGATTCATCTCTCTCTTTTTTATTTTTAAAGATGTATTTATTTATGCATACAAGAGCTAGGGTGTAGGCCAGAGGTGTGGGGTGGTGAGAGGATTGACCAGAGACAGAGTAGGGAGAGAACAGGCAGACTGACTGAAGTACACTGCTGAGGGGAGCAGCGGGCAAGACAGGAGAGGTCTGCTGCTCCCTGTGGGAAGCTCGCTGGCACGGATCGATCAAACTTGTGCTACAGTGGCTGTGGATAGCTTCATAGTGCTGAGACTTAACCCCTACACCACCAGGAAGACCCCATCTCTCTCTCTCTCTCTCTCTCTCTCTCTCTCTCTCTCTCTCTCTTTTTAATTAAGTAGCATTTTACTCTGAGAAATACCTCATCTTATTTATCCATTCATTTGTTGATGGACACTTGAGTTACTTCCATATCCTGATTATTGTGAACAATACTGCAATTTTAACTGTTAAGCCCCAAATAGTTCATAGTACATGGTTCTCAATTTTGACAAGACAGAATGAGTGAGTATGATCAGCATTACTAGTGAAGAAGCAGAAACAAGCATTCATGAGAAGGATCCATTGGGGAGGGGGCACAAATGGGGAGACTGCCTCAGACAAGGCGTGTGTGATAACAAGTACCTCTTATCTTTCTTAGGTTCCATGTTGTCCACATTTTTCAACCCTTTGTAATGAGTATTAAGTAATCAGCACATAATTATCCATTTACATGGGTAATCAGCACACGAAGGCTAACTTGTCGACACTTTTTATTAGGAAAATGACAGTCACCTCTTTCTGTCTTAGTGATGAGAAATAATTCAGGAAGAATGAAAAGGAATCCAAAAGATTGCAGGATTGCCATTTGCAGGCTCTGGTTAAATAAAACAAAACCAGTGCTCTCGGAGAGTATAGTCATTAAGAACAATTGATCTCCATGCAGATTGCTGAGCTCTTATTAGGACTGAACCTTTAAAAACATCACATCATTCTCCTGAACTCTGTTTGACTCATCTAAAAGGTGTGTTTGATAATATTCCTTGCTTCATGAAACAGCTCCTGTAAGTTCCAGTCTCTGTCCGACGCACCAAGGATACAACAAGCTATTCATCTGTAAAATTTAAGTTCTACTCACAGAAAAGCCATTGGGGCTTAATTTGCAAGTTTCTCAGCCAGAATGCTGGGGCTTACACTAAGTTGCACAATGTGTTTGAGTCAAGTGTTTCATCTCAGGGAGGCGTTGATATGATACGTACAATTCAAGAAGGGAATGAGGGAAGTGATTGCTATCAATAGTTAATACATTCTGGTGGACATACTTGTAATTCCCAAACTCCTTAAAATGCTTGCCACATTAAAGAAGATGTAATAAAAGCAATAAGTGAATTAAAATGAATTTGGCCTTGAAGTATTGAGTGACCCCTGATTTCACAACAAATTACAAGAGGATGTTCTTGATGTCTCTCAAGCAAGAATGCAATCTAAACAGGTTTACACATTTATAAAAGCGTCACAATCTTTTTGGGGGTCTATATGTCACTTTCTTACCTAGAGTAGCTATAAAAAGTAGGTGATGAATTTCCTTTGTCCTTACCATTTCAGACAGCTGGCAGATACAGTTACGGTAGAAAATGCATCAGTTGGAGTAGGTCATCTTTTACATTTTTGCTGAACTTGCAAAGGACTGATGAATATAGGCTGAGTCCTGAAATTAAAAGTACAGTTTAAGTAATTGCTTGTTTTTCAGAGCTAACTGTTGCTCAAGTTATATTTGCACAGAAGTCTTATTAGCATGGATCACAATCATTAGAAATCTGTCTCAAACATATTAAAAGTTGACAGACCCAGGGAGAGAAAAGGTTTAAAGGACTTGAAGTTAGAATAAACCAGTCTATTAATAATTTACTTCCAGAGGGTAGCAGGCATTGTAATTTTGGAAGGTATAATTGTTTAAATAGGGTCTTAACTTTACCCCACCCCATATTTTCTTATAAATTCCCAATTGTTCATTCCTTCAACAAACATTCAAAATATCACATATAACTTTGAAATTTGAGTGCATAGTTTATATGTATTTCTAAATTAGCACAATGAATAAGAATGTGACCAAAACACTGAGGATAGCAGTTTAATCAGGGTGGAGGAAGAGGGCTGAGAGTGTTATATAGGAAGCTGAATGTTATTTTTAAGGTAGACATTGAAAAAAATAGGTATCTATTATTCCATAGCACTTGTAAATAAAAACAATTCCATAGATGATGCAAGTGGGGAAAGAGAATCCACCATGAAACCTCCATTTACCCACCTCACCTACCGCAGCCCCTGAGGTATCGATTTTACAAATTCTCGATTATATTCACATTTTCATTCTGCCTTACTACTTAGGTCTTCACATTTCTTTTTCTCTGAAAGCATAATCTGTAAGAATCTTGGTTATCTGTTCAGAGTCTCCTCTCCACCCTTCAGTTCACAGATGGCACATTGCATGACCAATCACCTGCAAAACAATGAAGGCAGGCAGCTTCCTTAGCACTAGAGCATGCCGTCTGAGAGAAAGACTCTCTTGTTCCTAGATAGGGGCTTTATTTCTAGGTCCAAAACTGTCAGTTACTAGCCGTGTAGATTTCTTAGGGATAAATGAAATGATTAGATAAAGTCTCTTCAAATTCAGAAATTCTACTTCTTTTTGATGAACGCCTGTCCATTGGCAACAGGGTATGTTGGGACCACATGGAGAAGAGAAAACAGAAGCTCCAGTTGGGAAATGACCTGGCGGTTGAGCATCTCCAGAGAAGAACGGTCACTCACGTTCATTCCTAATCTGGCCGGGTGCTCACGAGTCGCTCCCAACCTCTGTTGGTATCTGAAGAAACACAGAAAAGTAGTTTCTGGGCATTTAAGGCCCTTGTATTTAATGAAATAGAGGATTTGGGCTCCAGAGTCCTGGGTGGCCCTTTTCAAAGTCATCAAAGTTCATTAAGACTTCCAAGTAAATGGGGCTGATTCGGGTTAAGCATTTAGTAGGGTGTAACTTCCTTTCAAGCTGGAATTCAGAGCAGAGCTTTGTGGGAAGACAGAAGTAATCATGGTACCCTAATCTATGGACTAAGCCCATGAATTGGCAGGTGGACTAAAACAGTGTTCACCATGTATGTTACAACACTGGTACCCCAGCCTTGCTTTACTTACTGGTACGAGTATACCCAGAGAGGAGCCCATGAGGTCGGGGATTAAGAGCACCAAGGAATACCGGCTTGGGATCCTCGAACATGACCCTGCCAGCAAATCATACAGAGGCTTTCTTTTTTAAGCCTCTGCATTTTAAAATGCAGTTTTAGAAATTAAGATTTTTATTTGCTGCAGAATAAGTGAATGGAGCTCAAGCACAAAGCAGTGAGGTTTTCTTGACTGTGAGATGGAGATTGGAGTCTTGCTGCTAAAGCCACTGGAGATTAACAACTAATATTCTTAGCAATAAGAATGACATGGGAGCCTCCCTGGTGGCACAGCAGGTTAAGTCTCAGTACTATGAAGCTATCTGTAGTCACTGCAGCATGAGTTCAATCCCTGGCCAGGGAGCTTCCCACATAGCACAGGAGACCTCTCCTGCCTCACCCGTTGCTCTGCTCAGCAGTGTACTTCAGTAGATCTGCCTGTTCTGCTCCCCAGTCTGTTTCTGGTGAATCCTCTCACCCTCCACACCTCTGGCTTGCACTCCAGATCATGTATGCATAGATAATACATAAACCTTTTTAAAAAGAGAGAGAATGACATGATGGTGGCTTTAAAATTCATGTACAAATTCCATTTATACTCTTTTCTGAATCCTTAGTGATGCATGTATAAAATGAGAGACCATATGCACATACATAAATTCACACATACTCCATCCATCCACACCTACATTCATACACATGCACGGGCACATGACTGCCTGGGCACATTCATACATGCAGACATGGAAACAGCAGAGGGGAATGAAATGATGATCTGAGATTTCAGAAGTCACCTGTGCTGGAGACTGAAGCTGCAGGTTGAAGTTAGAGGCTTCTTCATAAACTCTGGGGCTCATGTTTAAGACCCCAGAAGCTCTAGCCATAGCGTCAGCCCCACACGTAAGAAATAAGAGATTTAGGAACAAGGGGTATGACCTAAAAGTAAAATCAACTCTGAAGTAGACCAGTCTAAGGACAAGTTAAAGTAAGCCCACCACAGAACAATCCAGGATGCTCTCTTCAGAGAAAATGATATTTTCTATCCTTAAGTATCAAGAAGTGTGAGTCTTGATTTTAAAAGATACTTGATCAGAACCTAGAGAACAAAACCACTGGGCACAAACTCTCAGGTGACTCAGATATTTGGAGCTACCAGGCAGAAACTCGTAAAAGAAATTTACACATAGTATGACTAGGTTCCAAATTATAGAGAAGACGGAACTTTCCTGGTTGTTCTCAGCCAGCACTTGCATTCAGTAGGTGCAAGGCAGGCCATTCTTGCTCAGCAGAGGACCCCTTTGAAGGCAATCTTTGTTCTAGTGCTTCCTGGGGCTCCCTAGGATCTACAGACTCTGTAGCGCTTTCTCTACTCACCCTCCCGATGAATCTTGATCAATGGAATGTCCTCCTTGACGCGACTTTACATGCTATGTAAGTGCTAGTTCCAGATGGGTTGTAGACCTAAGTGTGAAAGGTAAAACAGCACCATTTCCGAGCCGATCAACCGGAAGCTGCATCGCTGATCTTGATGCAGGCAAATAAATTCTAAGCAAGACCATGAGAGACATGATTGATACATTACACTTCATTCACTTAAAGCCCATCTCTTAATCAAAAACACCATTAAGAAAGTGAAAAGATAAACCACTTTGTAGCAGATGATATTTATGATTTATATCGCTGACAAAGCAGTCATATCCACAATGCAAAATAACTATTGAAAATGAATGAGCAGAGGGCAAACAGCCAGCAGGGCTGGTGGGTCTTACCTAAATGAGAAGAGCTGACAAGGTGTTCCCCAGGTGACAATCCTGTCCTGACTCAGCCTGGCCACGGCCCTCTGTGCCACCCTCATTCCCAATATGCACTGGAGGATTGTGGATGGTGCTATCATTTTTGGATGCTGTGGGTTAAAACTCATTTTGGATGTCTACACCGCTGGAGACTACTGCTTTCTCTAAGGACTGCAACCGGGCCTGTGATTGACATCCTGGCAGCCAACGGGACCTTGGCTGGACACCTGATCCCAACTGACTCCAATGACTCCGCATTAGAACTGAGACCCAATTGGGCATTCTGAGATGGACTCTTCAAAGTGTGTAGAGGAGCTACTAGATGGCCGAGCACCCACTGTAGGCAAGAAGGAAAGAGGCACTCAATCCTGGCTGCTGGGTCCAGGAGGCAGAGATGAGACAGAGGGGGGCAATGACAGTTTTACACGCTTGATTCCTGGGTCTAGCTCCCAGGCAGCCATGCGGCATTCCTGAGTTCTAAGAGATAACTGTTTCCTTTCCATGAGTTCCTAATTTATAGTCAGCCAGCTAGCTGGTTTCCTTTACTTGCACATGAGAATCTTGCCTAAGATGCCCAGAATACATTTTCCCAAATGTTAAACTTTGATTCCTTCTGCAAACCTTCACACGATTTCACATTCCTTCTATGAAAAAAGCAGATTCAAATTTCAATGAGTGGCTCATATATTTTAAAGAACTTGACTGTGAAATATAAAGACTACCTGTTTGGCTTTTAGCAATATTTCTCTCCTCTTTTACACAAGTACAAATACTTTCTCTTACCTTACATATGACATAAGAGGTCCAACTAATACTTCTCTCCTAATCTGGCAGGAGAGTTTGAATTAAATTAGTCTTTCTGTGACTCCACTGGTGTATTTTAAAAGTCATTCAAGATGGGGGTAAAACTGATTTTTAAAAGGAAGCCAAGAAGCAGAGTCAGATGCAATATGATTGCTGAAGAATCCTGCTACCTCCTCCCTCTTGTTTCATGACAATAAAAACGTTCAGCCTGGAGGTTTTCTCGGACTGCTCACTTCTTCAGATTGACCAAAAAGTTCCAGCAGGATGGAGCTCCTGGGGGAGTCATTTCCATGGAGGTAACTGAGCCGAAGCACCGGGCATGGAGCGTGATTGCAGCCTTCTCTCTGGGTCCCCATCTGCAAATGCTCAGTTTTGAGCCCCAGGATATCACTCATTCCGGCACCTTCCAGCTCTGCTGCTGGTGGAGTTGCGACACTTGTCCCAGCCCCGGGACAAGCGGATGCGCGAGATAGGAACCCAGTGGAAATATTAGAGTTTTAATTCATCCCTGGGTCCTGGAGGGTTGCCAGGCTATTTGATGAAACACGAAAGCACACCAGGGCCTCCCAGTGATGAAGTAATTTAATATCTTTGGTAAAAAATTATCAATGATTTCCAGTTAAGCGAGTCAAAAAAGAGCGTTCACTGGGAGTGAGGAGAAGGCTCAGCTCTCACTGAGGACATGCGGGCTTTCTGGAGTTCTGCCAAAGGACTTGGGTAGGAGACCTGTGAGCAAATTCCCTTTATGGTAACTGGAAGTCAAAACAGTGGTTTCACTCATTTAGTGTTTTACACACATGTGCACAGGTGTTCATGTATCTGTCACACCCTCCAACTGTAAGTCTAGAAGGACAGGCTGTCTCTGAAGAAATGCCTCTGAAGCTCATTCTAGAGTATCTCTTCAGCATCCTTCCTTTAGTTATAAAGTGTGTTTTTTGGGCCTCCCTGGTGGCCCAGCTGTTAAGCGAGGCACTGTGGAGCTGTTGGCGGCGGCGTCGCGAGTTCGTTGCCCAGCCGGGGAGAGTCCCACATGGCGAGACAGACCTCTCCTGCCTCGCCCGCTGCTCCCCTCAGCAGTGTATTTCTGATCTGCCTGTTCTGCTACCGGCTCTGTCTCTGGTGAACCTTCTTAGCACCCCACTCCTCTAACCTGAACCCCAGATTGTATGTGTAAATAAATAAATCTTTTAAAAAAAGTGTTTTTTTTACAGATACACAGAAGCAAAGAAAAAGACTTCCTGAGATCACTGCCTAAGTACCTTTCTTAATAGCAACAATGAAATTAAAGTAAAATATATACAGAGTCAGAAAAACCCAAACCTGTAACAATAAAGTAAAAATTAAACATGGAAACTCCCCATCCATTTTCATTTTTGTTTCCCGAAAGTGAACTTAAGCAATACTTTCATTATCAGCAGAGTGAGTATCCATGTGAATGTGTTTAGACTGACAAAAAAGCGCGTCCTTTAAAAGTAATAGCAAACAGTCCTTTTAACAATGTGACAATATAGCTATGACATGTTTACATTATTTGAATTACAAGCTTTAGACTGTTTTGACTATTATTTCTTGAAAGCACATATTATGTCAGACCCAACCACCACTAATTTTTCTCTTTCCCTTCCACCATCCCCACATTCTGTCTCTTTTCATTCTTCCAATTTCTGTTATTATTTCCAAGAGAGATTTAAGTACTAGTTTGTCAATTCTCTCTCCCTGTCTCTCTGTCTCTGTCTCTGTCCTTGTCTCTGTTTCTCTCTCTCTCTCTCTCTCTCTCTCTCTCTCTCTCTCTCTCTCTCTCTCTCTCTCACACACACACACACACACACAGAGAAATAATCATTTGCATCACATTTTAAAAATAATATTGGTGCTTCCAATGTTATTGGTGAATTTATTTTTTCTTATCTATTCTTTGAACAAATCCTTTACCTCAGTTTAAGACAGTGCCAAGGGTGTCCAGGACAAAACTGGATAAAAGTGCTAATGAGTATCTTATACTTGGTTGCCAAGAGAACCCAGGGGAAAGAGCTCTGTTTCCACATTGAAAGTGAAGTTAGCAGAAGAGTTTTGGTAGCTACAGCTTTTTTAGATTAAGAAAATTTCTTTCTATTCCAATTTTGCTCAACTTTAATATAGATTCTTATTGAGAAAAAAATATTTATCTTCATTCTGTTCAGTCAGTGAACTACATTTATTGATTTTTGAATATTAAATAAATCTTTGCAAGATTTCCTGATATAAGTCAAGTTGATATTATCTCTTATAAATAATATTAGATTTGATTTAAGATAACTTTGTTTAGAGTTTATTCCTATGTCCATGAGATATATAATAGCCTGCAATTTTTCTTACAATGTCCTTGTCAGTTTTACTATGAAATTTATGCAAAACTCATAAACTCACTGGGCAGTCTTCAATCTTACACTACTTTTGGGGAGACTTTTTATAGCATTTGTGTTAATGCCTTCCTTTAATGTTTGGAAAAATTCAGCAATGCAGTTCCCCACACCAGGAACTGTCTTGGGGAAAAAATTGTTAATTCACACCAAATTGCTTTAATATCATCAGAATATTCAGTTTTGTTGTGTTTTTCAAAAAAAAAACATGTTTCTGTATCATAAAACTGAGAGGTAAAGTTGTTGACAGTTGTGCCAGATGGAACAGTGACTTCATTCTTCCTTCTCTACCACGCGTGCTTTTGTCCTGCGTCCTAGCTGGACTGGCCCTAATCAGCTATGGTGGTTTCCTCATGCAGACAGCGTGGATATAATGAAATCAATCTCCTGCCCCCTCCCCTCCCCAGGTGATGAGGGTGGGTCCAAAAGTTGCAAGCTTCTGATTGTGGCCAGGTCTTTCTGAGGACCAGCACCCAACCCAAATCTATTCACTAGCCCACGAAGATATTCTAATCACCCAGGAAATTCCAAGGGTTTTAGGAGCTCTGTGAGCACCAAAGATGAAATATTAGAACAGCAGATGCCCCTAGCTCCTTGATGACTTACAAAATTACAAAGGCTCTGGCCAAAGACCAAAAAATATTTACTGCATCAGAGTACCACACTTGCATATTGGAAGTGTTAAATCCTTGCTCTGTTAGTAACAGAATTTGAGAATCTCTCTCCAACACAGCCTTTTTCTGTACTATTTGAACTTGCAAATGTGTTTTCTCTGACCTTCTAACAGGTGCTGTTTCAACCAAATGTATACATTTCTGGAAATATCTAGAAAGCATTCTAAATGGGTTGTTATACTGTGTATCTCCATTGGATAGTGCAACAAATTTTCAGCCTCAAATCACATTCCTGGTTTTGAATGGACTATTTGTTTTCAAGATTGTTTTATTGCAGTGGCCCTTTTGAGTAAGACTTTAAAATAAACTTCACCTTTCTATAATACCCCAGCTAACCACTAAATTGAAATTCTAGAATTGCAAACTAATCTCTTTCAAAGTCAGAGATGTACTTTCACAATTCTAGGTGCTCAGAG
The DNA here is from genome assembly GCA_004024925.1 of Scalopus aquaticus. Taxonomy (NCBI): domain Eukaryota; kingdom Metazoa; phylum Chordata; class Mammalia; order Eulipotyphla; family Talpidae; genus Scalopus; species Scalopus aquaticus. Next base: position 32,108 of record PVIJ01001391.1, read on the forward strand.
GAGGGGACATTTTTCCATACAATTGAGGGTGTTGGGGGGAAGATTGATTGCTAACTAAAAGCTTTCAAGTCATTTTGCAATTTGGAAGAGATGATAAGCTATGGTGAGAAAAAACAGCAAGATCCAAAATAATGAAGAGAAGACCTTGAATAGTGTTTTAGTTCGAGCTTTGTTACCTAACATATTCAAAAATCAAGTTGCATAAAGGGCAATAAATCGTGACCATGCATATGAACCATAAAGAATACCAAAAAGGAGAAATAGCGTATGAATAAGGCACTTGAGATCCACAAAACATATTGGTATTTTTTGCTGACAAAAATGAATTTTTGTATATTGAAACACAATATTGATATACATGCATGTATACCCCTCATTTCTAGTGAGAATTTTAAAATGATAGCCTTAATGATACATAATTTAGTTTTAAATATTAAAGCATGTTTTGAATTATCTTTATAATTGACTCTACTTTTTACTCTAGAATTCCATATATTTCACTATCAACAGTAAATACACTCTCTTTATACACACACATATTGAAGGACTAGAGAAGATTGTGTCTAATCTACATTAGGTTGTAACAGGGTGGTCCCCAGGAAAAGGGGAGGTGTCAGGTTACCTGCCCCACCCAAGGGGGGTGGAGCTGAGCAGAGAAGAAGAGAAGCTGGAGAGGAGATTGGGAGAGGAAGGAAGCAGGATGGAGAGCAAGAGGGGACCTGAGGAGGCACAAAGAGCAGAGAGACGTGTAAAGAAACCACACTGGCTTCTTGGTCCTGGCCTGGTTGAAACACACGTGGATGAGAGACCATTGGGGAGGTGACAATGGCAGCTTTTATCTTGATTTTTATTTTGCTCTTTTCCTTCCAGACTTGTCTGGCTGTTTCTGACCCTTTTTTACACGTTCGCACCAGAAGGCGTTTAGACTTGTAGCAGGCTATGGGGCTTCATTCACCCTGCTTTGAAACAACCTTGTTTGGCTGGACATTTGCCCCTGAGGGGACGGGTAACTTTGAGTGCTCTTATTTGGAAACCTTATTCTTCCCCGATCTTCCCCATTTCTGTATTGCACACTAGTATTAAAGTTCTTTCCATTGAAGGTCTTACTCACTACAGTATCATTTGTCTTGATGTGGCAGATGGCAGAAACTATTTAGAATAGGCAGTCTTGGGGGTTCTAGGTGCCCCTCTCTCTGCTCTGAAACAAGATCACATCAGTTCTTCCTTGCCAGTGACTCTTTTTAATTTAAAGAGAAAAAATGTCCTATGTATAGACAAGAAAAATAGCTGTGATGATATTAAAACATCATAGCAGATCCTCCTTTTGCATTAGGGTTAAATACCTTAATTGTAAAGGATGGCTTTTATTTTTAGAAACCCATTTTTCTTTAGTAAAATACCCTGAGTGCATTTGCTTTGGATTAAGCTACTCTAAATCTCAGTACTTATTCCCACGCTATGCATTGCAGACAAGAGACACTCATTTCCATCTCATTACTTATTCTTGTGTCTCTATGTTTTTAAATCTTAATTCTTTCAAATAGTCCCTTTTATGTGCTTTGCAGCTCACGTAGCTGTTTTTTCATTTTGAATTCTTGCTGAAGTAAATTTGATATCTGTATTTTTTTCCTTCCAGTTTGTCACAAGCATAGAATCTGCATAAAAATGTAGATTCCCTTTCTAGCATGTACTATGAATTATAATTGACATCCGATGATTATTTTGTTTAATTCATGCAGGCTTTTAGAGACACGTTATTGATATATGTTAAACACTTTGCTTGGTGCTATGTATATATTTTTTAAGGCACAGAGTTTGCAAATATTTGAGATCTCGGTGAGAAATACAATTTTTATATGTTATTTGGTGCATTTATTTACATTACTCTTTGCATGATATAGCATCTAGAGTTACTGGAAATTCTAAAATCATATTTTTTTGTGTCTAGAGAAAGTTTTAAAATGAGAAAGGAGGGTTCAATTATTTTAACGTGAACAGTATTTTAAGGCATAATTTCTCATTTCCTATCAAGCCAAATTTTTATTGTGGCCAAATATCTAATTATTTCATGTATTTATTAAGTGTTACATAGTTATTAATACGTGTCAGTAAAGTTCATTTTTATTTATTTATTTATTTTATTTATTTATTTTTTATACAAGCTGGGGTACAGGCCAGAGCTATGGGGTGACGAGAGGCTTCACCAGAGACAGAGTGGGGAGCAGAACAGGCAGGTCAGAAATACACTGCTGAGGGGAGCAGCGGGCGAGGCAGGAGAGGTCTGCCGCACCATGTGGGACTCTCCCCGGCTGGGCGTCGAACTCACATCATGGCTGCCGACAGCTCCACAGCACAGCGCTCAACCGCTGCGCCACCAGGGAGGCCCCATTTTTATTTTTTAAAAAGATTTATTTATTTATGCATACAAGCTGGGGTGCAGGCCAGAGATGTGGGGTGGTGAGAGGATTCACCAGAGACAGAGTGGGGAGCAGAACAGGCAGACTGACCGAAGTACACTGCTGAAGGGAGCAGTGGGTGAGGCAGGAGAGATCTGCTGCACCATGTGGGAATCTCCCTGGCCAGGGATCAAACTTGTGCTGCAATGGCTCCAGATAGCTTCATAGTGCTGCGCTTAACCCGTTGCGCCACTAGAGAGGCCCTAAAGTTCATTTTTAAATGAACACACATCCTTCCCCAAGATTTCTAAGTAGTATTTAAATTAGGATTTAAAAGCGATAACTTTCATGGTCAATATTCATCAAATCATCAACAATTCTGAGCATTCGCCCTGTTAGAAACTGTCAGAAATAAGAACATAAAAGTCTAAGGTTGTGATCGGCTGCTGTGGAGTCAGATAAAGCAGATCTTACCTTCACTGCTGAGAATCTGCTTTGTCTCATGACTTCACATCTTGCTGACTCTGTAAGTCCATTTCAAAATGTTGTATATGATAAAATGTACATGAGTGAACTAACAGGAGGATTAAATGAATTAATACATATAAATCACAGTGCCTGAGTGAGCTCAATGAACTCTAAATCAATGTGAGCTGTTATTACTAGCACGAGCATTCTCAGTACTGATAACTCAACCCTCTCATACATAACACTCACTTTCTCATTTTTTATTTTTGCAATCTTATTTTGTTATAAATATAGTTGTTGAATTAGCGTTTTTAGAAAATATTTCTGGTTTTGCCACCAGATCATAAATACAGAGGTACTTTGCAGGACAACCCACACATTTCAGCTCCTCCCCCAATCACAGGGCAATAGATTCTTAAATGATACTGCTATAAAAAGAGGAAAAGTTAGTTTTTGTCTACTCAGAGAGTGGTGCATATGGGGAAGGAACTCATTTTAGAATATACAGTGAAAGGATGTCCACCCAGTATCCTGCACAGTAGTTTTGTGGGGATTTTTTTTTCAGATTTATTTATTTATGCATACAAGCTGGGGTGCAGACCAGAGGTGCAGAGGTGGTGAGAGGATTCGCCAGAGACAGAGTGGGGAGCAGAACAGGCAGATCAACCAAAATACACTGCTGAGGGGAGCAGCGGGCGAGGCAGGAAAGGTCTGCTGCGCCATGTGGGAATCTCCCTGGCCAGGCATTGAACTTGCTCTGCAACTGCCCACAGCTCCACAGCGCTGCTGTGCTACAAGGGAGGCCCGCGTCCAAAGTAATTTTAAAGACACGGTCTCCTAAGTATCTTCAAGCTCTGTCTCCCTTCCTCTGATCCCTCAACTCTGTAAGAACAGAACTTTAGCAAGTTACCAGAACAAGGAGGATCCAGGTTTCCACTGCTCCCAGGGAGCCATGGCGCTCAACATACTTATCAGAGGAACCTCCTTTGCCCCACGTCTGCCGCCAAGGACCCAGGGAAGCACCTGCTCCTGCCAGGTAAGTTGAGCGGAAGTTGTATTCCAAAGTCTTTGAAATGTGTTTCTCAGAAGAAAGAAAAATATCCATTAGGTTTGGGTTCCTAAACTGCACTATTAAATTAGACTCTAAGTGTAAGGTACAAAGTTGTTTTAGACTAATCTGAGGACCCAATTATTTCAAAATCGGTTATTTTGAAATTTCTACCCCTGTGCTATTCCCAGAAGTCAAAAGTTTGCTTTTCTGGAAGTCTGATCTAAAAATGCAATGGCATAAAGAAACATTATTGACTTTCCTCTAGGATGTTAGTTAAAGACAGAGAGGCTGTATCCACTGAAGAATCTGTTTTCTTCTTCATCTCTGCTTATAGAAGACAAGAGTGCATTGTCCCTGCATAAAAGCTGTAAATGTTGCAAACATGCAGAATCCTCCCTGCCGGGGCTCTGAGGCTGTACTGCTGCTTCTCCACCAAGGGAAATTTTCCTTTATCTTCCAAGTTTCACAGCAGAGTTGTTTTCATGAGTGTGTCACCTGCACGGGGGGCAAAGGGGCTGTGTTCAGAGCGTCTGTGCTTGGTAAATGCTCAGCTGCAGTGCTCTTAAAATTCTTCATAATTCTGGGCCTCCCTGGTGGCAACAACAGGTTAAGTCTCAGCACTATGAAGCTATCCAGAGTCACTGCAGCACAAGTTCGATCCCTGGCCAGTGAGAGTCCCACATGGCGCAGCAGACCTCTCCTGCCTCACCCGCTGCTCCCCTCAGCAGTGTACTTCAGTTGATCTGCCTGTTCTGCTCCCCACTCTGTCTTTAGGGAGTCCTCTCACCCCCCACACCTCTAGCCTACACCCCAGCTTGTATGCACAAATAAATCAAATATTTTAAAAAAATCTTCATGATTTTGTACTTGAACTTGTGTCGAGTAAATGAAGTCTGACAGACAGTGGTACACACCTGTGGTCAGAGAACATTCACTCACGGCCCGTGTCCAGATCCTGACTCACAAGGAGCATTCACAACAGGGCCTGAGCACAGAATTCCAGTGGACCCCAAATGTGCAGGAGTTCAGAGTGACTCAATATGCATGGAGTGCGTTAAGTCTACGACTGATCGGCAGAAACTCCAGGTTGGCCTGGAGAGGCCATCCCAGAGATCTGAGGCACCTAGGAGGAAGGGAGGAAGACAGGAGAGAGTAAACAGGAAGGGGATGCACACACTGGACTATGACTAAGGCTGCTGAGAAAGGGGAGTGTGGAGGGGGAGCAAAGGGGAGAAGGGCACTCAGTGAAGGATGACTAGTGATGAGTTTGAAGAAATAACATGCGTTTGTAGAAGTGTAAACCTATATCCTTAAGACATGTATTTGATGCAAATCAACATTAGCTCAAGAACTATAATTTAAAAAGAAAAGAGAGAGAAATTTTCCAAATCATACCGAAGGCAGTGGCTCCCCAGGAACTCTGATTGGCTGGGAGAGCCTTCCATCTTCATCCTTTCTCATGTGCGTTTCCTGTGTCCGTTGGCTGCCCGGTTGAAAGCGATGGCACAGAAGGAGAGGAGAGATGGAGCAGTCACCAGTTGCTTGTCCCCTCAGGCTTTTCTTAACAGTAAACCAAAGCTGGAGAATGTTGGTAGAAGATGTTTGCATTCAGAGCTGTGAGTCCAAGGAAGCTCATTTAGAGTAGCATTTCCACTGACTCTGCAAGAATGAAATACTATGAAACAGGATCATGTTATTTTGATGATTCCTCCATGAGATGAATGCTTTCAAATATGTGTATAATGCTGAATTTGTGTTATATTTGTATGTATCTATATCTATACACACATATACACATACATATACATGTATATATGCACATATACATGACAATATATAGCTGAACTGAAAAACCCATCATTTAAATTTTTATTTTTTCTTTTCTTTGCCATTAAAAAGCAAATGCAAACACCATAACAAGTCAAGAAAGAGTCAGGAAAGAAAGGAAAAATCATCATACACTATTAGTACCTTAATGGCGACTTTTTCCTGTTTTGGGAATGAGGGACTCTGTATTTTTATTTTGCACTTGACCCCACAAGTTAGGTAGCCTGTCTTGTTCAACAGCGTATGTGTTAATCACAGTTACAGGGGGTAGTTCTCCTTCACTGCTTTCCAGAAATTAACAGAATAAAACTTGTGGATGCAGCTTCAATTCCAAGTTCACCACGTAATAAGAAGTCAAGACAGTGAATCAGTAAAAAGGCTGACAGGTAGCATTTTTCATTTTACTGTCTTGGTCTTTTTAACTTCTGTGGTGCATTCATTTGGTTTCCTTCCCATGCTCTGTGGTTCTAAAACATTAAAACAGTCAGCAAACAGGCAACATCTTTTTTCCTATGGCCTTGAGCAAGGCTGTACTGTGAGCGCCGCAGAATGCTGCCTTGCTCCCAGAGTCCACGCAGACCTGCTTTCCAGAACCTGTCCTTCGGAGACAGAACATTCATTTAACACCAACACAAAGTAGACAGCTGATGGTCCCATGGCCACCTCCCATGTGAATAACTAACTGATTTGTTCTAGATTCCAAGATCTCATTCAATCCCATGCTTAGCCCTTCCCCTGCCTCTTCCTCCAGGCCTGAGGAAACCCGAAGTCAGAGCCCCCTGCCCCATACTTCATAGACTCAGGTCTACACACACTTGCTCCTGGGGACCTGGAACCCACCATCTACCACCTCGGAGTCGCTCTATGCAGAACTGGCCCTCCGACTCAGCCCCTCCCCCTGGCTGGAAACCTCTCCAATTTTGTCGTGATTCCCATCTGAGGTCAGCTTTGCTTTGGGGACTCAAGGACATACAGGGCACATCCCAACAGTGAAGGTGGGTACTGCCAGCCTCTAAGATGAAGCACAAGACAGGAAAATATTATGCAGAACCAAGTGAGACCAAAAAGAGGTAGAGCAAGTAGGAAGAGGGAAGGTTTTGGGTTTTGTTTTTTAATAGACTATTATTTGAGCTATTCAGTTACTCAACAAGTATTTATTGGGTGTCTACCATGTTGTAGATTCTAGGAAAATGGTGAGGAGGAGGAAAAAAAATCAGAAATGTCTTTCCAGGACCGACAGTTTGATACTAGGAGACATTAAGACAATGGCGTGCCCGCCTTCATTTTCAAAACTTGTATTTCTACTCCATAGATTCCTGCTAAGGGAAAGAGAGACCATAAAAAATAAAACCAAACCAAACCAAAACAAAACCACAGGGCTGAGATATAAAGCTGACTATGTTCATTTCTCCTTGGAGGACACAGTTTGAAAAGAAGCCATTGAAGTACTGCTTTTAAGAAAGAATTTGCTTCCTGATTCCATTTGGGGGATAGTTGAAAAGGCTTGGAAATAAATAGCATTTCAGTGGCATTTTCAAAGAGCCAAGGCAACATCCTCATTATATAAAATACAATAAAGATAAAATAAAGAAACAACAACAAAACAAACTGTTATCATCATCTTTAGTAATTCTTCTGGCCTCTCAGTATCCAAGCTCCTTTCCTCTGTTTTCAGAATCCCTCATTCTGCAAGTTTGTGAACTTATTCCATGATTTGAAGGATGCTTTTGTGTGCATAACAGAATATTCAAAAGCAACCTTTTGAAAATCATTTCATCTTTATTTAAACTTGAAATCCAAAATTCAATTCATCCTTAAACCTTAACTTCACATTATCAATCTTGTTAATTCTAGCTATAAATCAACAAAATGTTGGTAACCAGTTTTTAAGGGATTCAATAATGATCTGTGGACTTATTTACAAGTTAGATTCATTGCGTTCTTTGAGATCACGTCAATTTATACAGTTCCAAATATTATTTTCTCAATGATAGAAAAATCTCAAATGCTATGGTAAATTTTATAACCTAATAGTTAAACTTAAATATGAAATAACTTCTAAGAAAGAGGGATTCAGAGCCTGGTCAATGTTTTCTGTAAGGGAACAATCCTTCTAAGCAATGCAGACTTCACCTTAGTAGAGGTATTTTATAGTGGGAAGAGTGATTAGAGAACCATTTGAGATTGGATTTTCAAAATTCTTATTAAAGAGACATTGCAAGACTGGATAAACTGTGACTGACAGTCCTGAGGCATTTACAAGTTACATAGTCAGCGGGTATTCTTCGAAAAGACTTTTACGTTAATTAGGTCTATCAGAAAATTGCTCAAGCATTGCTTTTTGTATATAGGATTTTCATTTATTTATTTAAAATAATGTTTACAGTGGTTGAGTGACTTCCAACACTGTATGTGTTTTATGGGCATACACCTACACAAATACATGTGATCACACCTTCCCCCACCATTAATGCAGGTTAATGATTATCTCCTAGAGGGGAATCTTGATCCCATGGAAAAGTGCTATCTCAGCTAGGATTGGGATGGTTCTTTCTCAAGATGCTGAATCTTCATTTAACATACATGCTCCAATATCATTGTAAATGTTGGCTTAAAACTGCAACCAAGTAGGGCCTCCCGGGTGGCGCAGCGGTTGAGTGCTGCGCTGTGGAGCTGTCGGCAGCAGCGATGCCGGTTCGACACCCAGCTGGGGAGAATCCCACATGGTGCAACAGACTTCTCCTGCCTCGCCCGTTGCTCCCCTCAGCAGTGTATTTCTGATCTGCCTGTTCTGCTCCCCACTCTGTCTTTGGTGAGCCCCACACCTCTGGCCTATACCCCAGCTTGTATAAATAAATAAATCTTTAAAAAAAAAAAAAACCAAAAACTGCAACCAAGTAAGTCACACAATTAAACAAGTTTTAATTTGAATTGCTCTATTATAACATATAATCTTTGATGTTACAAATATTTCACATTCTAAATTGCACAGAATCCTTCTTAACACAAAAATACTAATGATATCAATTTGATGTTCCTAAATTTCTCCATAGGTTAGACTTCCCTGGCACTAGCACGGCAACTACCCTGTTGAGGTTATTTTTATTTAATATATATTTTTAAAGATTTATTTATTTATACATACAAGCTGGGGTACAGGCCAGAGGCGGGGTGGGGGGTGGTGGCAAGAGGGTTCACCAGAGACAGAGTGGGGAGCAGAACCAGCAGATCAGAAATACACTGCTGAGGGGAGCAGCGGGCGAGGCAGGAGAGGTCTGCCACACCATGTGGGATTCTCCCCAGCCGGGCGTCGAACTCGCATCGCTGCTGCCGACAGCTCCACAGCGCAGCGCTCAACCGCTGCGCCACCAGGGAGGCCCAATATTTTTTTAAGGTATATTTATGTATGCATACAAGCTAGGGTATAGGCCAGAAGTGTGGGGTGGTGACAGGATTCACCAGAGACAGAGTGGGGAAGCATAACAGGTGGAGGGGAGCAATGGGAGAGACAGGAAAGGTCTGCTGCGCCATGTGGGAAGCTCCCTGGCTGGGGATTGAACTTGTGCTTCAGTGGCTGCCAATAGCTTCATAGTGCTGCGACTTAACCCCTTGAACCACCAGGGAGGCCCGCTATATCTTCATTTCTAACCGATAACCTAATTTGCCTAATTTCTTTTATTTTAAAGATTTATTTATTTATGCATACAAGCTGGGGTATAGGCCAGAGGTGTGGGGCAGTGAGAGGGCTCATGAGAGACAGAATGGGGAGCAGAACAGGCAGATTGATGGGAATACACTGCTGAGGGGGCAGCGGGGAGACAGGAGAGGTCTGCTGTGCCATGTGGGACAACTCCACAGCACTGCACTTAACCCGTTGCGCCACCAGGAAGTCCCTGGTCCATCATTGCTATATGGCAGTAGTATATTGTCCTTAGGTATTAATTTGATACATTAACATTATAGCAGCAAACAGGCTGATCCACAGAGACACGATACACCAAATATAAGCAACAACAGTGAAGTAATTCAGGAAAAGTCTACTGCTAAAATATCATTTAACATTGCTATAAAGTTCTCTCTAAATACTGCTTTAGATACATCCTCAAAGTTTTATGTCAAATAGTCACCATCATACATTTCTAAACCTTTTCTAATTTCAATTGTACATTTCTGTTTGAGTCACGGATTACTTCAGATATGTGCCACTTTAGTTCGCTAAATACATGGGGAGAAAATTTAATAGAAAGATTAGAAATCACATTTCTGAGAAATAATTGTGAACTTAGGGATAGTCTAATCAGTATTTCAAAGGGAATTCATATGACATCTCCAAATACGGTTTGATTATCTGAAACAATAAAAGGAGCAAAAATAGAGATTACAATCTTGTACTTTTCTGTACCTCTCCATTCTTCATTTTTGTTTGAAAAGAGCTTTAGGGTATTACTCCCCCATGCTGGAGTTGTCTGGGCCCCATGCTCTGCGCCCAGCACTGTGACCGGGGGGCTGGGGAGGCGACACCCTTGCTTTCTTTGGTCTGTTTCCTCTGCTGTGCAGTGAGAGAACAGGACTAGATGGCCACGCTCCCCCCATATGTCTGTCGTCATCTCATACCAAGCCTGAACAGTGGTGTCTGGGGGTCCTCTAGCAATGGGGGAGGCACAGAGCCTGGCAAAGTGGTATGAAGATGGGGAATTACCCAACGTCTGATGGGCCACCTTTCCCTGAGAGACAGGCTGTCCCAGTGAGCCCTGCAAGGACTTCACTCCTCCTGCCAGGAAGCCGTGTGCTGGGGAGAACCAGCTGAGGGTCTCTGAGGCCTTCTGGCAGGGGCTCAGGGCGGCAGTGGCTTGTAGGGTGTGAGAAATGAGGGAGATGCTTCCCCCCAGATGCCAGGAACTGGGGAGCAGTCCCCCATGGACCCCATTTGCTTTCTGGCCAAACATCATTTCAACAGGGTTGAGATTAGGCTACAAGCAAGGAGTTTGCACATTTGATATTTTAAGCATTTGTAACATGAAAGAGATTTTAACCAATTAGAATAAAAGGTCAGTTTTGTAATTTCTCTTCAGAATACAGAAATGAGTAATGATGTATCCACTATTTCAACAAGCTTTTATTTTAGGAAAGTTTTAGATTTACAGCAAATTGTGCATGTGGTGGAGTTCCCTTACACCCCTCCCCCCACACACATAGTGTCCCTATTATTAACATCGTCTATGTGTTTGGTATATTTTTCACATTAATGAACCAAAAATTATATAATCTTATTAATTAAAAGTCTATACTTTTTTCAGATTTCCTTAGTTTCTACATCTTTCTTTTTTCTGTTATCCAGGATACCACATTATACCCATAGTCCCATGTCTTCCTACTATTGTTGTTGATTTGGCCTAAAGATAATGTGGAAAATATCTCACTTGCTTAAAAGCAGGTAGCCTTGCGGCTCCACCTCATTCTAAAACACTGATTTTACCTACAGCAGGGGCAACTTGTGGGAAGGGGGTCTCTGGGGCCACAGCTTGATGATGAGGGACATTGGGTTACCCCCTAGGTATCTCTGGGCCACAGATGGCGACAGTGCTTCAACCAGAAGCTACCCCTTGAAGATCTGAAGGGAAATTTTATGGTACACAAATTGGAAACAGTAGACACAGAGGAAACAACAAGAATCAAAGATTTACAAACAACTCATATAGCTCTACCAAAAGTAAACAAACAACCCAATTAAAAGATGGGCAGAACAAAATGGCACCTCTCCAAAGAAGACATACAAACAACCAGCAGGCACATGAACAAATGTTCATCATCACTTATCATCAGAGAAATGCGAATCAACTCCACAATGAGATACCACCTCATACCTGTGAGAATGGCCCATATCAAAAGGACCAGAAACAATAAATTCTGGTGAATGTGGAAAAACGGGAAACCTACTACACCATGGGGATGTACACTGGTCCAGCCTTTGTGGAAAACAGTATGGAAGTTTCTCGAAAGGTAAAAAATGGATCTGCCACATGACCCAGCAATTCCAGTCCTGGGTATGTCTCCAAAGAACACAAAAGCACTCATTCGAAAGGAAACCTGCATTCCCATGTTTACTGCAGCACTGTTTACAGGGAATCAGCCTAAATGCCCCAAAACAGGGTCATGGATTACAAAGATGCAATAGATGATATCAAAAGATACAGATATAGATCTATGTATAACAATTTACTCCATTTGCAGCAACATGGGTGGAGTTGAAAGAGATGATGTCAAGTGAAGTAAGTCAGAAGGAGGAAAATAAATACCAGAGGGTGTCACTCATGAGTGGAACATAGAGAACGGAATCCAAAAACCAGAGAAAGACAAGCTTAAAAGCTAACCCTTGAGATCTGACTAAAGAACTGAAGAATCCAAAGTGGGGCTGGCTTGGGGAGAGGTAGGAATCAAGACTGAAGGAAGCAAGATGGACCGTGGCAGTGGGCACCCTACATGGTGATACCCGATGGAGACAATTCTAATGGTATCACAATGTAAAGAATTATTTCTTTTAAAAAATGAATGACTGTCTTTCATGACCCTTTATTTTACTGGCATATTCTTCCTTCAGTGCTGGAGGGAATTTTTATCATACTTAAAGGCAAGCAGTTGGATGAGTCAGTAATGTTGACACAGTTGGATTTAGCATATGGCTGTGTTTTTTCTAATGTATGTGCTTTTATTATCATTGCTGGTTATCTCAACTGTTTGGAATGACAACCACTTCCAGGAAACCGTTGCTGGTATTACACGCTGGGTAATAACTTGCAAAGAATGTGCTGTGTCTGTAGGGAAAACTCGGTACATCTGTGTATTTCCTCGGCACGCTCAGCAGGTTGGGCTGATGTGGTGCAGCCATTCAAACATTTAGGGGTCACTGTTAGGATTTGCCTTACCGATCAAAATAGGCACAGTCCAAAGAACATCTGTGTAACTTGGTAACTTCTAATCTTCTGCTGTGAATATTGAGTAGGGAACATGAGTGAAAGTAAGATTGCAGGTCGACAGGGCTGTCTCTGATCTCTGTGCTTTTGAAGTACTGAAGCAAACTAAGAATTGCTATTGAGAAATATAAATACAGATAGAAAATACAGAGATACTGCAGGAGTATTTGCCTCTGTGTGTGAGTCTCCATCTGTCTGTAGGTATCATTTTGCTTACTGTTTGCACTTGTGACCATTTATTGGGCACTTAGCTGTACCCAGCACTGTGCTGTATGTGTAGGTTCTCTCATTTAGTTTCCAATAATCCTACAGAATGTATATTTTTCCCTCCTTTCACTGATAATAGAGGAAAAGTGAACGTTACCCAACATCTCAGATCTGGAAAATGACAGAGGCCACATCTGAGCTTAAATCCAGTGAAACTGTAAAAGGTGGCTGAGGCCAAAGACCATTATAGGTGGTGTCCCCTGTAGCAGGTTACTGATGAGGATAGCCACAGGGAAAATGCTAAAAAGGTATCCCAGTTTGGGTAGAGACTCTGAAAAAAAATAAAACGATCGGGAGAAAAAGCAGCAGCAGGGAGATTCAGCTGCCATGATTTAGAATGTGGGATTCAGCCGCCAGGAGCTTTGAGCCACCAGGATATAGAATTCCGGGTTTAGAGTCAAGCATTTTTGGACTCTTCAATGACTTTGGGGCCAGCGACTTTGGCCCCCACCGGTTACAAAAGGAACAACTGAAATTCTGTCAAACAGATCACGTAATGCTTTCACAGTGTGGGTTCATACTCTGGGGGTGAGTCTCACTGAGAGTTTCCGAGGTTGGCGGGCATGGGTGGGCACATGGGATCTACGTTCAGATCCCCAGCTCTTCCTGTGGGCTCTTTGCTGGAATTGCTCTTCCCACAACTGCGTGGGCTGCAGAAGCCTCTGGAATATCCTCACTCCCCTGTCCCTTTCACAGATGTGCTTGCTGGGTCTTTGCTCCAAGACACCTTCACATCTGCTTGGACCATCTGGTTCTGAGCTGTCTTCTCTTTCTTCAGCAGTCTACACTGAAGGTTGTGATTTTATCAGATACTTTTCAATTCTTCCTAACTTCACTGGGAAATTTTCCCTAAGAGAGGATAATTCCCAGGGAGAGATGAAAGCATCTGTCTGTCCCTTAAAATCATTGTTTCCATTTTTCTTTTCCTTTTCCTCACAGGAAAAAAAAAAAAAAAAAACAGAAAGAAAACTCCTTATTGCAGCAGCAAGAGATTTGCACCCTAACAAATCTGGTGGCCATTTCCTGTCCCCAAATTTGGAGAACTGGGTGGGTGGGTTCTGGTCTCCTGGCTCACGGTCAGCTCAGCCTGGGAAAGGAGGATCCCATTAAATACATCAAGCACTTTCAGAACTTTTAGCAACTCCTAGAAGCCCTTTAAAATTGTTTCTGCCACAAGACTGATGATTTCTAAAAGTGGTTTTCTTTTGGATATTTTAGAACATAACCAAAATAAACAAGTATGAAAGTAAACACGACACGTGATCAGATATTGGGACTTCTGCTGTGCCTCCTCTGCGCTTTCTCTCTGACCTCTGGCTCTTCACCTCCCGGGTCAGCAGAACCCCTTTTAATTGTAGTGCACTACAGTACAGTCAATCACAGCGCCCTTCCCATCCTCTCATGCTCCTGTCTCCGTCTGGCTCTTGCAAAACTGATATACTAGAAATGGTAATTAAAATTCAGAATTGGAGTCAAAGGAATTACAAATAAGCACACAGCCTACTGACAACCCAACACAAAATAACTCAGCACCAAAAGTGAAAATTAAGTAATTTGATCCTGGTAAAGAAAAAAAATAGTAAAAACATAAAAGCAAGCTACTTCGCTTCTCAGGCATGAAAGGGCCGTGCTTCTGATACTACGCTCTCACAGCAGAAAGGCAAAACTGAGATCATCAAAGGGGACTGGTTGTTCATCACACAAAAATCTTCAGTTCAGTTTCATGTCCCAGTGTTTAGAAGATGGACCACTTTGCGCCAGGATGAAAGTGTTTGCAGAAATAGACACCGTGTCTCTTTCCTGGCATTATGGATGATGGCAAAGCTGGGCATTGCATGGAAGCTTAACTATCCTCTGGAAACCAGGGATGAAAGTGCCCCGTGTGGGCACCAAAAGGAACGTTAGAAACCCTGCAGGTGTCTTTTCAAAGAGAACCCTCATTTTCTAAGCAATTAATGGTGATTCAGGCCAACAGGACAATAAGGAGGGACCCCACTGGAGGCACCCCGCTGCTTCCTACCGTCACTTTTGCTAAAGCAGGGCAGCCACAAAGCCTGGCCCCAGGGTTGGCCTGGGGAGGGGGCTGAGGGAGTGGACTCTAGCCCTGCACTCTGTGGACGGTACAGCTGGGGCCGTGACCCTCACTCCTCTCTCTGACCATTCACTTCTGCCTCCCAGGAAAGACCAGAACCCTCTTCTGCTTCAGTCTACCCTCTCTCATTTCTCGCTCTCTCACACAGTAATGCTAATAGCAATAATCATAATTGCTGAAAACTACTAAAATGAAAAAGTGATAAGCCAGAGGAGCCGCCAGCACGTGCAGGATGCCAGACTAAGAAGGGACAGCCTCAACCTCACTCCAACCCCTCTCTGGCTTTAGATCCAACACCTACGTAAGATAAGGTTCCAATAACTGGTTTAATCTTAGCAACGAGAGTTTTATAAGTGGGTCTTTCTGGAGGCCTAGGGGTTAAGTCTCAGCACTATCACTGCCTCGGTCTGAGTCGATTCCCGGCCAGGGAGCTGAACACACACGGCACAACAGACCTCTCCTGTCTCCCCACTGCTCCCCTCAGCAGTGGATTTCAGTAGATGTGCCCCTGTTCTGCTCCCCACTTTGTCTCTGGTGAATCCTCGCACCCCAGGCACCTTTGGCCTACCCCTGAGCTCTTGTATGTATAAATAAATAAATAAATAATTTTGTAAAAAAGAGTTTTATCAAAAAAAAAGAGTATGTATTGATGAATAAGAATTAGGCATGAAAGTATTTTTAGAATATGCTATCACAAACTTCACGAAAATGTTTAATGACACTAGCATCACTACTTTTTCAAAACATGACTCCACTTTTAAGCTTTGAGAGATGGACAATTTTTTTGACTGAACTCTCTTGACAACCTCTTCCTGGGATGGCAGTTTAGTAACATTTTCTCTCTGGAGAGAATTGAGATACTTTAGTCTCTTCTCTCATTTTATGAGTTGATTGTATGTCCCCATAACAAATTGGTTGACTTTTACAACTAGCACAGAACCGTGTATGCACATCATTGCAGACCTTCTCAGGGCCTTGGGAGATACACTGACAGCTTGTGTCTTAGTAGCCTTGTGGCAAATTTGTTTCTGCATCTCCCATTTTCTGTTTAAGGACCCAAAGTTTCAAATGCCCAATGTGATGATTAAGTATCTGCAACCCAAGGTGACTGAACTAAGGTATGCCAAGATAGTTGGTATAATTATTTGGGGGGAAGCATCTGTGAGGGTATTTCTGGAAAAGATTAACATTAGAATCCATGACTGAGTAAAGATTCACTTTACCAGTGAGGGTGGGCATCAGATAAACTGTGAGGGACCAAGCTAAACAAAATGGTGGAGAAAAGATAAGTCATTCTTTTCCCTTCTCAAGCCAAGATGCCCGTCTTTTCCTCTCTTTGGACATGGAGATCCTGCTTCAAAGGCTTTTAGACTCTTGGACTTCCTTTGGGGGGTGCTCCAAACCTTCCATGCCTGGTTCTCAGAACTTGATTTCTGACCGGGAGTACATCATTGGTTCAGTCTTGGGATGAATTACATGACCGATTTTCTTGCCTCTCCAACTTGCCCGCAACACACCATGACATAGCTCAGCTTGCATATCATGTCAGCCAAATTCCCATAATGATATGATAGATGTATGTGATCTATACATTACACACGCATAGGCACATCTATATCTCTAGCTCATATCCATGTTTATATCCTATTGGTTCTGTTTCTCTGAAGAACCCTGACTAATCTACCCAATTTGTAGATTTGCCATGTCCTTGAATTTAGCACAATGGTGCTCAAAATACTAATTGCTGTTTAGGGTTGCACCCGTGAAATATGTATTTTTAAAGTCATTTAGGGATATAACAGTAATCATTTGAAGATAACTCCTATCCCAAACAAACAAGTAGAAACTCCACAGATGCTCCTTCTCCAATTAGATCTTTCTGCAATTAAGCAATGGAAGTTGCACCCCAAATAGAATGCCAAATTTGATCTTCACATTTAAAAATAAGTTTCAGAAAAAGGAAAATCTTCCCTTATTAATATTAGAAGAAGCCTTTGTTCATCTTTGTATTTTAAGTGATGAAGCCTCATAAGACATGGAACAGTTTATCAATAAATTGTTTATTCGGATTAGGTATTAAATTGTTCATTGAAAATTTATTAATTTGAGATATATGAAAAGAAATATCAGTTTCAGATTTATAATATTACAACCCCTAAGAAATAGTGTAGTCTAAATTGACTTATGGTTAATGAGGAACTAAGTGACTTAGGTAAGTCACCCAGGGTCACATAGTGAGGCGTTTGTTTTCAAAACACTTGCTAATGGTAACAAACAAAATGATAATAATAATTACAGAAATTGCATAGGTCCCCACAATCATGAAAAGGCATCTTTGATCAGCAAGAACACGTATTTTATGCTGTACAGTCTCAGCCTAATGCCATGGAACCTGTAATTACAATGACTCATCCCTGAAAAAGTTATTTTGTGGAGTCACTGTTCCCACAATAATGTATTGGATTTTGCTTATAAAATGTTCCTGATGTCAAACCAACTCAGAGGTGATGATTTGGGAAGCAAAAATGATCACATCAGGTAAATCCATCAACAACATGTTTCGACACAATGTGTTTATGTTTTCCCTACATTTTGAAGAGTCCTTCTCTTTCTTCCAACCACATTGTTTACTTACACAGACTTACTTCTTTCCAGTTGAAATCATGAGCTTGATTAATTATATTATGGCCCTATTGGGGATGAAATATAGTACTGCCTGGATTCTGAAAAGAATCTTAGAAATAAATCTGACTCAAACTCTTAATTACAGAAATCGGGAGCTAAAACAACAGAAATTGCTTCCTGAAAATCACATTATGGAATATGGACTAAGTTTCAAGGCATCTGGTATTTATTCTGGTCTCTCTGCTGTGCTATGTTGCTCTTCTGTGTCAGACAAATAAGCAATTTTCCTAAAACTTTAGTTTCATTCTGTCAGCCTTTCCTTCAGAAAAATTTGGACTCCTAAACCTGGCATTCAGGACTCAGCCTAATTTGTTTGAATTTAATGCTCTAATCATATTTGCTATTATTTCTCAACATAAACTTGCTACTCCAGCAGTCTGAGCTTTTGCTAGCTCACACATCATGCCTGGTTATCTATGGCAGGTTACAAGAAAAGACTAGAAAGGTCTATTACTTGATGGGAGTGCCATATACAGAAGATGTTAAAAATCAAGTATTTAGCTATTATATCAATCAACTTAGACAGCCATATGTTCATGAAATCCAAAAGTCAGTGTGTTCTAAATCAGAGTTCTGTAGTGCTGGAAAGCAGAAAATGGAAATTTAGGAAGAAAATATTAAATAAACAAACAGAGATCAACACCTTACTTTTTATGGAAAAAAAAAAAAAACAAAAAACAGGCAGTACCAGAAAGGGGATTGCTTCTGAAAGAAGGTGTTGATATCAAAGTGCAAAATTCTGAGTTAAGAGTGGAAGCACAAAGAAGTTAACTCTTCATGAAGATGTCTGAGATTGAGGCTAAGAGTAGAAAATTCAGGATGGATGCATCACAAGATCAGAAACTGGAGGTGCGGTAGAAATGATTAACACAGTTGTTAAAGCAGCTATAGAGATGAAAAGTCTTCAGCTGTCAACTGCCAGAGTAAGTATCAGATGCATAGAAAATACCCAGAGGCACAGACCAGAGGTGGGGGTGTGGAGATGGAGAAGCACTGTAGAGAATCATAGGTCTTTCCACATCTATCTAGTGACACCCTGGAAATGAATAATTCAACAATGGATAGCAATTCCACAAAGAAACGAACCACTCCTGAAAAGAACAATGCAATTTCTTCACTGGTGAGAGGCAGCTCTCCTGCTCACCTGTGTCTATGCAACTGTCTCTTCTAACAAACTTGTCCCTTTCAGGTGCAGCTCTTTCTGCGCGTGTGTGTCTGTGCAAATATTCTCTTTCCTTTCTTTTCAATAAAAAACTTGCTCTTTTAGTTAAACCTAAATATCTCTGCCTTGTAGAGAAACTGGTGTGTGCTGCTGAAGGGGGAACTCTGGTGAAACCTTTCTCAGAGGTTCTCTGAGCCCAACAACATCTTCTGGATCTTCATTCAAGGAAGCAGACAGAACTAGTGAAACAGACAGGAACATAAATTCTAGATGGGGACAGGGATAATGTCCCAGGACTAGGGCCAGGGAAGAGTGATGGGTGTCTGTTTATAGAGAGACCCTGGTACCTGACACAAAGATGGCGCCATCTTTAACTCTGGTCTTCTCAATTCTGTGTGATCAAAATTAGCAGATATTTCCTGGAAGACAAAGAAAGATAATTCTTACTGCTAATACTTCTGGCTAGCCAGTGGTCATAATAGAAGTTTGAAAGAAAAATATGTAAATACACATGCACGTGCGTGTGCACACACACACACACACACACACACACACACACTTAGACAGCTGTGAATCAGCTGCTTTCCTTTCTCTCTCTTTATCCAAATTCTATCTTTAATTTTTCTGAGTTAGAGAGAGACTTGTATACTATTTATTTTACACACAGGTCTGCATTGTTTTAATAAAACAATGAATGAAAATATCCACGTGGTTCTTTCACAGAGGAGAATCACAATGTTAAAATCTATGAACAGCAAGACCAAATTCAGTTTAAGTATACTGGCATGTGGCTACAAAGAAAGCAGAACTTCTCCAAAATATCAAAGAAAATACACGTTTTCAGATAGTCTCCGTTATCCTATATGATCACTCAATTAGTCACAGAAGAATGGGGTAGCTGTAGAAAACAAAAACTGGGGTTCTCACATAGTCAAATCTAAATGAAGACGTTGCTGAGGGTCAGAACAACCAGGAAAAGCGGGAGGAAGAGAATAAGAGACCTTTACCAGAAATGTTCATAAAATCACCAGAATACCAATAAAATGTATTGACTCTGGTTTAAATGAAACCATGAGTAAAATGTTTTTCTAAGCTATGGCTAATTAACATCTTCTTAACTGGAAAAAAATGGAGGACTATCCACTAGATACCAATAATTGCTAAAGAAAGTGTTAGAAATTTGTGATATCTTCAGTGCCCTGTTTTTATGGTATAAAATCAGTGACTATATGTTTCTTATACGGAAGGATTCATCTGTTAATATATTAAGGACAAACTCATGTCATTTGCAGCAACATGGAGCTAGAAGGGATCATGCTCAGTAAAATAAGCCAGAAGGAAAAAACAAAATATCGAATGGTTTCACTTGGAGGAGGAATATAGGGGATCCAAACAAGGGATCAGGAAAAAAATAACAATATCAATAATAAAAACATCAAAACCAGCAGGCAGCCATAAATCAGAGACGTTCTTCAAGGCAGAGGGAGGAACAGCGATCAAAACGGGAGAGAAGAGCACAGGGGAATATGGTAATGGTTCATGGGTGAACTGGTGGTGGGAATTTTATGGGGAAGACACAGTAATATAAAAGATAGAAATAAAAAAAAGATATTGAAGACAGTGAGTTATTTAAATGCAACGAACAAGGATGAAAATCCTTAGGTATCAAGATGAACATTCTTCGTGTTTTCCCAGAGTTTAGCATTTCAGAAAGCAACCAGCTCTTTTGGAGTTACATAGCTGCATTTTTAAGCCATTTGTAAGGTGAATGTTTTCTGTTTGTCTTTGCCCATGAGTGGAACCCATCTGACTCCCATCACTCTTCAAACTGTCTCCAGCCAAGGGGCCTGAGGACAAAGCCTTGTCCTCAAGCCAAGCTCCCCTCAGGCTAAATTAGTTTGAACAGGATGATCACACCATTTGGTTGCAGAGGAGCTGAGTAGAATCTAAAGGGAAGACACATGCTAGGGCACCTGCTCCACGCTGTCTGGACTCCTGGCCTTCCAGGAGTATCTGCCAGGCATGTGGAAATAGTAACTGAGGAAGATTTACTGCCCAGCCTTCCCTCGCTGTCTGCAGCACAGTTCTTCCATGAGGCAAATCTGTTTTCTAACTTCAGTCTGCCTGATGACCAGACAAGGAGAGAGCAAAATGCTCTGTATGGGTTTTCAGTCAAGGGAAATAAATGTCTGATCCAAATATAGAAAATTTCAAGAGCAAAATAATAAAAAATTCTAGCCACTCTCCTAACGGTATCTCCTGTTAGAATTCACTGGAAGTCCTTTGAAAGGCTTTCTCTCCTTTGCCAAATTGGCCGACTTTAAGGACTCTTTGTTGGGTCCCTAAAAGAACAGAATGTCTTGTTAATTTACATACAGTAAACAGATGTTTCCTCCAAACAGCACAAAATTGGGAAATAATTCTGAAATCCAATCCATTCATTGTAGCTTTGAAAGTGCTGGCTAACAAGAATCCCAAAAAGATGTACTGCCAGTTGTTTATTTGAGCGGATCATGTTATAAAAACATGTTTATGTAGGACCATTCATCCGTTGTTTCCTGCAAACTGAGGTTCAGTTTAACTAGTATTGCAGAGACAGGCATTATGGGCTTCTATTATTTATCTATTTGTATTGTGATAAAAATGGGCTTCATAAACAGACTGGCAGTATACATGTCAAACTTACTTTAATGCCTTGGTTCCGGTCTCCTTTAGAAGTTGAAAATAAGATCTGAAAGAGAAATATTTTCTTCCAGGCGTCATTGTTTAATCTTTATCTTCTGACAGAGATCATTTTCTCCCTGTGTCTTTCATTCTGGACATTAAGAAAAAGGAAAAGAATTCTCCCAACTGTTCTGGGATTTTTTTTTTTTTTCATTCTCATCAATTTTCCTGGCAAGTCAGCTACGAGTGTTCCGTGAATTTCTTCTGGCTCAACAATGTGACCTTAATGCTGAAAGTCAGCAGATCCTACAAAGGCGAATAGCAATGGAAGTTAAACATCACTCGATGGGATAATTACTCAGGCCTCTATAGGATTTGTTTTGTTTTATTTTAACCACCTAGCAAGCTAGCTTGTGCAAAGTCTAGCAAATCTAGAAGTATCAAGTGATTGTAAAACTGATGAAGCATCCTGCCTACCACTGCCTCTGGCCCTCCCCCGCCCCCCAGAGGAAGAAGTTAGAGCCTAGAATAAGCTCCTTAGTGGAAGGTTTGACTTCTCAGCTGTTTCCTAAAAAGGTCTCAATTCTAGAAATTACCTGATAACTATTTCATTAATGGGAGGTCAGCTGGTGAGGCAGCTTTGCAGACTGAAAAATAAAAATAAAAAAAGAGAAACTTGCATATGGCCCAGTTTTTAGTCTGAAAATAACTTTATGCCAGCACAGTTCAAGATCTAGGAGAAGCTATCACTTTATTGTTATGGTTTTGCAGAAGATTAGAACGTTCTGAGGTGAAAAGTCTGCCTTCACCGTGCTTTCATTACATTCTCTTCACAGGCATTTATGAAGCAACTATTATGTTTCTGATGCCATCTTAGGTGCTCGGAATATAGTCATCATCAAAACAAAAATTGTTTACAGTCTAGTGATGATGGTGGGGCCCAGACAATCAATCAAATACATGTTCAGCTGTAATAAGCGCTCAGGAGGAAGGAAGCTGTACCCTCAATGTGGAAGGCAGCATTTGAGATGGGGTGGAAGGGGAGGTCTCCAGGGAGGGGCCTTGGACTTCAGCCCGACTCCCTGCTGAGGTGAAGGAGCTCTGCGGCTGTCCATGCAAAAGTCCTCCCCATGGAACACCAAGCGCAGAGCCCCCGAGATAGCTGGGACCCTGGACTGCTCAAATGACAGCCCGCTGGTGTGGTGGCCATGGAAACACACAGCTCGGGCCCCCTGCCATGGGCAGGCCTGACTGCCATGCCCCAGGATTCCGTACCCTATTGTCCCTGAAGCCATGACCCCAGGCCATGGCTGATGACCCCAGGCCCCTTCCTGGGAGACAAGAGGTCCCTCTGATGGTGACAGTGAGGACTATGGGGAACTCTTTTTCATCTTGCACATTCATTTCTTTTTTATTATTATTTAATATTTTTGTTTATTTATGTACACAAGAACTGGGGTGTAGGCCAGAGGTGTGGGGTGGTGAGAGGATTCACCAGAGATAGAGCGGGGAGCAAAACAGGCGGATTGACCGAAATCCACTGCTGAGGGGAGCAGCGGGGAGGCAGGAGAGGTCTGCTGCGCCATGTGGGCAGCTCCCTGGCTTGGGATCGAGCTCGTGCTGCGGTGGTTGCGGACAGCTTCATAGTGCTGAGACTTAACCCCTTGTACCAGCAGGGAGGCCCATCATCCTGCACATTCATTTCTTAGACTGACTCAGTGAGTGGACACCCTTCTGGCCTAACTCTGCATCTTTCCGTTTACTGCATCAACCCTGCCTCATGGCCTGATGTCTTCACCTACCTGGCCCCATCTCCTCCTCTTAGTTCACATGGATTTCAGGTTGGGCAGACCTTGAGGGACATGACAAGTGCATCCAAACCCCCTGCAGGAAGAGACGTAGGCAGACTCTAGAGGCTGTGCTCCAGGATGACCCCAGCTCCCCCATCCCACCCCCATTAAATGTCCAGCTGAGAAAGTCAGTGTTGCCTGGAATTTTACTTCTTGTTCCAGCCAACACTTGACAATAGAACCTGCCCCTTTTCCTTAGAGTGTCAACTAAAATGGCTGACAGCAGTGACTATGTAGTGTTAGCAGCTCAAAGCTTCTTTTGCAAAGATCTGAGAACCTTGCTTTGAAACATCATCAGGAAGAACAGGGCCTCCAGTCCCAGAATCCTAATTCCAGTAAGCGCCACTCCTGAGACCCGCGGGCCTAACCGCCTCAACAAGACCGATCCTCAGTCATCTTTCACTTCTCCGCCTCTGAGCCTCTTGCTCTCCATCTCCCTTTCATGTGTTCCAGTCACTGCCACTCAAGTCAAGTGAAAAGAAGCTTGGCTAGGCCCCTCCCCCTGTGTCCACTGATTCAACTAGTGCTCAGCCATACTTGTCTTGGACGATATCTACCAATAAATCTCTGGCCCCTCTCCTTCCTCCTGGTTGACTTCTTCTTGTAGAAACCAAACTAACCCAGGGCTGGAGTGACTGGAACCTCCAACAGTGGGACCAGCAGGAGAAAAGTCAAGAGAGAATCTGGGGATGTTGCGGACAGAGAAGTTTACTTTGAGTGAGAGGAGAAGGAAGTGAAGAGTTTTAAGCAGAGAGATGTGATCTGATCTGCCTTCCTTTTTTTTTTAAGATTTATTTTATTTATTTATGCATACAAGAGCTGGGTTATAGGCCAGAGGTGTGGGGTGGTGAGAGGACTCCCCAGAGACAGAGTGGGGAGCAGAACAGGTGGATTAACTGAAGTACACTGTTGAGGGTGAAGCGGGGAGACAGGAGAGGTCTGCTGCACCATGTGGGACGCTCCTTGCATGGGGATCAAACTCATGCTGCAGTGGCTGCAGACAGCTTCAGAGGCTGAGATTTAACCCGCTGCACCACCAAGGAGGCCCTGTCTTCCTTTTTTAACAAGATTCTGTGACTGCTATGGGGAGCCCCGGCTAGAAAGCCAACTAGGAGGCTTTTGCAATAACCAACCAGAGGGGCGGCTTCTACCAGGTGGTGGCCACGGATGTACAGGAAATGGACATACTCCGGATATATCTTGAAAGCAGGACAAACAATATTTGTTGATGGCAAACATATGGGTCATGGAAGACAAAGGAAGGGCAACAGGAGAAAATAAAGTCATTCATTTGGCATCTAGGTGTATAAAATGGTGGGTAAACCTGCAAAAAGATGTGTTTTCGGAGTTGACTATCAGGAACTCAGGTTGAGTGTATTGTCTATGCTTCGAAAAGAATATGAAAACATCACTTTTTAGTTTCAAAAGAAAAAAGTGGGAGAACAAAGTAAAACATCACTAACACTAGTAACAGAAAGAGAATAGCTACAAAACATGTTATTTGTTGTCAGTTCCCAGTTGAAATTGAGTTCCACAGTAAAATAATTGAATTTGCAATTCAGTAGCAGGCTGTCCTCTGGGTCTTCTGATTTGGATTCCAAAGCATGAGCAATAAGGACGTCCTGCCTGGACTGCAAATTGTGTCTCTGCTCGAGCTCCAGAGATTCCTAATCAAGAGCACCCCCTTCCTCCTTCAGCACAATTTAACGCATCAGAATAATTCATCTTGAACAGTATTTCAAAACCTCCTTAATTTCAACTTTGATATTTTATGGCATCTTTATTTATGTAGTTTCTCTTCTCTGAACATTGCTTCCTCATACCTTTGATGCCACCAACCTACATTTGAATCCCATCCTCTCTGATCCTTGAATGGGTCTTAACCAGCTCCCTCAAACTAGTTAAAGTTAAGATTTATTGCCAGTAATGTGTCTCGAGTCTTTACCATGGCAACAGGTACTAGCAGTCACTTGTGCATCCTTATTTCAAAGAGGTAATTTAGTCACTTATCTTGGATATGCCAGTTACATATACACACACATATATACACATACATACATATATAGACACATATAGAATCTTATTTTATATATATGTACATATATATAAAATCTTATTTTAAAACTTGTTCCTCCTATCTAAAATAAAGATAATAAACAGCTCTTTTAACTAGTTTAGAAATTGATTCTACCAAATAGAATATTTGGAAGGCCCGTGGCTTGTTTTATTGGCAGGAAGTAGCTACTCTTCTTTGAACTTTCAACTATTTATTGTTACTTGATTTGTAAACAGCATGGTGTTTAATAAGGGGTTTGACATGAGAGCCATTGGTTAAAATATCAATCTATGAAGGCTGAATAACATTTCCTAAATCTCAGTTAAGAAAAAACATCCAAAAAGTAGTTCAACATATTCTGGTTTGTTCTAAAGGTAGAGAACCCTCACTAGATTAGTGGAAGGGAACTGGAGCTAAGGCAATGTGTGTAGAACAGAATCAAACAAGACCTCACGCTTGCAGCTGGAGTCTAAGCCACAATAACAGTAATGTAGACATTGGAGATAGAAACTGGAGCAGATCTGTAAGCCCAGAAGACCAAACTGTAAACATGAAAAACACAGAAAGAAAATTCTGTTAGGATGTTGAGAAGCCTATGTAGGGTTCTGACACCAAAAACATTCAAGGAAGGAGAGAGTAGAAAGGCTGGACAATGGTCCTGGGGTCTCAAGTTCAAAGCGAAGAGGGCAACTGAATGGCAGACACCCCAACATGGAAATTTACACCGAGGATGTATTTCTAAACAATTTCCTTTGTGGGAGTTAATGCAAGTTCGCTTCTACACAAAAGAGTCCCCAGAATAGATCTTTCTCTCTAATGTTTTGAGAATGTGAGTATGTGTGTATATTGTGGTATTGTAGAGAGAATGGTAACAACATTGAGTCTTGGACAAGACTGCCAATGAGGACAGTCACAAGTTAATGTAAATACCACAATAGTACCACACTTAGAGTTATTGGTTATAACAATCGGTTTGCTTAATTCTTACAAAACGTCTTCCTTCGCTTTGAGGGATGTGTCATTAAAGATTTTGCTGATAATTTAAAAATTAATGAAAGTCCCATACAGTTCAAGTGGAAAAAGTAAGCCATGGCGTGATGGATGGAATTGCGGAGGAAAGCAGGGATGTGGTTAGATAGTAGTTTTAGATATATTAGGGTTCTGGAAATTATCAAGTGACTTTAGCCAGGGAAGGGTTAATATTAGATTCATACTTTTAAAAATTACTAGAAATAAACTGTGAAAATTTTATTCGAGATGCATAAAATATGATGAAAAGAGATTAGTCAAGACATAAATAACAATAAAAATATATATTAAAAATAAAAATAAAAATTACTAGAAATAAAGTGTGAAAATTTTATTCGAGATGCATAAAATATGATGAAAAGAGATTAGTCAAGAGACTTTCACAATATTTCATCAAAAGAGGATGGTGAGTCAGGTGGGAGGAAGAGGGTTAACAAGAAGTAGGCCTGTTCCAGATAAGACAGCACTTGGTAATTTTGAAGTGGGGGAAACTGGTGGAAGAGGAGAAGAAATAAAGATAATGCAGATGTTTTAGCCTTAACTAATTAGATGATTGCCGTTGTCATCTCCTAACAATGGAAAAATGGAGTTTAGTAGGAAATACAGTATCTCTGGATTAGCTCATTCTGAGGCGTTCAAATAGATATGATTGAAGATGCTATCTAGATAATTCGTATTGGTTTGGATTTCCAAAATCTGATCAAAAGGGACAATACAAATTTGGGAGTTGTTGTCTACTCAATATCTATTCTATTCTTCTCCACTGATAAGATTATAAGTGTGTCCAAAGAGGTGATGTGTGCAGCTAATAACGTACACCGTCTCACAATGGTTCACAAGTCAGAGTGTCCACTTGGCCCGATGGCTCCACTGAGATTATCCTCAGGACCGCAAGGAAGGCTTTTGCTTTCCTAACTCATACACCACCATGTCACCCACTTGCTCTCCCCCTGCCTTTCTGCCTGGGAACCATGACGTATCTGGAGATACAAGCTATATGGAAAGTACAGTCCTCGCGTGTTTGGTCACTGATACGATCGGAATGGATAGAAGGTAGGAGAATATCGAGCAAAAGGTGAACATGCTCACAGAAAATTCTACGTAACTTCAAGATTGAAGGTTTGAACAGAGGAGAAATTAAAATGAGCATGCAGAGACAAAGATGTTAGAAAAAATGGAGAGTCTGGAAGGAAAGATGAAAAAAGAAAATGATTCAACAAGAAACAATGCTTCCAACAAGGAAGGATTGGTTGATCGTGACAAATGTTGTAGAGAAAGGAAAATAACTAGTGTTTTCCATGTAGAAATTTTAAGATAAACAAATAAAAATAATACAAAGTACACGAGCATTCAACAAGGAGATCAGACATAGCACAGCAATTAAAATCTGTCATGATTGAACCTGCAACCCAACCTGCCACATGAGTGTTTTGGATATTACTTTTTCTCCCCCACTTGACTTTTTTCTTCATTTAATCACCTTCCTGAAGAATTCTCACAGGAAACCAGTGCCCCCACCCACCACCTCCCAACAAAGTCATTTGCAACTTCTCAATGTCATTTGCCACTCATTTGCAGCAAAACGAAATTTTAATGTTAGAAACATTAAAACATAGTTCACCCCACAAGAAAAAAAAATCAGTCATCTGACCTAGGAAAATCTAACAGCAATAGTGAAATGATGTTCATAAATTTTGGGGGGTATCAGAGAAAATTGTTATTACTTAAGCAAAACTTTTCCCAGAACAGGGATCATCTGAGACTATGACCACAACCATTTGCTCTTATTGCTGTTCAGAGATGCGTAAAAAGATGACTTTTTGGATCATTTTTGTGATTAGGGAGAATGCATTTTATAAAGATGAATGTCATAGAACATTTAATTTTACTTCAGTCCATGCCCACGGTATGGGAGCCAATAAAATATTCATTTTCTGCTGCCCTCTCATTTGGGGGGATAATAGGCTGTCATAACGAGCCATAGAGTGTCATTACTCTAGGAGCGCTTGAGAAAAAGGAAGCCAACTCACCTCAAGCCAGGAGTCGGTGGCTTCATAGTGTCACCCCACACCAAGCGTCTGATGGCAAGCTGGGTTCCTCAAGAGGCGCTGAGTCAAGGCTTGTTTGACAGGGGGAGGGCACAATGCCAGTGAAGAACCACCCAGCAGCTGTCAGGTCTGTCCCACGTGATTATTGAAAGGATGTTCCACGGGAGCTTCCGGCTGCTCTGCTTCCAGGTCTTTCCCCTGAAAGCGGGATTCGGAACGTTTGAAGACTACGGGATTTGAGGTGAGTGTCACAGGGTTTGGGTAGGTGGTCTGCCTTCGGGGAAAGCAAAATCAGTAACTGCTAACAGAAGCCTAGATTTGCTTACTATTTTTTTCGTAACAAATTGCCACAAACGTGGCTGACATAGCCATCTATAATCCCATTTATAATCCCACAGTTTCAGCAGGTCCAGAACAAAGGCGCGTATAGTCAGGTTCTCTGCTGGGAGCTCATAGGACTGAAATCAAGTTCTTGAATTCAGTGGGGCTTGGTGTCCTCAACCCAGATCTTCCAGGCCTAGTGGAAGTAAGACTAGAAGTCCAGAAGGGTTGTTCTCTCCAACTAGAGGGCACCCTCAGATCTTAGCTGCTCAGCATCTCCGTAGATGTCCTCCAGGGCAATAAGAGAGGGCTTCTGACATCTGGAAGGAAATGGACCCTTTTGAAGGGCTCATCTGACTAGGTCAAGCGCACTCAGGAAAATCTCCTTTTTGATTTATCAAAGTCAACTGATTAGTAGTCTTAATTCTACCTACAAGATGCATTTTGCATCTTGTATTTTTGCACTTTGCGTGGCATCTTGGTAATGAAATCTCATCATATTCACTCCCCAGTTTGCTCCTGCCCTGTTGTAGCCTCAAGGTGAGGGAATTATCCAAGGTGCAGAGATCAAGAGGAGGGAGTCCAGGGGTCCTCTCACATTTGTGCTCCCCACAATATCATTCTGATCATATTAGGGACAAGACACCTTTCTAACCTACTTTATTAATTTTTTCATGGCATGTGTCACTGTCTCATATCATACTGCTTATTTATTGACTTACTCATTGTCTCCCCATTGGAATGTCAGGTCCACTAGAACTGGGACTCTTTTTTTTTTTCATGTTCCCTATACCCATGTGCGAACACATAGTAAGGATTTTATGCAAATTGGTTAACTGAGTAAACATGAATGAACGAGTGAGAGAATAATCAAGGAAATGGCTACATTTCTGCATTGCATAGAGTATCCTTGGCCTCAAGCTGCCCACAGGAAATGAAGCCACTCCCCTGGGCTCATCATGCCTCTCCTTCGAGACGCCTGGCCCTAGGCAGCTCTCTGGATTCACACTCGAGCTTGCACATGAGTTCTAGCACTGCTGCCATCAATTCTGTCACTAACTTGCCTTTCTTTTGCCCTCTAGTCTTTTTGTTTTTATTTTTTAAAGATTTATTTATTTATGCATACGAGCTGGGTTGCAGGTCAGAGGTGTGGGGCGGTGAGAGGACTCACCAGAGACAGAGTGGGGAGCAGAACAGGCAGATCGACTGAAGTACACTACTGAGGGGAGCAGCGGGCGAGGCAGGAGAGGCCTGCTGCGCCATGTGGGAATCTCCCTGGTCGGGGATCGAACTCGTGGTGCAGTGGCTGCGGACAGCTTCATAGTGCTGCAAATTAACCTGTTGTGCCACCAGGGAGGCCCTAGCCTTTTTGTTTTTAATTTATAAATTGAATACTACATTTTTCTCGGTGCAATACCCACACTGAGCTAACAATGTGTCAAGCAATGAGGTCCAGCAGACACACATGTACAGGCACACACACATGAACAAGCACACACACATGCTAGACCCCTCTGGTTCCATCAACACCCCCTCTCTCAAGAACAACTTTGCTTCTATATATTTAGAAGTGACAAACTTCTATTGTTATTTCTTGACATCACTTTTGGGCTATCTGGGGTGATTATTGAGAACTGGGCTCCAGAGCACAGACGCACTGATCAGGGTAACCCCATGGACAGCCTCCTCTCCTGGGGCCCCTGAGATTCTTCCACAGCAGAGTTTCTGCAGGAGGCAGGGTTGGGCTGAAGCTGCAGGTCTTGGCACTGAGTTGCCGAAGTGTAGCTGTGTGTCTGTCTCCACCACCTGTAACAGACGGTGACATCCTCAGCAGTGTTGGATTGATTTGAAAATTGGCTCTGATAAGGCTGCCATGGAAGTAGAAGGAAATCCAACTGACATTGAATAATTGAAGCATTTTATTACTTGAGTGATTGCTAAGCTGGCATTCCTCCTCTACAGCATGTGGCTCATTTGTCATTTTCCTTACTCTCTTAAACATGCTGACCTTGTTCTTCAATCTGCTCCCCAATCCTGGATCTCTGACAATACTGGCCCCCTTTCCTGAGTCCATTCCATTCTTGAGTTTTAAATCAACCTGTCGTCTATTTGCATGCAATCCTCTTGACCCCTGGCATTTTGGCTCCTTCATATAAAGTAAGTTATGTCACTTTATGTAACTTCTCATTACTGTAAGCTCCAAAATTAAGGGACTTTGTGACACTAGGGTAAACTGTTTAATCTCTCAGATTCTCATGTTTTCTAGTCTGCTTTTTAATTGGTAAACCCTGGATAAAATAGTCCTTTAATTATTTCACAGTGTCATGGAGGGTGAAATAATTATATATGTAAGCATTGTTTGCAACCCATAAAACGCCTATGGATGTACTATTATAAGAATGCAGAGATGAGTGTGTTGCTGTGTGTTGAAGTCCCAGGTTCAAGTGCTGCCATGATCTTGCATCTTGCATCTTGGACGAGTCACTGCACGTGATCTCTCATCATTCCAGCTTCTGTGTCTCTCCTTTTTCTATGTCCAAGGTCAGCAGTGTTCATCCCCCCTGCCAAACTGAGCTCTGGGACTGGATGGGAGGAAGGAGGGTCCCCTAACGATTTAATGCCTGCCACTCTTGGGCAAACCAAGTGGCTTCTGTCTGCTTTGACAGCTAACTGCTCTGCCAAGACCCCATGACAGAGGGTGCAATGGTCTGAAGTTACTCCCCTCCCCAAATCCATATGCTGAAACTTACCCCCTACACAGGACAAGTCTGTGACCTGGGAAAAGAACCTTGCTAGCATCCTCATCTCATACTTGCAGTCTCCAGAACTGGGAGAAATACATTTCTGTAGTTTATAAGCTGTCATATTTTGTAGAGAGCCCAGAGGGACAAAGGCACAGGGAAATACGCAGGTGGTGTGCTCCTCACCCCCGCAGGCAAGCTCTAATTAGAGTCTACTCCCCAAAGATCGACCTTAAACCCTGAAGGGCTTGGCATGAGACAGCGCTGAGATAGCCACTACTAAGACAGCACCACTGCTCCAGGCTCCCATCAAATACTCCCTTCCTGAAGGAAAAAATCAAGGGAACAAAGAGGACTATGAAAACAATCATGATCAAACTTCTGAGTTAAGCTGAATCCTCAGTGTCCGGAGAATGCTGTGCCACTCACAGGGCGATTTCTAACAAATCTTCACTTTCTTAAGTGAAATCTCAACCACCTGTAATGAGACATTCTTCACATTCTTAAGCATTTAGAAATGTTTTCCCAATAGTAATCTGTATATTTCTCTTCCTCATGACCTTGGGAGTTTGGACAGTAGAACCAAGACAGCCTTCAAGGCCAAGTTGTCTTTGGAAACTAGATGACAAAGTCTGCCCACAGGATGAATGGGGAAGCAAGGATGAGAACAGACAGACAGTAAATAGAAGTCCAGTCTGATGGTCTGTTTGGCTTCCATTTTTCCAAATAGTAAAATTCTTTGGCTGCTAAATCACTCATGCAAGTTTAAATGGCACATTGAAAACCAAGGACTGGCCGCCATTTTCACTCAAAGGCTTTGGTGCCTGAAAATTATTGGAATACAGGAAGGGAAAAACCCAAAGTACTCTTTCTCCTGTTAGGTCATTAACACAAAAACAGACAAGCTATCAGGTGAGCCAGTGTTTGCCTCTAGTGCTAACTCAGGATACTCCAGACAGGCACGTTTCCATGGAGGTGGAAATTTCTGGCAGTAACACATTCTACTGGATGTGGAACAGAACAGGTTGCTGGCTAGGAGAGGGTGGGAGCTGTTAAATGGTGACCACGGCTGGTGAAAGAAATGTATCTGACTTTGCATCTCACATTATGACCCAGTAAAACACACACACAGACAGACACACAGACATACACACACAGACACACAGACACATACACACAGACACACAGACACACACACACACACATACACACGGGTTAAAAATAGACACAAAGGTCTGCAAACAAAGTTTACAGAGCAATTCTAAGCCTAACAATGTGACACAGCTTGATCTCCTAACCCACCGCATTTTTTTCAGAAAATATAAATCAGGCCACTTTGGAGGCTACTTGAAAAAATACGTCAGGGAAATTTACCTGAGCATTAAAGCAGGTCTACGTTGGCCTCTTCACTCTTAGAAGTGAAGCTTTGTCCTTCTGGAAGGGGTGGAACTGGGGTGGTGGATTGTGGTTGGAGTGAGCAGGTTTCCCATATCAAAGAGATTTCAGGAACACCCCCAATTCAGACCTTTTTCTCACCACCTCTCAAGCACCTGCAAGACCCCATCACTTCCATTTCCTGTTTCTTAGTGGTGTCCTTTTTTTTCTAATAAGAATGCTTTACACAGAAATTTTAAAATTATTTTCAATGACTTGGAGAAAATATACAAGTAACAAATGTGTTTCCTTGTGTTAAGAATTTTTTGAATGGACAGGTATAGAAATATTTAAGCTATTCCCCTAAATCCGTTTGTTATTCTTCCAGGGAAGATGGCCGTACAGATGAAGAAACCTACTGTAATGCCATTTGCATTCAAGTCCTTACAAGCCAGATTTCAAAATGCACAACCCATCACCCTCACCTGCCTGTCTATGAATTTCTAACATCTTACTCCCATGTTTGAAAATAAAAATTCTTCACTGGTCTTTTGCCAACAGAAAGAAAAGGGCACCGATGATTGCTGGATACTTGCTAACTAATAGAAGTTTGTCCTTTCTCAATTTCTAATGGTGTGTCAAGCTGTCAGCCAGGACAAAACCACATAAAATGATTTGGCCCTTTATCTGCTGATTTATTTTTATTGATGTATTCAGAAAATCAGTTGGAATGGCTTGTCTTTCCTATCGTGATGGGCTTCTCATCTCCAAGGACCCATGATAGCCAGATTACAGCAAAAGAACTGTTGCTTCTCACCTTTATCAATACACCAGCCTTCAGACTGTTTCCTCCTCTCCTACAGTTTAGCCTATTTTTTTAAGTCTTTTTTTTTGGGATTTATTTATTTATGCATACAAACTGGGGTATAGGCCAGAGGCGTGGGGTGGCAAGAAGGTTCACCAGAGACAGAGCGGGGGAAGAACAGGCAGATAGACCAAAGTACACTGCTGAGGGGAGCAGTGGGCGAGGCAGGAGAGGTCTGCTGCACCATATGGGAATCTCCCTGGCTGGGTGTCGAACTCGCGCGCCGCTGCTGACAGCTCCACAGCACAGCGCTTAACTGCTGTGCCACCAGTTTAGCCTATTTTTATTCTTGTCAATATACTCTTCATGATTTCTTACTCATGTCCCCAAGTTGTCTAATTTGTGTGTGTTGCTGTGTGCTAACCTTTCATGTGGATTATGTTTCCAAACTTCCTAATTTTTATTTGGATTATCTTTCTGAATTTAGGGTTATTCAGTCAGAGATCAACTGAGATGATCTTTTATTCAAACTTATCCATCAGTGATATGGGCTTATTATGTGCCAGACTCTCTGTGAGAATGCAGGGAGATGGTGGTGCTGAAGATGAAGATGTTGCTGATGACGACATATTACAAACCCTCATAGTGTTAACTGTCCAGCAGGAGAGAAAGGACAGTAAACAGGCCATTGAATCACAATGTGAAGATTATCATGTCAGGGGTAGTACAGGATATTTTGAGTTTCAATAAGAGAAAAAATGTTAAATCAGTTTATTGGAATTTGAGAAGCCTTTCAAATAAGTCACATTTAGGCTAAAACTGAGATAGAGGAAAGTAGGGAACAGAAAAGAAAAAAGGAAGCAAAGGGACAGCAGCTATGAGGATCTATAGCTGAGATAGCAGAGTTCTTTTAAGGAACTAAAAACACTGCACAAGGGCAAGGTAAGCTAAAGTTGAGTCTAAGCAAAAACCACATCTTACAGGGCATCGATCCCCCCCAAACGGCGGGCCCTGAAATGTGTTAAGCCAAAGAATGGTCATATCAGATTTGCAGGTGGAAATAACAGTTTTGGCTGCTCTAAGGAAATCTGATGAGAGGAGAGTAAATTTGGAATAAGAGACTCTCACAGAACTTGCATGCAGAATGACACTTGAACTAGAGCTGTGAAGGAGAAAGCAGGGGTTGCAGTTTTGGGGATACTTGTGGAAGGCAGACTTTGCTGATACATTGGATGTAGAGGGTGTGAGTGTGAAGCAAAACACCCAGATTTGTGACCTGGGCAAGGGATGCATTGGGAGAGCCATAAAGAAAACACAGGAAAGGGACCATTTAAGGTGAATGAGAGCTCTAGATTTGGGCATGGCAATTTTCTTATTCTTATGGGAAACCCATGAGAAGGGGTATTATACAGGGCAGGATATGAGGAATAAGTATCAGGAGACCTCCCTATATTCCAGTGATTTTTTTTTTTCAGCCTTTTCCTTTTTTGTCTTTGTTGTCAGACAAACCGCATCTCCCCACCCCATGACATCACTGCTCTCACCGGCACTGTCAAGGGGAAATATCATCATCCACTGTTCCTGTGTCTTGTGTGTGTGTGTGTGTGTGTGTGTGTGTGTGTGTGTGTGTGTGTGTATGCTTGTGCTTACCCCTATGACATTTTGAATAGAAAGTGAGCAAAGAAGGGGCTATGACTCTTTACACTTCCCACATTAACCATCAGCCTCTTTTCTTTGGAAGTTCCATCTGAACTCACCCCTGCGTGTTTCATTTGTGCCCAAGACTCCGTCACATTCCTGCACGTCCTGCAGAGATGTGGCATCAGATTCAGAGTTCACACACTGCACTGAGGGCCTAGCCTCCTTGGTAGAAGTGGGACCCACCTGGAGGTCTTAAACTTGAGTGTAACTGCATCATATTTGACTTTTAATTTAGTCACCCTGGAGATTGGATTTAAAATGGATTTGAGAAAAGCAAATCTGGAAACCTGACGCCCTCTGGGTGACTGTCAGCAATCCATATAATATTTGAGGAGAATCTGAACTAAGGGGAGAGTATCAGAAATGAAAAGAGGACAAACTGAAGAAATGCTTAGATGGTTAGGTCAGGGGGTTATTCATGGATGAGGTACAGAGAGTAAAGAAAGTGGCATCATAACCATCATATTCATCATTATCATCATCGCCATTATCATTATCACCATCCATACGCCCAGGCTTCTCACTTGAGTCAATGGGTAGGGTATAGTTCCCCAACAAAAAGCTAATAGCCATGACAGCCAACTAAAACAGCAGTAAAAGCCACCATCCACCAAGTGCTTACATACCAGGCATTCTTCAACGTGAATTTCATTTTTAATAACATCTTGAAGAGGCTAAATTTTATTATTTTCAGTTTCAGAATGAAAGTGAGAGTTATAAACCTGTTACATAGCTTATGCACCATCGCACATGGGTGGGTGGGGAGGTGGGGGGACTGCAATTCGTACTGGGCACCCTGACATCAGAACCTGTACTTAGAATTTTACTAAGCAGGTTAGGGGAATGCGGGCGGTAGGGAGTGACTGCATGGTTAGTTCTTTTACAGATGCTGGATTGCAGGTAAGTTCTCAAAATTCAAGTATCTTCTTTACACACAAATTGGATGGACCTGAAACTCTGGACATTCACCTAGGGATTTGATAATCACTAAGTTAACAGGGGAGAAATAGAAAATATTGGCGAGGCTGGCATCACCCAGGGCCCTAGAGAGAGTGAAAATTAGAATGGGCTGAAGACAGAACCCTGGGCGCAGCCCCGTGGCAGACACGGCTAGAGTAAGGGAGTCTATAAATACGAAGGGAGCAGCAGCCATGGATGTTGAAGCAGCACCAGGACAGACAATACGGCAGGAAAGTTCGAGAAGGAGGCTGAGTCCACAGTGCCAGTAGGCCTAGCAAGATAAGCATGGGAAGACCCCCGTTCACTTCTCAACGTGAAAGTCATTCGTGGAGCCATTAAAAATATTCACTAATGACATGGGGGAGAGGAGGAGGGCAGAACCCAGGTTAAGAAACAACTGGGAAGAAACCAGTGGAAAGTCAAATTTAGTTTTTAAAAAAAATGGGGTGAGGAGTGATTGACGAGTAAAAGATAGACTTCAGGGAGTCTGTTACTGTCAATGTGTCTACTGGCACTGTGCCTCGGCAATGTGTCTGTGTGGAAGGAGACAGTTGGTGAAGAGTACCCATCGCTCTCACCACCCAGGAGAGCAGCAGAGGAGAGCTCCCTGGAGAAGTAGCTTCCATATGAATGTTTCTCTCCCTCCTCTCCCATTCTTTGTTTACTCAGGTCAACAACAGAAAACTCAGCAGATGAACATGGGGGTTGTTCCTGCCTTCTTCCTAAGGCTGCTCCCACCTGTCTGATGTTGACTGTCTCCCTGCCTCATGAACCTTGGGCCTCCCTGGTGGCACTAGAGGTTAAGTCTTAGCACTAAGAAGCTATCGGCAGCCACTGCAGCATGAGTTCGATCCCCGGCCAGGGAGCTTCCCACATGGTGCAGCAGACCTCTCCTGTCTCCCCGCTGCTCCCCTCAGCAGTGTACTTCAGTCGATCTGCCTGTTCTGCTCCCCGCTCTGTCTCTGGTGAATCCTCTCATTCCCCACACCTCTGGCCTGCACCCCAGTCGTTGTATGCATAAATAAATCAATCTTTGCTTCATGAACCTTGATCATCAATTCCACCACCACCCTCTGTCCACATGCTCCTTGCTACTCTCGTCTTCAGCTCTGTGATGGCTCAGGAGACTCCAGTCTTCTCTTCCCTCACATCTACTCTTCCTTCCAGTTTACAACCCTCTGGCTTCCGCTTTCACTATGTCAAACTTCTACAAGACGATTTTCAGGCAAAGACTTCATTTTTTTGTCATTTTCTTGTCCACAAATGTTATACTGGCACATTTATCTCTCAAAATCAACTTGCTTTCCTGGTTCCCACATCTGGTAAGCTGAGTCCTTTATTTCTTTAGTAATAATTGATTTCCACTTTCTTCTACTCTTCCTTTGACTGTTTGTAAATCTTGCCAGGTGGTGACAACGTTGACTGACACTTCTTGAATACTTATTATGTCCTATAGACTCTTTCAAGGACATTGTGAATATTAAACCTTTAATGTGCATACTTATTTATTAACTATTATCCCATTTTGTAATTGAGGGAATTGAGATTCAGATTGGTTAATTAACTGACTGAAAGTCACACAGCTATTGAGTGGTGTCTACAGCTCAGGCAGGGGAATTCAAATTCTATGCCTTGATCCCTAATCAGTGACACCCAGCAGAAAATATTGTCAGACTCGTTTACAGGGACCATATAGCCCAGCCTTCCAGAACCTTCTCAGCTTAGCTTGTTTCTGCCATATAATTATTAAAATTCCCCTTTAGACTAAAAAAAGTCCCAATTTGAAGGATCTATTATATGATCACAGTTTCTTCATAAAGCACTTTTCCTGTGTTCACCTAACAACTACCATTTCCAGCCACTATGCTCCAGCTAGAACATAGGTGTGTGCCAGCCACAGTCACTAATCTCACCACAGCACCCTGAGCTCAGTTCTAGGCACTCATGTGACCACTGGGGCTCAGGTAGAGGTTCATTGTCTTCATTAAGGCCACACTCATACTGAGGGATGGAAGCTGAATCTCTTCCTCGGGCTTTGGCTTCTCCCCTAGCTTCTAATCATCCCTTTGGGGGTTCCTGGATGAAACCGCCCAGGTGATACCTTTTCTTCTACCTGTGTTCCAGGTGAGCAGTTGTCCATTCATCCGTAATGGGTGGGTGCCAGGCCATGTGGCTGGTCCTCCATCTTGGTCTAGTCCAGACCAGGGCATTGTTTGGTCCACGTGAGGCTGTCAGGAACTGTGTTTTGTTTTGTTTTGTATCCTCATGAACTGCTCCCATTTAGCCCAGGTGTTGAATTGAACACTCAGCCTTGTCTGGCTTTCCCTGGCGGCCTCTCTCACATTCGCCCCACGCACTCCTCCACCCTCAATATTGTCAGACACAGTCTGTTGAACACAATTTCCAGCCGATGATTAGAAAACCCAGTCCAATCAAAAGCACATCTGCCCCAACATCCTCTGCTATAATTTGTTAGCCCTGGGTGCCACCTCCTGCATTTCGAAAGCACCAACCCTCTCCTCCTACCCAAGTAGCCGAGAGGGTGATGCTTCCTCCCTCAGCAAAGGAAACGCATTTCATGTTTTACATCCACATGCTGGGAGTGGATTAAAATATTTTTTATTCTCTATTCCATAACTAATGCTTAGTGATCCATGATTTTAGGGCAATGGGTCTTGAGACTGGCTGTCCAATAAAATGAGCCTGGGAAGCTTTTAAAAAAATACGGATGCCTGCACAACCTCAGGCCAGTTACATTACAATCTCAGGCATCCGATGTTTTATTAAACTCTCCCTTGGTGGAATCAAACATGCGGACTCGTGGAGGCATACTAAGGTAACAGGAAGAATCTTGTGCCCTTTTAGACTTCAGAAAGTGTTCTCAACGTGTCCCCAGATAAGAGAATCTCAAATAAGATGAAGTGGCCATTAGTGTGGCCCAAATTGAAGGGTGTTTATGTATGATGCTCGCTCAATCTTTGCTCCACTAAAAAGGCAGAGCCACAGCCTCCTTAAACCTACATCTTAGAGAAGCTGACTTATTGTTTAAGGTGGAAGTCCAAATCAAGTTGCCTATAGGACAGGCTACTTCCGAGAGCTGTTCCAGCCTTTCTCTGGACCTTCAGGTACCCGTTCCCCCTGCTTGTGAGTCTCTTCATCTAAATGCCCCCTTGGTATAAGGACACTAGACATCACTTATGATGTTCTGTTTCATCAATAAATACATGGTTTTAGGTGAAGATACCTGTTGCATCAACAGAATGGAGATGTGGTCTTTACGGAGATGACCAGCTTACAGTGAGATCTTAGAGTGAACCCCAACCCAATATGTCAGTGTCATTTTTTTTTTTTTTACTTCATGAAAGTACCATTGGTTTACATCGTTGTTAGTATTTTCTAAGTCTAGGACCTTCCCCCAACGAGGTGCGGTCACGTAGCTTGCCCAGCATCAACCACTGTGCCCCCTCACACTCTGCACTCCTCTCCCTCCCACTTTGCTGTCTCAGATCTATGGTCAGTTTTCGGGGGGGGAGGTTATATTTGACTTTATCTGACTTCGTTCTGTTTCTCTATAGTCTACATATAAGTGATGTCTAGTGTCCTTATAAAAGGGGACATTTAGACAGCGACCCGCAGCAGGGAGAACAGGTACCTGAGTGTCCAGGGGAAAGGGTGGAATAGCCCTTGGAAGCAGCCAGTCCTCCGCAGCAGGCCATCTCTGGGCTCCTTGTCTTGGGGCTTCTACCTTCCAGAACTCTGAGCAGCTCTAGGAAACAAAAAAAGCTAACAAGATGGGTCAGAAAAGTGACTTCTAAGCCATGTGTTTCAGCCTGGAACACAGTTTTCTGTTGAACATTAGTGCACACAGACACCTGGTCCCCAGGTGAGCCCTGCATATCCATTTAATGAGTGTGAGATGTTCCGAGGGCCCCAGACACAGCTGGGAGGCGCCCAGCACAAGGTCACGAGGGCAGCTCTGGGTGGAGGGGAAGGTGGGGACTTAGTGGGGTGTTGGGAAGTGGTCAGTTTCAATGACATTGGGGACTTGGGGGAAGCCTAAGGTTGCCCTCAGCAGTGTCTTCCACACAGTGTGTCTGAAATCAAGCGCCTATGCAAATCCAAGGTCCCCAAAGAGCAGGGCAAGGCCCGTATACCAGAGGAAGGACATCAAGTCATTTTTGAAACCAGGAGTCTTAAGACACAGGACTGAAGGCACAGAGAGAATAGCCAAGACTAGTGACAGTGGAGCAGAGGCTGGGCCGGCCAGGGGCAGAGCTCAGGGGTGTAGGACCACGTCCCCCGGGCCAGGGCTGCTCCATCATGGTCCAAAGGCACACATGTTCTTGCCACGTCTGGAAAAGACTGTTCCCTCATGCGCCATTGCGGGGGAGATGAGCATTGGCCTGCCGGCTTCTGCCCTCATGTCTCTCCCTGCAGCGTGCAAGCTTCCTGCATTTGCAAACGCTTATTCCACTGAGCTCTGCTTAAACTCAATGTAATTCAATTTCGGATCCTTCTCCAAACCTAACTCCACCCCCCCACGCCCCCTCTGTCTTCCCCCCTCCCCCGCGGATGTGGGTACACACACACACACACACACACACACACACACACACACACACACACACACAGAGGCAGGTAGATGCATCAATTCACGATGATCACTCCCCCTGGAGGGGCTGGCCACTGTAATGAGCCTGCTTGCCAACCTAAATGAATGTCTGCTTCATGAAACCTCATGGGCTAGAAGAACTGAATGGAGAAATCCATCAGTTTGGGCAAAGCTTTGTGGTAGGTGAGGTGGGGGGAGAGCAGCCTTAGCAGGCAGGGGGACAGCCTCCCTTCTCCTGTTACCGTCAATTGTTCCCCTTCTTCAAAGCTCCCTGGATTCTACTTTCCCACTTAAAAAAATTGCTCCTTCTGTGCAATAGTGTCTATGGCAGGACGCTGGTCATTTAGATTTTTTTTTGAAAATTTAGCTCATTGTAAATTAGACCCTGCCTCTCAGCCCTGGGCTCTGAAGCACTCCTCGGGCTTCTGTCGGCC
This sequence comes from Scalopus aquaticus, assembly GCA_004024925.1. Taxonomy (NCBI): domain Eukaryota; kingdom Metazoa; phylum Chordata; class Mammalia; order Eulipotyphla; family Talpidae; genus Scalopus; species Scalopus aquaticus. The sequence continues at coordinate 73,622 of PVIJ01001391.1, forward strand.
GTACTAGCTACAGATCCGAGCCAAGGCGGCCCCTGGCAATCTGAGGAACAGCACCCTCTGCTCCTCCTTAGGAGGAAGAAGCGGAGCTTGGAGGCAGGGGTGAGGCAGCCTCCTGCTCTGTCCTTACCCGCTATGCCGCTCCTGGCCGGTGCCCTCAGTTCCACCTCCAACGCTTTGCCCTTTGACATCTCGCCACGTTCTAGCCAGAACAGAATGCCGCGCTGCGTTCTGTCAATGCTGGTGTCTTTCTTTCCAGTTCCAGTCCTAAGGATGAAGCGCTCAGGCGAGCAGGACTTCCTCATTCGAAACCTTCATCAAAATGCAACTCTGAAATATAATAATAACTGTTGCTCTAAATGGGCTCTGAAGATAGGACGAAGCTCTTTTTCATTGAGTATTTTCAAGCATCATTTGGACGGGGAAGGGACAGAGGACATTACTGACAAATGAGCCACCTCGGCAGAGGATCCCTGGAGTAATTACTGGGAAAAGAGAAGGGGACTGGCGATGCTGGGGACGCCTCTTTGTCCATGGAACGAAGGATCCCGGCCGGGATCTCCAGCCCCTCACGGCCCTGCTCAGCAGGCTGCTCTGATGAGTGATCACTCGTTTTATTCCCCACCCTGTTGAGGTGCAAGCCTGTCTCCAGTGATGACCTTGGCTCAAATGTCTGCAGATGACTTAAGTGGCTTTAATGCTTTTGGCGAGGGCGGCTGCGCTGTCACGACCCAGTAATCTCATTTATGCCTTGCCGGCCGGGCTCACTGACTCAGTCAAGAGAGACTTACATTTGGGCAGAATTATAAAGATCGTCATCCTGTCCTCAGAGGGCCCGTCCCAATTATGCACGCCTTCCGGCGCCATCACTCAGCCGCCTTCCGGCCACGCTCAGCTGGGCATGATAATTACGTCTGTGTTAGTGAAATGGGTTCGGAGAAAGCCTTAAAAGATCCGTATTTCATATTAATACCAAATGACATGTCAGATGGGGTTTATCCCCTTAGTCTCAAAAGAACTGGCGCTGAAGGTTAATGATTTAATTAAGCCCCCTGCCCACGTCCACACCCACGCGATCAGCGCAGAGAACGGTCAGGCTCGCCCAGCGCGCAGCAGACACAGAGGAAGGCACGCACAGAAGAGCAGCTTGAGTTTCTCAGTTGGTGACAGTTTTATTATTGCCTCTTCGACTCTTGGAATTACTCAGGGGGGTGCAGGGGAGAAGTTCCTCTGATGGAGAAGGCTCAAATACAGTCTCCGCCGGCAAAGAGCAGGATTATAGCTGATCCACAATAGAAACTCCTATTTCTTAAGAGACCCACAGCCTCATCTTTGCATTGCTGCACTGTTCTTGAGTGGTCCGGGATTCAAGGCCATTTTGTAACCAAAACTATATTCAGAGACAAAAGAGACTTAGGTACCAGCTGCCTATTCTGCCCACTGCCCAAGAGGCCAGTTCAGAATGAGGAAAGGATTTTGAACACAAACCCTCTCTTTTCCACTCACCTGCTGTGCTCATCGACTAGTTTGTGCATCTCTTTATTCTCTCCGACAACTTTTGCTTATTTTTCTTAAATACCATGTGCTTGAGATCCGTTACAGAACAGAACAGGCAGAGTTTTAAGTTAAAGTCCAGAGGAGGGGAAAATAACTAAAAATAAGCAGTTGACCTTTGGCCAAACCTTACAGGCGTGAGTCTCACATGCAGGTTTTTTGCTTTTTAATAAATGGGACTTAAAGTATTGATAACTATCCCACAGCACTGTATTTCCTTTTCCTTAGGATTTTCTCAACAGCATTTACTTTTCTTGAGTGTATTGTATATAGATTATAATGTAAATATGATATAAAATAATAAAAATAATGCATAATATCAAAGTCTCTAACATACAGTATATATAGTATATAATATATAACATAGAAAACACATGTTAATTGACTCTGATATCACTGAGGCCTCTGGTCAGCAGCAGACTATAAGTAGTTAAGTTTGGGGGGGTCAAACTGAATAGCAGGGGTCAGCACCCCTAACCCCCATGTTGCTCAAGAGTCAACTATACACAAATTAATTACATAGTTTTTAAGATGGCAGAGTTGGGGGTAAAGGGAGAGTGAGAGGAAGTTCTGGCAGCTAGGGGAAAGGGCGCACAGAAGGGATTTTAAACTCCAGGGTGGGTGAGGCATGACTGAGGCGTGTGTGGGTGAAGACACAGACGTGCTGAGTTTCACCCGCAGAGTCTCTGAGAGCAGTGTCAGCGAAGGGACGAGCTTGCTGCGGGTCCCATCAGCATCAAGGAGCAAGGATAGGGCCTCCCCAGTGGTGCAGCGATTAAGCGCTGCGCTGTGGAGCTGTAGGCAGCGGTGACCCGAGTTCAACGCCCAGCGGGGGAGATTCCCACATGGCGCGGCAGACCTCTCCTGCCTCCCCTGCTGCTCCCCTCAGCAGTGTTTCCGTCGATCTGCCTGTTCTGCTCCCCACTCTGTCTCTGGTGAACCCTCTCACCACCACATACCTCTGGCCTGCACCCCAGCTTGTATGCATAAATAAATAAATCTTTAAAAAAAAATAGGAGCAAGGATAGTGCCAGAAGCAGGTGCTCGAGGGGAGGAGACAGAGTCTGTGAAGCAACGACAGTCAGGCCTGCCCCCCTCCTCCCCAAGCCACTGTGACTGTTGAGGAAAGTGCTGAGCAGAGTGACCAGGTCTAACTTGGGCTTAACTGAATCTCTCTTGCTGCTGGGAAGAGACTGGAGATAGTACAGGCAAGAGTGGAGGCAGGCTGGGGGTTTAACCTCTTCAGGAACCCGGTTCCCATTTAGCTGAGGACAGTGTAGCTTATTACCGAGCATCCTGAAGAATCAGTGTTGCCCTCAGGCTCTTCCTGAAAGCCCCCAAACGTCATTCAGCATGGTGGATGAGCTCACCCCAAAACAGTGCAACCGCATGCCACAGCTTTCTTTGAGGACACCCCGGCCCAGGATCCCAGTACCTGATGGATAACTCATGCCTCAGATAAACATGGCCCCTGATGGCCTCCCACACGTGCGCCACCATAGCCGACCAAGCTGGCCAGACTAGCTCAGCCTTCTCTTCCCTATAAAGCACTGTCTTCCAGTCCCTCCCCAGGAGCCAACACATCCAGCATCCAGTCCCTGGCTGCTTGTTATTAGCTAATGATGATTCATTTGGTCTCTTCTCTATTCAGTCCCCAAATCCACAGCAAACAGTACTAGCTAATGTCTTCATAGACCATGTGGCCATGTCCCCATAAGGCAGAGTGTCAACTATTCATGAGGAATTGTAGCCGCAGAGTAAAGTGGCCCTTTCAACATTAAACCTGATCTACGTCCTTTTCTCTGTAAGTAAGAAGAGTCTGAAAGATTAAATTTTAACAGAAGTTTTTCATCTTAGACTCATAGATTGTCCTAGGATTCACTTCATTTGCCATTGATTCGGTATAAAATTTGCAGAAATCCGGGGGCTGAGATATTAGGTATTCTGGGAGGCAGTCCTAAATGACCTTTACAATTGTAGGCATTTGTTAAGAAATCCAATCCAGTTGCATGACTTGTAACTCCAGATGTGCCAGAGACAGAAGCATGGCTTCCTCGAATGTGACAGCATTGAAATTCTGGGATAAAGTTTCCATAAAGAATACATCTCGTTTTTCATAAATAACACTGACTCCGGTTTCTGAATTTTATACAAGATACATCAGTAAAACTCCATAAATACAGATCAGCATTTTGTCCTGAACAAGTTTAAACTGTTGTTTTTTTTTTTTTTTAATATATACTGTGCAGATTTCTTCTAGTAAAATGATGGGAGCTACAAGACTGTTTTAAGAACTATGAACTTTCACCTAATCAAAATTAAGCTATTAGAGACTAAATTCTAAAAAATTAAAGATGATAAAGAATGGGTTTTACTTTATCATAAGCTTCCCTAATCTCACTCAGCATCACACATGGCCCTAAACAGTGCGTACTGGTGCAGAGCTTGACAAAGGTCTGGATTCTGAACTTTGGGATGAGATTTCAACCATCCACCTTGTGATGAATTCCTAGAGACCTGCAGTTGTCTCTCCTGGTTTTGGTTTTAGCCTGCTTTCCACTGCACCAGTCACACAGGAGATATATGGAAGGATTTTATCTTCTCTTATCTTCAGCTCATCTGGGGGCCTAAAGGGAGTCTTGGGTAACCCCCCAGACCTGCTTGAAGGGAGCTCACCTTCCCTGTTAGCTCTCCAGAAAGCCCCATTTGGCAGAAGGAATGGCATTACTAAAGTTTTATCCCTACCTGTTGCGTTAATCTGCATTGGAATCAGCCTCTTTCTTCCTCACCCACGTGACTTTCTTTCAAGTTCATGTGAATTTAAGCAGCAGTCTTTCTAAAAAATCAATAATGTGGATTAATATTTCTAATGGGCTGTTAATACTATACTTCTACTAAAACAGTTTCTTTATGCCATCCAATAAAGCCAAAGGGTAGTTGCCTGCAATGTTAAGCTTCAGTCTACTTGTCTTATTGCCTGATTGATATTCCTTCAGCACAGGCTTAGAGTGGGGAGAAAAAAAAATGCAATTCATTCTCAAACAAGAATCCAAGCAGGTAAAAATCTGCTCCCCAGGTCAGATTTCAGATACCACATTTCCATCGACAATAAAAAAAAGTGAAAAAAAAAAAAAGAAAAGTTCTGTGGTTCTTCTGGTTTGTAGGATTATTTGGAGAATATGTATATTGGAAGAATGTAAGAGAAAACTTAGGTGGTATTTGCAAAATTGATGGAACAGAGCAATGTAAGATTCTGAACTTACTAACAGGAAATGTATCTTTTGGCCTTTCCAGAAGAAATGCTTCCAGAGGAAAATGCTTGATAAAGCAAAAGAAGAACTGGTGTTTATGTGACTATAATGTGACCTTTCTTAAGAGAATAAAAGGGACCAAATGGTGATCGCAGATGAATTCCTCTGTAGCCTGGGATTTTCAAGAGAGATCTTATTTCTGAATCTTGAGACACTAGAACTGAAGAGACATATCTGTTTCTATTATTAGGAACAAAGTGAATCTCAGAATGAAAAACAATCTGTGGCTTCAAAGAGAAGGAGCTGACAGGAAAATATTTGAATTAATTAAAGAAATCCAGGGTTGTTCACTGGTGGGTACTTTTTGCAGAATATTTCGAAACATCTGTGCTTGTTTCCACAGAGATGGTGGTTGGTTATTTTGTTGCTAATATGCCATCTGGACAGAAAAGATATTAGAGGAAGCTACCTGATGGAAAAATGAATTAGAAGTTTCCAGACAGTATGGGGGAGTTTCAGTCTCACACCTGGGCAAAGGACAGGTTAGTGAACTTTGCCAAATTGGTGAACCCTAGCCATTTTCTGAAGCTTCTGACAACTTTCTTAGAATTGATACTAAAATTAGTCTTAATTCGCATTGGATGGGGTAGTCAGGTATGATGAGTCCCAAAGCATATGTTCATCCATTTAGAATTTTAAATAGATCATAAATAATAAAACCAGTTCAGAACATAGAGACGCCTGTGGTGAAAGACTCAGACACCTAAGGTCTTATCTTTTTGTATGAACCTTCCACTCTTTCCCTCAAAACTACCCTTCTCATTTTTGGTTCTCATATTTTCCTCTAAGAGCAAAGAGATCCTTAAGTAACTTGGGTGATGATTTCTTACCTAAATTTCTATCAATTTGGGGACAGTGGAAAAGAAAAGGAAGAAGGAGTCTTAGTGCTCGGACCAGTTCTGCGGCTCACCATACATCTACCTTCCTTCTCTCACCATCTCTCCTCTCGTTAACCAGGCCCCTCCCAATGGTGTCCATTAGCATAAATGGACTGTGTCAATGCAGCCAAGACTTTTTAGTTCTGACTACTCAGAGCTGAAGTGGATGGAACATTAAGTTCTATAGTTTGGCATGTGCTTGCAAATTTTAATTTATTTCAGAACCTCATGGTTGTCTTCATTACCTCCCATGTTTACATCCCCATATCATCTGTTTACACCATTAGCCACATGAATGATTGTTCCAAGCTGAACTAGTTGGTGCTTCTAGGACTTTCCATAAGAGGGGCAGGTATCTATAGCTGCCAAATGCTTTTGTGTTGCTTCTATTTAATTAGCAACAGACTGATGGCACCAAATGAATTTCAAAGAACTGCTCTTGAAATGGCAGCAAGTTACAAAGATTCAGTGATTTGATATTGTGTTATTTAAAGAAACACATGGAAGAATCTCAACACTGGAACTGACCATAAAGTGGCACTTAGCACAAAGTAATGCTTGAAAAATGAACAGCATTTAAGTTATTTTCAAATTTTCTTTTCAAATACCTACTATGTAGTCAAAGGAAAATACATGTCTGTCTGTCTGTCTATCTGTCTATCTTCTACCTATTTACAGGGAGAGAGCTTAATATGTATGCCAGAATTTCACATATGGGTGTCTTTTAATTCTTCAAAACAACTCCATTAAGTGGATATTATTGGCTTATTTTGTAGCTGTAAAACCTAATTTAGAAGATATATTCAAGATGTATTCAAGCAAAACTTTCTAATTAATTATTATCGTTTCATAATGATCGTTTCATTTCCCGCATTGCTCACCAGAATGTAGGATTGCACTAGCCCCATCCACAGCTTTCCTTAATATGCATTTTATCCTAAGTACACACTAAGTGAGTATTTGCTGAGTGAGAGTGTATCTGGACCACATTTCCAGCCTTTGCATTGTCACACTGGACCATGATCTAGGTTCTCCATCAACCAGAAAATGTTGTAGGAATTATCTTAATTCTCAATAAGCCCTAAAATGTTCCAATTAACTTTGTTGTCTGGAATTTTATTTCTCATATTTGAAATACACTGGGTAACATAAAGAAAAGAATATAAAACAAAGTACAAAACACAATGATAAACAATTCCAAACTCGGCACCAATTTTCTATTAAATTCCCAACTCTATAGTTGGATGGAGAAAATGTAATTGATCAGAGGAAATATTTATGGAACTGATGACCTCTTAACTTCTTTCCTGGCTGAATGGCTCTATACAACACTTGGAGAAGATTTTCTTGGAGGGCTATGATGACATAGTCCAATAAATAGAACAGAGGGATAGAACTGCATGCCAGAAATCTGGTGGTGTCCTAGTTTTGCCTTTCACTGGATTCAAAATATTTTTTTTATGAACAATGATGTCATTTTCTAAATGTGTATTATCTAAACTAAAAGAACAAAGATAAGCAAGTACAAGAAAGGGACAGATTTAGCACTTAAAATATATCAGGGTTATGAAAGTGCTTGGATGTATTCATCTTTTGAAAAACTCTCTCAAGTAAATATTTGCTTTTGCCTCACTTTATTAAAGAGGGAAGCGAAACACACAGGGAGAAGAAGATTGTGTCTGAAGACAGGAAAGGGAGATGGTGAGTGTGTGATTAGAAATACGGGTCCATGCTCACAATCACTGTACCCCACGGGCCCCTGAACACAAGTAAATGACAAGCCAGAAATTAAGAGGGAACCATCCCCATTGCTTGGACTGCACAGAGTAGTACATTTCATTATACCTGAACTTAACAAAAGAAAATGAATTGGAGTAAATGTGCAGGAATTGTTCAAATGCAGGTATATCTTCATCACAAGGAATATATTTGTTACCCAACTTACCCCCCCCAAATTTAAAAGCAGCTCATGACAACATTAAGAGGCTGGTGTATGCTTATTTTTCAGTACATATTATAACATTATTAATTGATTCTTATTGAATGAAATGCAAAATATACTTGCTTCTCCCACTTCCCATTCTGTTTCTATGCTTATTATTGTTGTTATTACTTGTAAAATTTAAATTCTGTTTTGTAATTGTAGTTTTCTTTCTTTGTTTATGTAATTTTGAAATGTAGTAATTTTTTTCTGACACTATTGTTCATTTTTGGACAATGTATGATTTCTTCCTATACATTATCAGGTGCGGTCACCACAGTTGTCCCTCCACCAAGGCGTCCATAGTGGAAGGAACTTTGCCTTCTTTTTTAAAAAAAAAAAATTTATGCATACAAGATGGGGTGTAGGCCAGAGGTATAGAGTGGTGAGAGGATTCAAGACAGTGGGGAGCAGAACAGGTAGATCAACTGAAGTACACTGCTGAAGGGAGCAGCAGGTGAGAAGGAGGTCTGCCGCGCCATGTAGGAATCCCCCTGGCCGGGGATCGAACTCGTGCTGCAGTGGCTCTGGATAGCTTCATAGTGCTGCACTTAACCTTTCACGCCACTTTGCCTTCTTCCCTGTGCTCTTCCCCCACCAATTTTTATCTCTCTCACCTCTTTCCCCACCCTTCCTGGGTGCCTCATAGCTATGGTCAGCTTTCAAGGTTTGCCTTTCTGACCCTTTGGCTGGTTTCTCTATATGCCACGTGTGAGTGATACCATCCAACACTTATCTTTTTCCCCCTGACTGTTTTGCTTCACATCAACCCTTCCAGCTCCATCCATATTGTCGCAAATGACTTGAGTTGATCTTTTTTTTTTTTTTATCACTGGGTAGCATTCCACTCAGTCCATCTACCACATCTTCGTTTTCAAAAACAAATGTATTTATTTTATACATACATACAAGAGCTGGGGTGTAAGCCAGAGGAGTGGGGGGAAGAGGTGAGAAGATTCCCCAGAGACAGAGTGGGGAGCAGAACAGGCAGATCTACTGAAGTACACTGCTGAGGGGAGCAGCGGGCAAAGCAGGAGAGGTCTGCTGTGCCATGTGGGAAGCTCCCTGGCCGGGGATAGAACTCGCTGCAGTGGCTACGGATAGCTTCATAGTGCTGAGACTTAACCCCTTGCATACCAGGGTACCACATCTTCTTGATCCACTCATCTCTTTCGGATGTAACTGTAATTTTCAAGTGTGTTAAACCCAATGCTCCTCCTCACCGTTTATCTTTTTCTTATCCTGAATTGTTTACTTTGATGCAACTTTTTTGCCTAGAACTTATCGACCAGAAATGACCTTCCTCAAGAGCTCTTCCGTGTTATGTTCTCTGAGTCCTGACCTATCTTACGGGATTCTTGAGGAGCCCGCCTTTGCCTTTATGCTTGAATGTATGCTCGGCTCAGTACAAAGATCTTGATTATACATTCCTCCCTCCCCTACCCACCGTCGGGTTTTGTTTTACAAATAATACCTCCTGGTTTCCAGCAGGGAGAGTAACTGTGGAGAATTCTGAAGTAAATTTGATATTTTCCCCTTGTTTTGTATGTGGGTGACTTGCTTTTCTGCCTGCATGCCTACGTACTTCTTTCCTTTGTTCTTGAATTTCAGGATATTGCGTTGCACTCTCATCGTTGTTTACTCCATCTCCATTATTTTTCTCCTAGTCACTGGACTTTTAACCTGCATTTTAACACATTTATTTCAGGACCATTTTCTCTGAGGATATTCAGCATGCGGTTCTCAGGGCCCCTTTTCTGCTCATGTGCCCCCTCTGCCCTAGGTCCACAGTCCCCATAGCGATGCTATGTCTTTGTTCTTCATTCATTTTGAGTTTGTATTGAGAGAGCAAAAGGAAAAGATTTTAGTTATACTTATTCCACCTTGTGTTGCTTCCAACAGGCTTTTCATGTCTAGTATTTGCTTTATGTGTCTCTGTTTTTCCCATGCTCAGCAAGCTTGCTTTTTTGTCTCCTGGTATTGTCTTCTAATCTCTTCTTTGAATCCCTGAATTTGAGCTTTCTTTAAAAAACAGAGTAATAAATCATGCTGCTGGTGATGATCCTGAGTCTATGAAATGCCATTTTTCTTAATTTTCCTTGAGTTTTTAAGGAAGTGGGTAAGGTTCCTTTCCATGCATATTTCATCTGTCACCTGACTTTTGCTTTCCTTGGTATTTTTTTCTCCTACTCTCTGTGCACCGCTCCTGTGCTAAGTCCTTCAACATAAAGAGGGGAATAACTAGAAAAGCCTGCAGCTTTAACTGGCTGGGTTTGGTGGTCCCAAACATCTCACAAATTAGACACTGTTAATAAATCTCCTTCACTCTCCTGCCTTTGCTCTATGGATGTGTGTTCCTTCAACTTGGAGCATCCAAGGTCCTTCAGTGGCTTTGAGGTGACAGGCGCTGCACGCGCCCTGCTATTCCCACCTCAACTGGCATCCTCTTCTGCCAGGTCGCTGCAGCATAGTCAAGTAAAAATGATCTGATTGCTCTGGATCATCCTTTAACTGTGAATTTCTGATAATTATGTGTTTTTTAGAAGGCCATTTCCCCATCCTTTCAAATGCCGATGATGTCGCTCCATCTCCAAGGTCTAATCAAAGGCTCTGTAGAGAGGACCTCTGACTGCTGAATTTAATTCTGTTTCCTCCTCAAGATATGAGGGTGGGTGTGTAGTCCTGATTTTCCACATAGGCTTGAGTATAGATTTCACAGTATTTGGAAGATAAGCTTCAACAAGGATGTGACTTTGGGTTATATTCAATTCCTTATTTCATTAAGGATGACATTTTCTATTTCCTATTGCTTGTTTGGGGCATGTTTAAGGAGTGAATAAACATTTATTTACTCCATCTTCTTGATTTTGAAGCTATTTTCAGTTCTTGAGTAAGTTGACCAAGTAGGCCCAAGTAAATATGTGTAGAACCTGTTTGTTCTTTATCACTTTCTCTTTGTATTTCTTCCTCATTGGGTTTTTTCCTGCTGTGGTTTCTGTTCATCTACTTCAGGGATCCTGCCCTACCAAACCCCATTACACAAAGCAATGAACAAAAACATACATACTATTATCAGAAAACCTTCCATCAGTTAAGTTCAGCTTTAATGTGATCTTTAATGTGATTAAATCAATGTGATCTTGTCCCAGACATTTGTACTTGGAACTATATTTCTAGATCTAGATGAGAGCCACTTACCATGTAGAAAGGAAATCCCAGACATGAGGAAGAGGTACTGGATCATAGTATTCAAGGAGAATTTTCTAGAACCCTAAAAATCACTCCCAGGCTTATGCATAGGGCTACTGGACTCTTTATTTCTTATTATAACATATGCAAAATCTGAACATAATCTACCACATTTCCCTAGTCATAGCACTTGTTGAGAAAAATGAGAATGTTGAGAGAGTTTGGCATACTTCTCATTATACAAAATAAATGTATTTAAGTGATCATATGCAAATGAGAATTATTAAGAATTTGAACAAGTCCACTGCTCTCTCGAGGGTCTTAACATCCTCTGATAACCTTGGGAATATTACCAGATTGCTTAGAAAATCCTTCTTTCATTAAAGATACAGCAAAGATAATCTTGGAAATTACAGTATTCAGATTTAATGAGGTTATGTAACATAGCAATAACTTTTTATTTAGTAATATGTTACCTTATTATCACTGACTTACTTCACAGTATATCTTACTATAAATATACTGAATAGTAAATGCTTAACAGAACAGTTTTTACTTGTGATATGCTTTATGATTTATGGAACTATCACCATTTTTTCCAATGATTAAGGAAATATATGTCCAAGGCAAAAACATATGAAAAAAACATGAAAAGATAGATAAAAGTAAAGTAAAAATAATCCTTAAACCCATAACTCACCTGTCATCACCATGAACTTGATGAAGTACACCGCCTTGGAGAATTTCCACCATATCTATGCTCTCTTGATATCAAAAAATACAAAAAAGAGGAAAACATCAATTTTCGAAGAGTTGAATTACCAGCACCTCACACAAGTTTTCTGCTATTGACAATAACTTTTATGTTTTTAGAGCATTTGTTCTTTTAGCCTCAAGAAATAAGAAAACCAATTTCTAAAATTCTGTAAAGATATTCAAGGCATGACAATATGGGAGTAAGATTTAGGGGCTTCCCTGCTGGCATAGGGGTTAAAGACACAGCACTATCAAGCAAAGACAGCCACTGCAGCACGAGTTCCATCCCCAGCCATGGAGCTTCCCACATGGCGCAGCAGACCTCTCTTGTCTTGCCTGCTACTCCCCTCAGCAGCGTATTTCAGTAGCTCCACCTGTTCTGCTCCCCACTCTGTCTTACCCCTGCCTCATCTCTCACCTACACCCCGGTTCTTATATGTATACATAAATAAATCTTTTAAAAAAGATTACTAGCAGATTCTTGAAATAATGTTTAAATGCCAGATAAATCTTTGAATTGTTTTCAGAATTGAATTTATTGACTTGTACCTGTAGTTAATTTTACATGTTGACATGAAAAACATGGAAGTTTTCTTGTCTTCCATTTTGCACAGACCTTTCAATCACGGTTAGATGAGCAAGGTGTGCACTTGCGAAACTGTTACACCAGCTTGTGATTCATGTGTCTTCAAGAAGGTCATGTGAAGCCTTTGTAACACAACGTTATCTCCATGGGCCCTTTCGTTGCTGATGATTGCACAGAGCAAGTCCATAATTATCTAAGCAAATTATAAATTGTAGAATTGGCTAAAACTAGAAACATAAGCTACTTCCAAAAATGATAAAGAAGTTTTCCTGAGAGCACTAATTAGGACTTTGGGAGGTCATTTTGAGTCTTTCACATCACACATGTAGAACACATTAAAATTAATGTGATAGAATCTGCTCGCTGATACCAGTCACGCATTCACTCATTCAGAACACGCTGACTTGCTCTCCGGTGGCTCTTTCAGCCCTTGCTTCGGGAAGGGTAGGCACACAGGAGGGGGCTGGGTGCTTCAGGGACCCGAAGTCACAGTCTGGTCATCAGATGCCATCTGCTCGTGCCACTACCTCTGGCTACCACCTCCGACCGCAGGCGCCTCCATTGTCAGGCAAGCGTTGCAATTGCATTAGGGACCCACCGCTGTTTTATGGAAGGTAATCATAGAAGGTAATCACACCACTGAACTAGTCACGAACATTCACCAACCACTTCTTTCTACTGCTCAGCAAAACAACTCAATCAAGAGAGTTTTCCACTAATTTAATATGTCTAAATACATGGCTAAATGGACTTTTGCTTGTTAAGTAATATATGTGTTTTAGACTAGTTTGAGAGCTACAGAAAAACTGAAGAGAGCACAGCATGCTTCTATACTCAACGGAAAGAACAGTTTCTCTTCATTTGTCACACTTAATGAGCCAGTATTATTTTTTAAAAAGATTTATTTATTTATGCATACAAGCTAGGGTGTAGATCAAAGGTGTGGGTAGGGAGTGGGTGAGAGGATTCCCCAGAGACAGAGTGGGGAGCAGAACAAGCAGATTGACTGAAGTACACTGCTGAGGGGTGCAGTGGACGAGACAGGAGAGGCCTGCTGCCCCATGTGGGTCAGCTCCCTGGCCAGGGATGGAACAGCTTCACAGTGCTGAGACTTAACCCCTTGTGACTCCAGGGAGGCCCCTAACGAGCCCATATTATTTTTAACTTCTTCAAATTCCATTAGCTTTTGCTTCACGTCCTTTTTCTGTCCAAGGAACCCGAAAACAGAATTTCATTTAGATGTCATGTCTCCCGAGTGCCTATTAATACTGACAGTTTCTCACAGCCCTTGTTTTTAATGGTTTCCTGTCTTGGCAGTTCTGAGGAGTATTGGTCAGACATTATTCGAACATCCCTCAAGTGGGCTTTGTCTGATGTTTTTCTCATGGTTACACCAAAGTCGTGGATTTTGGGAAGAAAACCACAGCTGGACGGTGCCTTTCTCCCTGGAGCGAGTCCACGTGCGCGCTTGCCTTATGGTGGTTGGAGCCGCCCTAGACGCTGGGCTGAGGAGCTGAGAGGCAGGTTTCTTCACTGCTCTTCCCCATTCCTTCCATGCTCTTTGGACCGAGTCACTACATACAGTGCACACTCAGTGGCGAGCTCCGCTTCTCCTTCCTGAAGATGGAGCATCCACATAGTGTTGGGGATTCACTTCCATTCACTTTTGCTTTCATCTGCATCTGGGGATGAATATTTTAAATGGGAGCTAGTAATAACTTCAGACTGGAGTCACTAGCCTTCTTCAGCTGTCATTTGTCATTGTCTCTTAAACTATCCTAAACCATCTATTCAAAATTATTTAGCTCCCTGCGTTCCTGAAGACCGAGGTCGCCGCCGAGCCTGTGGGGACTAACTCTGCAGTCAGGAAGCCTTGGGAAGAGAATGTGCTCGCTCTCTCTCCTCCTGTTCTTCCTTGGGTTGTGAATCAGGGAGGCATTTTTCTTTGAATGCTGTACTTTGCTCTCTGTTTATAGGGCTTTTCATTTTCTACAGTTGAGAGCAAAGTGTCTTATGAATCTACAGCGCGACTCAAATTGAAAAACACACCTCAACGGGTTATGTATTTACTAATAAAGTCTTTTAAGAAATAAAAAGTATTTAAAAGAAAATTCTAGATGATCCTAGAAAACTCTTGAACTCTCTTGGCCTCTTCTCTGTCTATGTAATAGCATCATTAATACTAAGCCACTATGTTAATAAATAAACACAGTGTAATTATAGGGGGATTTATATTAAGTGCCTCATAGCAACTAATGAATAGTACATATTACTATAAAACAAAATATTTTAAAAGTTAATAGATATATATTTGGATTAAACTTTTTTAATGTCATGTTTTCAATAACTTATTACAGAGTGGTTTTGTGTGCTAAGTTGTATTGCACTGAGGGGGTACGGAGGAATAAACAAGGGGTTACCCTCAAGGAACACTGATTGCTGTGAGCTCTGTTCAGGTTACAAATGTACCACCAACATTAATGCATGGTAGTAACTCACAAGTAATAACTTGGATAAGTCCAGCCGTTCTATGCCATGTTTCTAGTCACTTGTAAAAAATTCATAGACAAGAATGAAAAAGTAGGGCCTCTCTGGTGGCACAATGGGTTAGAACAGCATCATGGAGCTGTCGGCAGCTGTGTCGTGAGTTCCATGCCCAGTAGGGGAGAATCCCACATGGCGCAACGGATCTCTCCTACCTCGCCCGCTGCTTCCCTCAGCAATAGCTTTCAGTGGATCCACCTGTTCTGCTCCTCACTCTGTCTCTGGTGAACCCTCTCACTGCCCCACACCTCTGGCTTGCACCCCAGCTTGTATGAAAAAAATAAATAAAATCTTTAAAAAAAAGAAAGAAAAAGTAGATTCTATATGTTTATACATATGTATACATAAGTTTGTATGCATATATGTGTTATATAAATACATACTACATATATACATAAAACTCTTTTTTAAAAAAAGAACTTAAACAAAAAGTTCAACTCAGAAATAAATTGCAATTCAATTTTAGGCTTCAAAGATGCTTGTTTTTCCCTAGCAGAGGAGCCTTACAGAGAATTTATGATGATGTTTACGTGCTTTGAAATGTGTGTTCTGTCAGTACTGAAGGAGACTAGTTTTCTGGGGTCTTTTCAGCATGAATGCAAACCAGCATTTCCTCAGGGCCTTCATCAGAGCTTCAAGGTTTCCCAAGGGACTAACCCACCCTAATTATTCCTAAGAAAGTCTAGATGCCCAGCCTCAGATGCAGAATGAGGAGAAAGACACCTCTGTCTTCTAAGACTGAAGCCCCATAAAGAAAACCCAAGCCACCTGTGGGATTGGGCTATGACGGGACAAGAGAAGTCCCTCTTTCCCTGAGTTCCCTTGGACTCAAAACGGGCAGTATTTTCAACCCAGCTCCCTTCCCTCTCATAAACAACTGGTTGCTATGCCATTTCTCAAACACATCAAGATCCAGGATGCCAGCCACATAAATTACCAGGCACAGAAAAAATGAAAAGGCAGGACCCTGTTCACGAGTATTAAGAATTTCAAGATGGCGAGACCAGAGCCTGAAGTCTAGTGCCTCCTAGTGCGCAACACTTTGCAAAACTGTCTCTCCTGAAGGCAGCCCGCAGGTCAGACAGCAGAGAATTCCACAAGAAAAGTTTATTCCAAAATCCCTGTGGCCTGCTTTCTGGAAAGTAGTTGGAATAAGAACTATCTACAATTTCCAGGTGGTTCTGTCCCCAGGGAAAGGTCAGTTGTTGGACCTTCCTGCTCCCTGGGTCCCTAATTAGAAGACAATGGGGAGCAGGGTAGGGAGGGCTTAGATGAGAAAGAGAGGAAAGGGGGGTTCAGGGCTGAGAGGGGGTATTAGGGAAGCAGATAGAAGAGGACAGAGAAGAGGCTGTCCTGCTACTTTCATTTCCTTCAAGAGTGTGGGGAGGTTGAGGCAGGAAAGAAGATTGGTAGAAACTCTCAAAGAATCCACTTTCCTTTTAGCAGTTTTAAAAATTCTGATTCAGATTGAAAAAACATACTTATTATTCTTCAATATCTTATACATTTACTAAATAAGGGCCACTAAGAAACTTTAAAAAAAAATCCTAGTTGGTCCTAGAAGATTCATTATTTTCACATTATTTCAAATTCAAGCTGGAAAATCAGCTTGGTGCCTTCCAGAAGTGTGATTCAGGACAGTAAGTGTTGGCATCACAGAGGAGCAGTCTGGAGATTCAGCCTCAGGTCCCACCCCAGTCCTACTAAAGTTGACTCTTGGGGGACAGAACCCAGGAAACTAGCTCTCCAGATGACATACTCCAGAAATTTGGGGGCACAGAGACCTGGGGTGCAAAGCTGCTGCATGTTGCTGCTGAGATTCTTCCAGAACCTGCTGTCAGGAAAATTTGCTACCTCCAGGACATCAAAGGATGGAGTCTGATTTACCTTTTTTTTTCTGGGAATTTGGGATTTAATAAACAGCTGAGGAAGAGGAACACTTTGCATAAGAAAATGCAGTCTAACGATTTAGTAATTTCCAGAGCATCTCGGGAAGCGATGTCCAGCCAGAGGCAGGGCTATTAGAGTGAAGTGTTTGTAATACGCTTATAATTCCTGTTGGATGCCTCCTAAAGCATTTGTGGTTTTGCTAGTTTCTCTAACACGACTGATAAGGATTTGGCACTTGTAAGTCTAAAGAGGCCAAGCCTGGAGTTATTAATTCAAAAGCCTCAATTCCTCCCTTTTAAGATCATATTTTACTTGTGTCTCATTTCCCCCAAATTGGACAGCCTTGCATCAGAAGCAGCTGAGCACTCGTCCCGGGATGGGTAGGGATGGCTGCCAGACGAGCATCCTGCTGGGCTTCATTACTGTTGTTATTGATCATTTGTGACTAACAGCAAACAACTAGGGGTCCTCCTGAACCTAGGTTTGAAAAGCCATCTAACTGCAAATGAGTCAGATGAGATATAGACAAGAAGAGGGAGCCGGGAGGGAAAGTCACTCTGGTAAAGCTGACTTCACTTCCCAGAACATTGAAAGCACTCTGGACCATCCCTTGTGTTTTTCTAGTTCACGTTGCCCAGGCTCTGGAGCTTAAGTATGGCTCTGTCCTCCTGTTCCTCATCCTATTAGCATTAATATGGCACTTCAAAGCTGCTAGGTATTCCTTCCCACTGTTCAGTATAATGATCAAAAAGAATAACCAGTCCTCTACTGATAAAGAATCCAAGGCACTGCCAATGTTGAGAGTGCTGATGAGTGTTCTAGAAGCATCCAGCAGTGCTCAGTAGTATGGAGCCAGGAGCCCTGTGCTCTTTGCCCACCATCTCCCCTCCTGTGCCATAGCAAACATGGCATGTGAAATACTTCATGAGTCCATCATGGAAAGGAAAATGTCACACATGTTTTTAAAAACGAAGCACCACAAGGACAAAGTTTAAGGTCAGAAACCAATGTCCCGGTTGAGTAACAAAACCAAAGGGTCCAGATTTATAAGATCTGAAAAGAAACCAGAGTATATATACCCAAAGGACAAAAAACCACTAAGCCAAAAGGATGCATGCACCCGTATGTTTATTGCAGCACTATTTACAATAGCGAAGGTATGGAAACAACCCAGATGCCCAAAAATAGATGACTGGATCAAGAAAATGTGGTACATATACACAACGGAATACTATTCAGCATTCAAAAAAGATAAACACATGCAATTCGCAGCAACATGGATGGAACTAGAAGGGATCATGCTCAGAGAAATAAGCCAAAAGGAAAAAGAAAAATATCAAATGGTCTCACTTATTACAGGAATATAGAGGAATCAAATACAAGAGCGACAATCAGCAAGAGATGGGGGAGGATTGGGGCTCAGAATGGGGGAGAGGGGAGCACAATGGACTGTGGTGACGGTACATGGGTGAATTGATGGTGGGAAACCTACGGGGAATATACAGTAATATAAAAGACATAAATAAAAATAACAACAACAAAAAAAAAACCCAAAGGGCCCAGCTGCCAGTTGTTTTATCTCTACCCTATAATCACCTAATCCTTTGTTGGCAGATATTCACATGCAAAGATGAATTGCATGTAGCTCAAACTTAGTCCGGGAGAGTCCATTTCCCTTTGATCAGGCTTTGGACAAGGGACCAAGTTCTGGCAAAGATGCAAAAGGAAAACTCTGCCTGAGGTTTCTGGGAATTGTTTTTCCCGCTTGTCTCTGCCACCTTCCTTTCTGCTCAGGATGCCGTCCAAGAGAGCAAACGTTACCATTCTGCTGGCCCAAAGTCGATAAAGCAATGAAGGTGGCAGGCAGGATGAGACGAGGAGCGGGGGCCAGGGATGGTAGGGTGCCAAGCTAGGGAGGGGAGCCCACCTCCAAGTGACCTGTTATTCGAAATTAAGAAAAATCTGCTCTTTAAGCCACACGGGTTAGGCACTGTGGTCTCCGAAGTCAAATGCATTCACTGCTAAGCTATAAAAAGCTGAACATTCACAATTCATGGTACACAATTCAAAATGTTATGGCAAGAGGGAAAAAACCTAAAGTCTTACATATTTTATTATAAGATATAGAATGTATGAAAATTAAAGTTTCTGCTGGCTCGTTTGAGCCTCCCAAATCCCTTTTGGAGTTCAGATGAAAGGTGTGAAAGTCCCTTTTAGGAGGTGACACCGCGTGGCTGGTGTGTTCGTGTAACAGACAGAATAAAACCCGCCCTCCCGGCTGCCGCTGCCTGGGAGGAGACAGCTGTGGCACAGAGTAAATACAAGGAGCCAGCGACAGTTGAGATGTGATAAAGATCACAAATGTGCTCTAAATTCCAGTTTCACCAAAAGAATTTTTTTTAAAGATTTATTTATTTATGCACATGGATGGGGTGCAGGCCAGAGATGCGGGGTGGTGAGAGGGTTCACCAGAGACAGAGTGGGGAGCAGAACAGGCAGATTGACAGAAATACACCGCTGAGGGGAGCAGCGGGCGAGGCAGGAGAGGTCTGCTGCGCCATTTGGCAATCTCCCAGCCAGGCATCGAACTTGCGGCGCAGCTGCCAACAGCGCCACAGGACTGCACTTACCCCGTTGCGCCACCAGGGAGGCCCCAAAAGAATGTTCAAGAGCAAATATTTTCTCTTCCTCTGCAGTTCCAATGGAGAAAAACAAGACAGACGTAAACCATTTCTGACGTATATCACAACTAGTAAGGCTTTTTTGGTGTAAGATGCACTGACACAGTGCATTGTATTTGTGGAATTTTTCAAAGAAAATTAGAAATTATGAAGCCTCATCCACAAAAGAGCATTGAACGTTTCAGACACATGCATTGCCCTTAGGGGTTCAGAGAAGCTAAAAATGTGACATTATGCAGGACGCTTTTGCTGCTGTTGGCACAAAGTGACAGTAACTAGGAACTGGGGAGAGAGCAACAGAGCTCTATGAAGACTCTGAATGGGCTTGAGTTGGTTTGTGGCTCCCTGCAGCTTCAAGACCGAGTGCTAGAGAGGGGAGACTGATGCCCGACCACACAGAGAGCAGTGTGGAGGGGAGGTGTGCCTGAGGAACTAGAGGCATTTAGTTCACCAGAATACCTGTCAGGTCTTTACGCATTTCTCATAAGGACAATCATTCAACTCTTCGGTCTTTTATATGCTGAGAGGAGGCCCCAGTTGGAGTCCAGACAATCTGAATTTGAGGATTAATCCACCAAGACTTGGTCACTACATAGGCTGAAGGACTTGAGAAAGTCGCTTAGCTCTTGAGTCCTGTTGTCTTTATTCTATAAAATGTGGTAGTCAGGGCCTCCCTGGTGGTGCAAGGGGTTAAGTTTCAGCACGGTGAAGCTGTCAGCAGCCACTGCAGCACAAGTTCAATCCCCAGCCAGGGAGATTCCCACAGGGCACAACAGACCTCTCCTGCCTCGCCCGCTGCTCCCCTCAGCAGTGTATTTCAGTGGATCCACCTGTCCTGCTCCCCACTCTGTCACTGGTGAATCCTCTCACCCCCTGCACCTCTGGTCTACACCCCAGTTCTTGTATGCATAAATAAATCTTTAAAAAATATGGAGGCCAGAATTCAGTGGTTATGAAGAGCCTGATTCTAGTCAATTTCATGGAGGAAGCACGTTCTGGGGGCCACCTTAGAACAAGAAGTGCATTTGGGGACCAGCATTTCAAAGTTGCCCACTTGACAGAGCAGGAGTTGGGGGAGGTCCAGAGAGGTGAATCGGGTCTGCACGGACGCATGATGATGGTCCAGGTAGGATGACCAACCCTCCCAGCTTGCCAGGGACAGAGGGATGTTCCAGGAGGTGGAATTTTCAGTGTTTAAACCAAGAAAGTTCTGGGCAAATCAGGATGTTGGGCACCTTGGGGTTTTACCAACTTCATTTCCAGCTCCTTGAGTTATTTAAGTACCAGAAAATGTGATTTCATTGTCACAGCCCTGGGGGCAGACGGCACCTGCAAAGTCGCTCCATAAATGACTGTGTCCCTTGTCAAATGGAGGCAGAGCTACACAGACAACTGTCAGTGATGGTTCTTAGGAGATCTTGGCCCTGGGGCTCATCCGTGTCCTCGAGCTCAGCTCAGCTCGGCAGGCGCATAAAGAGATCTCACAGCTATGGAGGCAGAGCTATGGAGGTTTGTGACTTTGTGACCACTCAGGGCGACGCTGCCTGGCAGACACAGTCTGAGGGATATCAAGGGGTTCGATGACACCCCCCAACCAGGTCTGGCTTGCTATAGTGCCGGGAAATTCTGAAATCATCATTTGGAGAAATTTCTAAAAAGACCATGTTTTGTCACTTAGAGTATTTATTGGTTCCAAATTACAGAAATGTACTCAGGCTTATTGGTTATGATGGTTTCAGTAGGTAACAATAACCGAGACATATGCAAGGCGAAACAATACTGACACCCATTATTGCACATTAGCTATTCAGAAGGAGGGAAGTCTTTAGGTATAATTTGAATAGTAGAATTACATTGTTGAAAAATAAGATCCTTTCCCGACTACTACTTTTCCCTTAATAACCACCTCGTCCTGGTCTCTTCATGGCTTCCAAATGTGTCATGTGTGTCCCTGGGCCTGTTACTAGCAGGCAGAACAATATACCAAGCGCTCTCTCCATAAACTCCAAAGCCATGAATGGCGTGTCCACCTGCAGGCTGTGCCCCATCCAGGAAACTTGCTCTCAACCTAATCCTGCCTCTTTCTGAAGCTAGGGATGGAGCGGATGCTTTACCACAGCTAACACTCTGTTGCAAAGGAGAAAATGGGAAGAGATAATAGGTGACCAACCATATTGAAAATTTGTTTCCACTCAGCACCAACCCTGTTCCTCAAACTGCCCCCTCCATCTCAAAGGCTAACCTCCTACACATTTTCCAGAAGCCCTGGTTCAAAGGATACTAAGCACACATTCTTCCAAAGAGAAACAATTTTGTGAAATGTGAAAGGCAGAAGAGAAGCAGAAGCTATCTCTCTCCTCTGGCAGCAGCTGGCAGACATGTGGGCACCACAGTCACCAAGAGTTGAGTGATTCCCAGGTGTTCTGTGAATTACCCACATCAGCAGGCAGCAGAGATAATTGGAGGCAGCATCCTCTGCATTCTGTCACTCCTGATTTCCTAAGTGTTAGCAGTGTTTTTCCTTGACCTTTACTTCTCCCACCCTTCTGGTAGTTCTGTAAAAACCTATTTCATGCTATTAACTTCTTTCCAGTTAAAAATATCTGGAAGAGTGGTCGTATTCACGATCCAACTTTAACTTATTCAAATCCAGCATCCTCTCACCAGCAAAGTGAAGAGAGATGGGATATATTTTTTTTAAAGATTCTTATTTATTTATGCATACAAGCTGGGGTGTAGGCCAGAGGTGTGGGGCGGTGAGAGTGTTCACCAGAGACAGAGTGGGGAGCAGAACAGGCAGATCAACTGAAGTATACTGCTGAAGGGAGCAGTGGGTGAGGCAGGAGAGGTCTGCTGCGCCATGTGGGAATCTTCCTGGCCGAGTATCGAACTCATGCCGCAGTGGCTCTGGATAGCTTCATAGTGCTGCACTTAACCTGTTGCGCCATCAGGGAGGCCTGAGATGGGATATTAAAGAGAGTAATTCTGACAAGTGTAAATGCTGCCCTAGGAATTCAGGGAAAGGACTAGCAGGAAGGAAAGTGGTATTTCCACTGTCTTGTCTAATCTCCTGCACAAGATTTTAGAGGATCAGTTTTGATGCACAACATGTCCACACCGTTTTTGATCGGATAAGTACCTCTCCACATGCAAGACAAAACTCCCATTTGCCGGTCCCAGAATATGCATTTGTGAGAGATTGCCACGTGGAACAAAAATGTGAGAACCACGAAAGATCTTAAGTTTAAGAAACTCTACCTTAAACTATATGGGAATGACAATGAAAGAAGATCACCCTCAAAAGGTGAAATCAGATTTTATCAATAAAATAGGAATGAAGCTAAATTAATGATGCCTAATGCTGCCCAAAGTGAAGTAAAACCAAATTTCCTGAAAATTGCTGCTAGAATTGAGAGTAGATCGATATTGTCAAATTTGCGATTTGGCAAAATGCATCAAGTTCTTAAAAATGTTTTGCTTTTTGACTCAGTCATTTATTTCAATTCTGGGAATCTATCCTAAGGAAATAAGTCCAACTTTAAAAAGCCATATGCTTGGCTATATCTAGTACACTGTTTTTCATAATAGCCAAAAAGTATAAAAACAAAAATGTTCAACCACAAACAAATTGGTTAAATAAAGTTATGATAAAATATATCAACTCAACTAAATATTTTGTAGTCATTTAAATTATAGTTACAAACAGTAATAACACTGACATTTTCCTATATGCAATGTAAAATATTAGATCAAAATTAAACACAGAATGAAATTATTGCTATGCAAAATGTATACAGATAAAAATCTGAAAGACAAAGGACAGAAATGAACTATAAGAGTCTGTCTTCCTTTTAACAATTTTTGAAATTTTCCAAAATATGGAGATGCCATTGTATTTTTCCCACAGTTATAGTTTCATCATAAGATGATATATAATTATGGTAAAAATATAAAATTTCATGAATACTGGACATCTCAGGCTGCCATAAGAAAATGGCATAGACTGGTTGACTGAAAACAGGCAAAACACTTTAGGACATTGGCCTCAGTGATGTAGTTGGGACCTCACACCTAGCGTAAGGGGAACAAAAATAAGAGTCAACAAATGGGACTACATCAACCTAAAATCCTCTACACAGTGAAAATACTATCATTAAAACAAAAAGACACCGTACTGAAGGGGAGAAAATAGTTGCACATATTACATCTGACAAGGGACTGATACCCAATATCTACAAATAATTCATACAACTAAATAAAAAAAAATCCAAAACTGGGCAGAAGTGCTAAATGACACTTCTCCAAAGAAGACATACAGATGGCTGATAGGGACATGAGAAAATATTCATTATCACTTCTCAGAGAAATGCAGATCTAAGCCACAATGAGATACCATCTCACACCTCTGAGAATGGTACACATCAGAATGTCTGGATACAACGGTGTTAGTGAGGATGTGGGGAAAAAGGAACTTCCTACACTGTTGATGGGCATGTAAAGGGTCCAGCCCCTAAAGAAAACAGTGTTGAAATTTCTCACAATATTAAAAATAGAGCAACCATATGAGCCAGCAATTCCACTCTTAGGTATCTACCCAAAGAATGCAGAATACTATTTTGAAGGAATCTGTGTACTCCTGTGTTCATTGCCACCCTATTTACAATAACAGAGTTATGTAAATAACCCAAATGCTCAAAGAAGGATGAATGGATTAAGAAGACATATACATATATATATATATATATATATATATATATATATATATATACACACACACACACACAATATACACACATATACATCTTACACAAACAGCAAAAGCAAGGAACAAAAAGGTAATATTTTACCAAGAGAAAGAGAATCTTCCTAGGAGACATATAGAGTGACAAGAGATAAGAATGTTACTTTTTTATAGTTCCTGTAGGATACTGATGTGAAGCGGGGTCAGTTGGAAAGCAGAATAAAGGAGAATAAAAATGAGGATGGAAGCCTTAATGTCACCTTACCAATGAGACTGTTTTCATTAAAAATCTTTTTTTAAATATTTTTTATTTATACATACAAGTTGGGGTACAGACCAGAGGTGTGGGGCTGCGAGAGGGTTCACCAGAGACAGAGCGGGTAGCAGAACAGGCAGATCAGAAATACACTGCTGAGGGGAGCAGCGGGCGAGGCAGGAGAGGTCTGCCGCGCCATGTGGGACTCTCTCTGGCCGGGCGTCGAACTCGCATCGCCGCTGCCGACAGCTCCACAGCGCAGCGCCCAACGACTGCACCACCGGGGAGGCCCTTCATTAAAAATCTTACCAAATTTGAGAACCTGGTGAAAGTCAGCTGAGAGAAATTTCTAGTAAAATTTATTATTAACTGCTTTCTAAAGGACCAAACAAAATTAAAACCCAAAATGTAGGAAAGACATATGAAAGAAAAAAATTATCTAAATTGATTATATTTACTCTTTTGAAAAATGAAGCACATTTCCTTTCACCCATTTCTCCACAGACTGAAGCCTTCATTAGCAGAGCAGTGGGTGACCAGTGAATCTGGAAACTGCAGCGTTGAGTGATGACAGAAAAAATGCCACCTCCTGACACAGGTCAAAGATTCTGTCATTCAGGATGTGCTGTAGCCTGTTCTACCACATGGTTAAAACACTGCCAGCATTTTTGTACCACAAAATTAATACACTATAAAATGAATATCAGTGTGATGGTGAACTACTTAGGTATTGTAAAAATCTGGCTAACGTAGTCAAACCTAGCAAAGGAATTAACCTGAATTTTTAAAAATATTTATTTTTATTTATTTATGCATACAAGAACTGGGGTGCAGGCCAGAGGTACAGGGGGTGAGAGGGAGCAGAACAGGCAGTTCTACTGAAATACACTGTTGAGGGGAGCAGCAGGCGAGGCAGGAGAGGTCTGCTGCGCCCTGTGGGTCAGCTCCCTGGCCTGGGATCGAACTCATGCTGCAGTGGCTGGTGATAGCTTGATAGCACTGAGACTTTAACCCTTGAGCTACCAGGAAGGCCTGAATTAACCTAAATTTTTTGATCCTTTTCTTAGAATTATACCATCCAAATTGTATTGAAGAGAAAAAAATGACATATCAGACATTATAATTTGTTATAAACTAACAAAATGTAATATGCATATCAAAAATACGCATGTTGATATATCTTCTACTCCTTATTTCATAAGGAAATTGTCTTTATTTTCTTCCTGTTAAGTCTACACGTAATACCCTTCAGCTCCTCCTGGGTTTGCACGACATAGAAAATTTGAATTACTGGGGTGCTGTGCGGAACCTGGGGAAGGAGAGAGAAGTAGCAGCAGTGGCTTCGTATTTTATTAGAAGCTAGTGCTACCTGATGACATATCCGCTCCATCATAGGATTCCATCCAACCCCTTGGTCTCAGGTGGGAGAATTACATTTGACCACAGAAGTGTGTTTTGTTAGCCTTCCTCTTAAACTTCTTTCAGAACATGTCAAGCAGCGGGTATTGCAAGGGCAACACTGATGAGTGATACAAAAGGTGACCAGAAAATCGAGCCATGATTTTATTCTC
Organism: Scalopus aquaticus; assembly: GCA_004024925.1. Classification (NCBI taxonomy): domain Eukaryota; kingdom Metazoa; phylum Chordata; class Mammalia; order Eulipotyphla; family Talpidae; genus Scalopus; species Scalopus aquaticus. The sequence continues at coordinate 99,557 of PVIJ01001391.1, forward strand.
GAACATGGTCCAGGGGCACAAATCCTCGCAGGTAATACTTTTCTACATCTCTTTGCAGTAATATGTAAGCAATAAATTACGAAACAATATTGTTTATATCTTTATATTTGAAACAACATTAATATAGAAGGAAATGCTAATTGTATACTATCTTTAATTAAATATTAAACTTCGGATCCATTACATTTAAATAATAACATCTCACAATGAAAGAGATTACTTATAAAGTCAGTCTTGATTGTTCATCATTGTTCTTTGTTCAAAAAAAATGCTTCTTGCAATATATTTCCTAAATAAAGACTGAATTTCTTTAAGCTGTGACTCCATCAGCATTTCTATTAACACAAACACCTATCTGACTCTGTTTTAAAATGTTTCCAAAGCAATGTTGCCAAATGCTCCTAAATATTATCACTTACTATAAAGAGAGCCTTTTATGCTACATCATTTCTCTGCTTAAAATTCTCCTACCACTTTCCTTCACACTCAGAGTAAGAGATGAAGGCTAATTCCTTATTTCTTTGTTAATTGCATCATCTTTTGTTTTTCCTTCACTATCCCCAGCTATACTTGCTGTTTTGACCTCAGTGTTCTCATCTGTAAAATGAAATCATTTGACCATGTAAGCCTAGATCATGGACTCCTCCCTGCTACTGCTCTTCCAAAAGGATATGCTACAAAGGAAAAAGGATGCTAGCTATGCACCAAACACAAAAAATAAAATGCTGCTATAGAGAATATAAAAGGAAAAAATTAAACACAAATAACAAGACTAGCATTTCTGGTACACATGTTGATTAAGTCAGGGTATAGAACTGCCCACCTCTGAAATCTTCTTTAAGTCCCATACATACACACAAAAGTGGATGCACGTGCACACATGTGCACACACGCACACACGTGCGCGCGCACACACACACACACACACACACACCCCACAGATGTGTAAGTTCTATATCATGGTTAGAAGCTAGTAAACAGTGATGATCATGAATCCCAATATGGAAAATTGGAGGGGAGGGAACTGAAAATAAAGAAAAGACTTACAGCCAGCCATTTATTTCTCCAATAAGCCACAGGTATGCAGCTAAGAGTAAAGAACCATAAAAAAATAAGTTAAAAAGAAAATAACTGAAGAAGAAAACCTTCTTGAAAATTTTTGACTTAGAACACAATCAGAGTAGAATAGAATCAAATAAATAATAGGTAAAATGTACAATTTTCTAGTAAAATATAGGTTATCAAAATTGGCCTCAGAAAATATAGAAAATCTAAAGGCAAATGAATATGGATAAAATTGCCAAAATTTATCTCCCTCTCTGCTCCCAAAAATTAGCCAGATGAGTCAGTATCACAGAAATATTCTATCAAAACCTTAATGATAACACAATGATTTTTAAAGCCTCTGAATTATTGTATGGAATAGTAAAATATTCACACTGATGCCTCATGCCATTATCCAAAAAGACAAGAGTACAGATCTTTCTATTAAATGAGACAGATTTGATAGAATGAAAGTAAAAGTCCACTGCCTCCTTCGTCTGCACTGTGTTCAAGTACTCCTCTTTGGTGAGCTGTGGTTTGTAGCCTTCCTGCTTCTTCTAGTCACAAAAAAAACCTCATTTCAGTAATTAAAATGGTTATTTTACTGCCGTACTCAGAATTCTGAGCTTTCCTCAGAACCCTTCTCTTCCTTCATTTGGACACCATCCCATCACAAAAGCTCTAGTGACCGTGTATATGATGAGTTGTTCCTCTCCACTTCTCTTCTGCTCCTTTCCTTGCTAGAGATAAGTTGAGTTGAGGGGGTTGTATAAGTGTTGAAAAATAAAGTAAAACTAGGTGGCTGCACTTGGAATCTGCCACAGTGCCTTAAGATTTCAAAGACAGAAAATGACAGGGAAGGAGAGACTTCTTTCTCACAATAGTTACTGGAGTTTCTTCATCAGTCTTGGGGGATCGAATGTCTGGTCTTACTGCAGCTGCTTCCTTCAACCTCTGTGCAATGTCAGTCACACCTGGACTGGTCATTGCCTCTCTGGTGTCTCAAGTACAAGCTCTTCAGGATAACTTTGAAAGTCTCTTCCCATTGCCTCTTTCCAAACACAGGTTCTACCTGCTGCTGGTAAACCTGCAATGTGCTCTCCTACTGCCCTTCATGCTTTTGATTTGCCATAAACACATAACTCCAAGTTCAGCCTTCCATTTTCAGTCTTCAGGAGTCAGGGGTCATATGTTCATTTACATTTTCTAAGACTATGTAACAAATTATCCAAAAACCTACATGCTCACAATGATCACCTCTTGTGTTTAAGGAAGCTATGTGTCAGAAATTCAGACAGGGCATAAAGATTCTTCTCCATGATGTCTGAGGGCTCAGCAGCAAAGCTCCGAACATAAGGGCTAGAATCTAAAATGTCACTTGCTGGGTAAAGAAATTGTGGAACACATATTAAATGGAATATTACTTAGCTATCAAAAAGATGAAATCGTGCCTTTAGGGAGACTATGGCTGGATCTTGAGATGATTATGCTCAGTGAAGTAAATCAGAAAGTCAAAGGTAATAGACAAATGGTTTCTCTCATTTGTGGATTATAAATCCAAAGAAAACAAGTTGGCAAAATACAACAAAAAAAAATGCTTAGACTCTTGAAAACTATGGTAATTGCCAAAGGGGAGGGCTAGAAAGGAGGGTATAGATCAATAAGGTGATAAGACTTTGACTCTGGAGCTTTGGCGGTGGGTGAGAGAAGTTTGTGCACGTGTATGTGTTGAGGTTTGTAGTTGCCCTACCAAATTTATACATTTTTTTAAACAAATGGCAAATCAAAAAAAATTTTGATGGAAAAATAATATGGGTCATCACTCGTATGTCAAGTAGCTAATGCAAGCTGCTGCCCGGGGTCTCAGTTCCTTTCCAAGAAGTCAATCTATCAGGGATGGGTGGGACTCTTTCACAGCCTGGGGGCCAACTTCCTGAGGCAAAAGGTCCAGGGGCACTGTGTCATTTTCCTATCTAGTCTCAGAATCACAGGGCTTCGTCCAAGGCCCATCCATGTTCAATGGAAGGGCAAACAGATTCCTGCCCTCTATGGCAACTAGCAATGTTCAGAAAGTGCATCTTGTTCTCATCTTATTAGGAAAATACAACATACCAAAAAGTCCTTATTTTTTTCCCAAATTGCTAGAGTTAGATTTCACATGTCCACTGAGCTTGAAGTAAGAAAAACAAGTCAATTTCTGTTCCGTGTGGGAAGTGAAAAAGGAAAAATTCCCTCAAATGCTATCCAGACTCTCCATCAATTTCTCCTTTTCTTTCTACTTCCAGCTTTGTGCCCCTTTTTCCTGTTAATCTTCAAAGTGGGTGTTAAGCTAAGGAAGCAAAATGGGTCTCTATTTTACTTGCCAATCTGGACTAATGTCCCGGCACCTGAGTTTGGAAGTGCAGGGATGCATAATTTTTTCATCCTTAGCCACTGGGGAGACTGCTGAAATGAAGATAATCTCATTAACTAGAACCTAAAACCCAGCTGCATGTAAGAGAATCACAGCCACCTTTAGAGGATTTAATTTTAGAAATGCCAGAATTGGTGTATATTTAGAAATCTATTAACATAATATTTTTCATCCCAGAAACTCCAGTTCAAACCTTTCCCTACAAAGACAGAACTGGATATTGAAAGGTAAACTCAATGGGCTTGCTTCTCCCATTCAACTACCAACCAGGCCTGACCCTGCTTAGCTTCTGAGTCAGGCTTAGAGAAGGTGGGAGGTATTGCCATAGACACACGTTGATTCTCAACAACACACACGGGTCACTTAATATAATGCTATAATGCAACAGTACTTCAATTTTTAAAAAGGACTTTTCATTAGCTAATGATGATGTAAAAATATCTAGTGCAAGTGTTAAACAAGCTTATAAAACTTGAAAAATCTGTCAGATAGAAAATATAGAATGCTTTTACAAACCAGTAGAAAAAATACACAACCTTTCATGGGAAACAGGCTGAGGGCATAAAATGCCAAGTCCCACATACACACACAGAACCAGTGGATTAATTTACATCCTGACTTGATCAAAAAGATAATGCACATTGAAGCAGGTTTTTTGTTTGTTTTTTAAAAAGATTTATTTATTTATACATACAAAAGCTGGGGTGTAGGCCAGAGTTGTAGGGTCGCGAGAGGATTCACCAGAGACAGAGTGGGAAGCAGAACAGGCAGATCTACTGAAATCCACTGCTGAGGGGAGCAGCGGGGAGACAGGAGAGGTCTGCTGCGCCATGTGGGTCAGCTCCCTGGCCAGGGATCGAACTCCTGCTGCAGTGGCTGCTGATAGCACAAAGTGCTGAGACTTAACCCCTTGCACAACCAGGGAGGCCCAAAGCAGGTTTTTTTAATCCATAAAAATTATAGATAATATACTGAAAATTACTCAGCTTTGTGTTTTCAATGCTCTATCAAGATTCAGTAAATAATGTCCCTTAATTAAAGTATTTATGATTCCTCCAAGGGACTCTAGCCCTTCTCGTAGCCCTGTGGCACTTCACAAGGGCCTTGCAGCTTTTTCTATTGTTCATCTTCACTGGCTGTGCATGTATGTGGCACGTTTACCACTTTCTTCGAAAGCAAGAGCCATGTCTTATTCTATTGACTCCCTAACAGCATTTAGCTCAATACCTTATACGGCAGCTATTGAATAACAAAGGCAAAAATAATGTTGGTAATATGCCTCATATTTATTGAGTTTCCTGTGCCCTGGGCATTGTACAAAGCACTTGATAGGAATCATTTCAGCCTAGAAGCCCCGTGAGATACATACTATTATTAGTCTAATTACAGACTAGGAATCACAGGCTTAGAAAGGATAAGTAATTTGCCTATGCAAAAAACAAAGCTTTTCATTTGAACTGTTTTGTTTTCTCTGAAGGGCTTATCCATGTACCCTGGTGTCTTAGAGTATTCCTTCAGCACAAAATGATAGAGAAAGGAGGAAAATGAGAAATCTCCAAAGAATAGAGGATGTGAATTGTACATACATTTAAAGAAGGAAGCAAGGATTGGATTTTCAAGTGAACTGACCATAACAATTAGAAAAACCGAAGAGAGTAAACGTAATAAAAGCATAATTTCTATTTAAAGATTGTCACCCTCAGAAAATAATTGGTGATAGACTTTTTAAAATACATCCTTTAAATCTAATGGAAAAAGCAACCTCATTCATATGTAGATCAACTGGGTGTTAGAATACATTTTGCCTTTTAATTCTGAATGAGTATTTAAATGGAAAGCCTCTATTGTAATTGATTAATGCTTGTTGTACCAAGCCTTTCTTTCCTTTAGAAGGAGGTCTCAGTCTGCTGAGGACTAGAATGGTATGTACTTTTCTAATTCACCTGGCCTGTATTCAAGCCCCTACAGCCCTAGGACTTTGAGGTTATTGAATTGTGATCATTTAAGGGGCAAAAGAGCACATTTGCAGAGGTTAGTTGTGTTCGCAGATACTTACTGGATACTACACTTCTGTTCCAGAACAATGGAAAAACCTGGCTGTTTCTGCTTAGAAGTTCAAGGGCTCAGAGGCTCCAGACAATAGAGGCATTCACCAGACTCCAATGTGCTGGATGAAATTGAATCATAAGGTCACAATTGAGTGTAAACCTAAACCTTTCTAATATAAGCACCTAAGAGTGTGTAATTCATGGCAGAAACTTGATTTGAGAAAGAGGAATGTTGGAAGTAATAAAAACAAGAAGAAATTAAGTGAGAATCCCAGAGACTTCCTTGCACGCCAAAGTAGACGATGTTATATTCTTTCCCTTCGAGGGACCCTTCCACACCTGTTGTTGCTTTCCTAGGGAATTGGATAAAATGATCTAATTTCTAAGATTTAGAGGGGAGAAATGATTCTGTCCCACAAACAGAAAGCCAAAGTTCACCTTTTCCACCATTCTTCTTCTGTCAAAAAATATTTTTGATACAGGAATGTTTAATATACTGCCTTGGGGAAAACAAAAGGCCAATATCACAGGCACCAGTTCGTATGTTTATAGATTGGATAACTGATTTGTCCCCTCCAGCACAGAGCTTGTGTCTTACTGGTGGGTGGACTGGTTATTGGTTGATTGGTTGTTGGACAAATTGTGGGAGAGAAATAGCCCCTGAGAGGTGAGTCAGGGTCTTGTTCGACAATCGCAAACACACTTTGTTGAAAATGGCTGCCTCCCCCCTCCCTCCTTGCCCTCCTCTCCCATATGGTCTTCAGACAAAGAACAAGCTCTGATTTTACTAAAGTGAAAAGTTCTCCTGCAGAAAGCATAGCTGATTTGTTAAGGTTTATAGGAAGAATATTTAATGTATATACTCAAACACTTCTCATCACCACTGCTCTGAGCACATAGGTGACTAACGCAGAACTTTACCAGAAGATTGAAAAGAGCTTAATTATTTTTTTTGTTGCTGTTGTTATTTTTATTTGTGTCTTTTACATTACTGTATATTCCCCGTAGGTTTCCCACCACCAATTTACCCGTGAACCGTCCCCTGTGCTCCCCTCTCCCCCGTTCTGAGCCTCAATCCTACCCCCTCTCTCGCTGATTGTCGCTCTTGTATTTGGTTCCCCTATATTCCTGTTATAAGTGAGACCATTCAATATTTTTCGTTTTCCTTTGGCTTATTTCTCTGAGAATGAGTCCTTCTAGTTCCATCCATGTTGCTGCGAATTGCATGTGTTTATCTTTTTTGAATGCTGAATAGTATTCCATTGTGTATATGTACCACATCTTCTTGATCCAGTCATCTATTTTTGGGCATCTGGGTTGTTTGTAAATAGTGCTGCAATAAACATACAGGTGCATGTATCCTTTTGATTAGTGTTTTTTTGTCCTTTGGGTAGATTCCCAAAAGTGGTATTGCTGGGTCGTATGGTAGCTCCACGTTTATTAATTTGAGGAAATGCCATACAGCTTTCCATAGTGGTTGGACCAGTTTGCATTCCCACCAGCAGTGTAGAAGAGTTCCTTTTTCTCCACATCCTCGCCAGTATTTGTTGTTGCCTGTTTTTTGAATGTGAGCCATTCTCACTGGTGTGAGGTGGTATCTCATTGTGGTTTTGATTTCCATTTCCCTGATTATAAGTGATGTTGAACATTTTTTCATATGGCTTTTGGCCATTTGCTTGAAAAGACCTTAATTATTCACAGGAAATCTAAAAGCTATAATAGTATGGGCTAAACAACAATGGCAGGAACCACAGATGGTCTCCTTGAAATCTTTGTTACATATTTTTGGTGTCTTGATATTGTATTACCAACAAAATCACTGTCACGGATGAAGGTATTCAGATTCAAGCAGAGTAAATTGACATTTTTCCCTTTGTCATAATGATCTTTGAAAATACAATCATTCATTCATCCACCATAGTAATTCAATACTTCGACCTTCACCAGGTCACTAAACCAAAACCCAGTATTCTTACCTGCCTAATAATAATAATTCTTACATTTGATGTGAGAAGGAAGTGGTATAATAGAACACATCTTCTCAGAAATCTCAATAGCATAGTTGCTTTCAACTATGAAAGCCTATGGCTCTATGGCTAAATCATAGATGTAGGCACAATATAAAATATAATTCTAGCAGTCAGAGGTTTCCAAGATAGAATGAGTGGCATGGAGCCATCGCAGTTGCTGCCCCTAGGAGTTTCAAGTTTATACTCACGTGGATGTGCAGAAATCCAGTATCACCTAGGTGGCTGGACCAACTGATGCTCACAGACTAACTATCTCTTTTCAATATTATTTTAGCCTGTTACTTACATTTCCCATCATCTTCCCAGAGGAAGGCTTTGTTTTTTCTAGGTTGAATAAAAAGTAAAAAGAATAGCAATTGGTCTCTTAATCCAAGATTGTGGAAATGCTCATTAGCTGACCCTTCTGATATGCTCAGTCTATGAATTTGGATGGCCCAGAAGAAAGCAACTCCGGTCCCCTGCCTCCATGAGTAGGCTGATGAAGGACTGGCAGTTTTATGTGGTTTTCTTTCTTAGGATAAGAAGATCCAAGTGCCAGACCTGGGTCTGTCTGACTTGGGCATCCCTTGTACCGACTCACCACTCCATAGAACTTTCCAAATGTGTTTCCACTGCCATGTAAGACTGGTTTGGTTCAGCAATGCAAGGAAGCTTCTCAACCTGTCAGCTTAACTCTATAATTGGGGACTAACCAATATTTACCACTAAACTTGAGATCTCTACCTCTGTAAGCACAAAACATGGTTAGGATTCCTGGCCTCTCACCGTGATTAGACATGAGCTATTCCATCATTTGGTATTTTTAACAATGACCACACTGGGAGTATTTAATTAAATCTGCATACCTCCAGACAGAATTCATGAACAGGCACACAGGTAATCTTAGAGGCACCTTGCTCTCTAGTCCTTGATGAGAAAGAGTGGGCTCTGGAGTCCTAGACGGAGGTAATTCTAGGTTTGAGCAGCACTGAGCTTGTTGAAGGAGCAGTACTTTTTGAACACAATTATATATGTGTATGTATGTATATAAAGTGTATTTGCCCTACAGGTACATGAAATAACGCTTAACATCACTCATCATCACAGAAATGCAAATCAAAAACCTCATGAGAGATCACCTTATACTTGCCAATATGGCTACGATCAAAAAACAAGAAACAAGTGTTGGTGAGGATGTAGAGAAAAGGGAACGTTTGGGCACTGTGGGTGGGAAAGCAGATTGGAACAGCCTCAGTGGAAAACAGTATGCAGTTTCCTCAAAAAATTTTAAAAAGTATAACTGTCATATGGCCCAATAATTGCACTTCTGGGTATTTTTCTGAAGAAAGTAATAGCACTAGTTCATGAATACTTCTGCACCCCCATGTTTATTGTGGTATTATTTACAATAGCCAAGATATGGAAACAACCTAAGTGCTAATTGTCCACAAATGGATGAATGGATGAAGAAGCTGTTAATACAAGTACACAAATAGAATATTAGTCAGACATAAAAAAGGAAAGAAATCTTGTTATTTATGACAAAGGTGGCCCTTGAGGGCATTGTGCTAAGTGGAATAAGTCAGGCAGAGAAAGACAAATACCAAAATATATAATTTCATTTATATGTGGACTATAAACAAACAAAAGCAAATTTACAGATACAGAGAACAGATTAGGTTTGCAGAAGCAGGCAATGGGAGCTGGGTAAAATGAGTAAAGGGTCCAAACAGTACAAACTTCCAGTTTAAAACAAGTAAGTCACAGAAGAGTAATGTACAGCAAGGAGACCACAGTTAATAAATTCTATTGCACATTTGAACTTTGCTAAGAGTAGAACTTAGAAGTCCACATCATAAGAAAAAAATGTATTCCTTGGGATGGATGTTAATTAAGCTTATTATGGTGAACCTTTTGTTATATATAATATATTGAATCTTTATGTTATACACCTGCAACTAATACAATGCTATGTGAATTATACCTCAAGTTAAATAAAACGTATAAAAGATTGTCCATTGGGAATAAAAGTCCATTGGACTAATCAGTCAAAGAGTAATAAGGCCATTAGAAGGAGATAAGAGATGCAGCTAAAAGGGTTATACAGAAGGAGAAAGTGACACCAGAGGACGTATGAGTCAGCTTGAAGAAATTTAATTCAGCTGAAGAAATAATGTTCATGAATTTGATTCAACTGGAGAAATTCTCTGTTGTAGAAATAGACATTTATGATAATTCATTTTTCTTAAGCTATGCTTGTGGTGGACAATTCTAGATTTTCCCATATCTGACTGACTTCTTCCAGTTAAATGCAATTTCATTTTCGAAATACTAACCCCACCCACTGTTTTCAGCAGTGAGGCAAGTCCAGGAAACTAGCTTTGGTCAACTAAAATATAAATGCAAACTCTCTATCTCTTTTCCAGTAAAGCTTTATAATCATTCCTTATGCTTGACTTTCTAAGTTGTCCTTCCCTATCACAAGGAAACCTAATGGTACATGTTAAGAATATGGTGGCATCAAATGGTGTGGAATAAATAGAGCAGAGCCTCCTACTGTGTCCTCCCTACAGATAGACACATACAAAAGGGAGAGCTAAACTTGCTGTTTTAAGCTACCTAGATTTGTGGGAGTATTTGTTATGGTTGCTAACCTGATCCATCCTGACTGCTACAATGCTCAAGACAATGGTGGGAGAGCAAGATAATTAATTAAGGGAGCTACAACAAATGGACTTTTTGGGTCTTTAATTTCTTTCTCCAAAGCTATAGCACAGCGTTTTCCAGAAACTTTCATAAAGTTTATAAAATATATACTACAAAATTCTAATGGAAAAATAAAAAGACCAATTTATAATGTGTTTTATATTTTCAGTTCACAATACCTAAGCTACTATAAACTTCATTAAATTCATAAATGCATATAAATGCATTAAGCCCTGAGTGTTTGCAGAACAGAGATTAGTTTTTTTTTTTTTATCGGCATCCCAGTGACTACCAACGAACTTTCAAATAAAAATGTTTAATATATTAAATAAATATTACTAAAAAATTTTTTCTAGGCTACTCCATATGCAAAATTCCATCTGTCAGTGGTATCCTTACCTTACCTCTCTAATTGAATTTGACTTGATTTTGGGGTTCTAAGTCTAGAGATTTTTGCTGATGCTTTTTGCCCCATTTGAAATGCACTGCTCACTCCCCTCTGACGAGGTCAGCACCACCACCTCCAGAACCACCTCCAAGTGTAGTGGTAGCCCAGGCAGTTTTCTACCTTGTGGCCTCAGCACCAACTCACACTCTTAAAAATTATCAAAAACCCAGAGAAGGGGGCCTCCCTGGTGGCGCAGCAGTTAAGTGCTGCGCTGTGTAGCTGTGGGCACCAGCGATGCGAGTTCGACGCCCAGCCAGGGAGATTCCCACATGGAGCGGCAGACCTCTCCTGCCTTGCCCGCTGCTCCCCTCAGCAGTGTATTTCTGTCTATCTGACTGTTCTGCTCCCCGGTCTGTCTCTGGTGAACCCTCTCACCGCCCCACGCCTCTGGCCTATACCCCAGCTTGTATGCATAAATAAATAAATCTAAAAAAAAAAAAAAAACAGAGAAGGGTCTCCCTGGTGGCGCAACAGGTTAAGTGCAGCACTGTGGAGCTGTAGGCAGCTGCGGCGCGAGTTTGATGCCTGGCCAGGGAGATTCCCACATGGCACAGCAGACCTCTCTTGTCTCGCCCACTGCTCCCCTCTATCTATTTCGGTAGATATTCCTGTTCTGCTCCCCACTCTGTCTCTGGTGGGTCCTCTCACCGCCCTGCACCTCTGGACTGCACCCCAGCTTGCATGCAAAAATAAATAAATCTTTAAAAAAATACAGAGATCTTTACATGGATTATACATCCTTCTGTTAATTGTTTGAAAAAATTAAATCTTAAGCTCAGAAGATTTAAGAATATTTATGTATTCCTTTAACATAACAATGATAAATTCATTGCATGTGAATGTAAACAGCGTATCTTATGGAAAAAAATTACATTTTACAAATCAAAAACATTTTTACTGAGAATGGCATTGTTTTACATTTTGGCAAATCTCTTTAGTGTCTGGCTTAATGGAAGGCAGCTGGATTCTCTTATCTGATTCTGCATTCAATTTGTTTCAATACCCAGTGTCATATATCTTCTGAAGATTTCCACTGTAGACTCGTGACAGTATGAGAGTTAAAATGGAAATGCCATCTTCGTGCTATTTTAGAACTGGTTTTGAATTTGTGCTTCCCTGAAAGGATCTTGGGGACATTTGGGGGTCTCTTTCTTCTCTAAAACACTTTTATGATAGGAAAGCCTAAGGCAGAATTTACCACTTGATTATCTACCAGCTGATTTATTTATATTAGATATAGTTTTCAACCTAAATTGTAAATATCTTGAAGGCAGAGACAACAAATACTCACAAAACACGGAAGAGTCTAGATGCTGTTATACACAGCAAGCGCAAACTGTGACCCAGAAAGATCAAGGAAGGACTGAAGTTCCCTTATTTTTTAAAATCAGTGTATCACTTCAAAATAACTTAAGCTATGACATTTTATCTCATTCAACTTCTTTCCAGGGACAACCAGAACAACAAACGGGGTAGTTCCTTCCAGAACTATTTATACGAATGTGTCTGCATAGTCAGTAGTGATGTTTTCGAACTGTTCTTACATAGACCTTATTTTAAGTGTCTTACTTTTTAATTCAAAATCCTATCTCTGTGATCTCTCCACATGGCAGCGTAGACCTTCTAGTATCACGTCTTATTTGTTCATTCCCTCTAATGGAAGACATGTAGATTGTTCCCAACTGGTCACCCATAAGAACATTGCTAAAGTGAGTGTCCTTATTCGTGTTTCCTCAATGCTTTGTACAACAATTGCTCTAGGTCTTATTCTTGAAATTAGCGTACTTGTTTTTTTTAAAAAGATTTATTTATTTATGCATACAAGCTGGGGTGTAGGACAGAGGTGTGGGGTGGTGAGAGGACTCACCAGAGACAGAGTGGGGATCAGAACAGGCAGATTGACTGAAATACACTGCTGAGGGTTGCAACGGGAGAGGCAGGAGAGGTCTGCTGTACCCTGTGGGAATCTCCCTGACCAGGTATCGAACTTGTGCAACACTAGCTTCATAGTGTTGCGCCACCAGAGAGGCCCCATATATTTGTTGTTTTGTACGTGGGCACGTTTCTGCTTTACCAACAGAGTCATTCTAAGCTGTATGCACCATCACAAAGGCGAGAGAGTGTCCTGTCTCCTACTTTATATTATCAGGCTTTATTTTTATTGTGTCTTCTAAGCTGAGCCCTCTGTAAGGACACCATGGGACCTTCAGCAAATACTTGTTACCAGAAGCAGCTCTAGCCTGAGCGTCAGCCATTTGAGTGCGGACACATTCTACCAGCCTGGACATATTACCTTTCGTTGTTCCCTGTGACCCATGCAATGGGTCCTCGAGTAGACCCAACAGGGTATACTATACGCCCAGAATTTTCTTTTACTTTTGTCTATTCCAACGAGAATTTTGTGTTCCACATTCTTTAAGCACAGGAGCTCTGCCCTCTTGCATTGCCCACAACCAGAGCCTCCAAGGCAGCCACCCTGACTTTGAGGCCACCATTACCAAAACACTGAGTCAAGTGCCGCTGAAAGGCTTCATCCCGGAGGAAGCTGCCAGAGTCCTCTCCCACAAAACAAGTCTCACTGTGGGATGAAGAGTTCCGCAGTGAGAGACGCTGTCTGGATTCAATCACGCAGCTGTGAGGCTAATGTGATTGCTTCAAGACCCTACAAATTACCAGATGTCAACAACCAGCTCAAATGTGTTTCCCAGTCCCTATGAGCCGAGAGGACATGTAACAATGGAGGGCCATGGTGGTACCTCCTTGACTGTAGTTACTTCAAATGTGTATCTTCTCATTTGAGGAGAATAGGAGCTATGTGGGTGAGAAAAGTGATGATAGCATTGTCAGAACCCAGTCTGGCTTAAAAACTTCTGACAGATTAAACTCACAACCATGCACACATATTCAAGAAATACATACTAGAGGTGTCACGGGCAGTATGAATGGGAATACTAGGCATTCCTATGAACTAGGTAAAACTCTGAGGTCCACATATCTTTGTGATCTTCTTGTAAAGAAAATTCCTACCTGCAATGGGAAATGAAGCCACATGACTTGTAGGGCAGTGGAAAATATTGACATTATCAGCATTTTAAACAGGAGTCGTGATCATATTTGACAGATTGTGATTGTCACTTAGCAAATGTTTCATCATGGAGACCAATTGGTTCTGCCTAAATTTATGCCTTGACCCTTTTCCTATTTTTGTGTTTATGAACTAAGAGTTGTCGTGTCTACATCTGATGAGCTTCTAATTCTTTCATCATTTCTAGGGAAACCCAAAGTTTGTAGATAATTTGCACAGGGCCTCCCTGGTAGCACAACAGGTTAAGACTCAGCACTATGCAGCTGTCTGCAGCCACTGCAGCACGAGCACGAGTTCCATCCCCAGGCAGGGAGCTTCCCACATGGCACAACAGAACTCTCTGTCTCCCCGCTGCTCTCCTCAGCAGTGTATTTCAGTCAATCTGCCTGTTCTGCTCTCTGGTGAATCCTCTCACCCCCCGAACCTCTGGCCTGCACCCCAGCTGTTGTATGCATAAATAAATAAATCTTTTAAAAAAATCATAAAGAATTCAAATAGTTATGGCCTGAGTTCAATCCCCAGCCAGGGAACTTCCCATATGGCACAGCAGACGTCTCCTGTCTCCCTGCTGCTCCCCTCATCAATGTACTTCAGTCGATCTGCAGGTTCTGCTTGCCACTCTGTCTCTGGTGAATCCTCTCACCACCCCATACCTCTGACCTACACCCCAGTTCTTGTACGCATAAATAAATAAATCTTTCAAAAAGAATTATTTGTATATTAGGCATCATTTCTGCTATTATTAAACATATTTTGCCCATCCTACTTCCCTGGGATAGTTAGTAAATGGAGCAATCTCTGTTCTTTGGAAATGTCTATGATTTGATTTTTATTTCAAATTTCAGATTCTCTCTCCACCGTGCTAGAAATGGATACATTTATTGAACCCCCTTTCCTGCAAGGCTACTGAAAATTGTTAAATAACACAGAGGTGTTAAATAACACATGTGCCAATTTTATTCCTCTCTACGGTGACTTCCAAAGCTAACAAGCTAGTAATATTTGGTTTCACTATTATCTTACCAAATAAACAAAAAATGTACCATTCTTTTCCCAAGAGAATAAGGTCTTATCAGGAAAAAGCAGTCCTGGGTGACTCCATATTTAAATTTCTTATTAGTAGCACACACAAAAAAATTTTTGCCTGCCAAAGATATATATATTAATAAAGAATTTAAAATACACATTTACTTTTGGAACAGAAGTTGAAGAAGCTGTAGAGTTGTGGTTTGTGAACTTCATGATTTCTTTGAATTATGCAGTAGGTCTTGGTAAGAACATACCTCTTCACAAAGCCAAATAATCTGGGTATATAATATAAAAACACATGCCAAAATGGTAAGCTCATTAAAATGCAATCAATAAATTGCACTTAACTAAAGAGAGCAAGAAATGGAAAGGAACAAATATATCCTCAAGCTGGGAAAAATCATTGTAAACTCTCAAACATTTATTTGAAATTATCTTTCCAAGAATAATGGAGCAAAAATAATCACATTCCTTTTCCTTTACATACTTCAGTTCAGAGAAACCAGATGCAGAATGAAGCTTTGCTCGCCTGCCAAACTGTCAACTTTGTTTAATATTTAAGTTTCATACAATATAAACAAAAGAAGCAAAATTATGGCTAGTGCTGGGAGTTCTGAATTTGAATCATTTTAACTGATCACCACATATTCTGAAAACAGTGATAAATCCCTCTAGTCCCCTTTGAGTATTTCTCACTGTAATTCCAGTGGTGATGGAAATGAGTGGTTTTATAAGGTGGGCATGCATGCATGTTTTATATCTATGTATTTCAAGTGGTATCATTTTCCACCATTGAAATTTATTCCAGTTTCTTTGGGGGAATATTTCTTACAGAGAAATAGTTAAAGGCTTCTGAAAAACCCTTCTTGCTCGTGAAGACCTGGTCAAAGAAAATCATAGCTGTACATGTTATGTGTTCGGCCTGCTCTAGGCTCTGAACTGAACCTTTTACATTCATTTACTCATTTAACCTTCATAATAACTCTTTGATATAAACAGTATTTTCATCTTCATTTTAAAGATGAAGAAATTTGAAATACAAATTATGTAACTTGAGCGATTTCACATGAATCATGGATTGAGCGCACTTCCTCATCACCTTTCCTCCCAAAGTCCACTAAAATGGTGGTAAAAGGCTCCACTGTTGTTCATACTCACTTATCCCTGCCCCCTGTGGCTGAGTCTCCATCTCAATGGCATCTATTTAATTGTCCTGTTGACTTTGAACTTGACCATGTGATTTTTGTTTCGCCAACAAAACATGTGGTGTGGCAGTTTTAATGCCACATTCCAGGAGAGGCTGTACGTGGCCTCGAGAGGCTTGACACTGCCTCTCTTGCATTCCTGTCCCTGCTAGAAGAACAGGCTGTCCCTGGCCCAGGCTGCCCCTTCACCCTGGCGCCACATGAGAAGACAAGGAAGCCCAGCCAAAGAGACAAATTGAAGAGCCACTGACCCAAACCTCATCCAAAAGAAGCAGGAATCAAATCTATGTGCAAACTATGGAGATTTTGTTGGTGGTGGCTATAACAGCAAAAACTGGCTAAAAATAACAATGGGGGAGAAAATCTGTGAACATATAATAATACAAAGCACTAAACTGAGGCCTTCTGTGCATAGAAAAATTGAAGACTAGCCGGAAGGTGAATAGTTGTTGGAATTGTGCTATATGAGATACACAGCAATCAGCTTGGGAAAACCAACTACCTCACAGAACCTGGGAGAAAACTTAGACCCAGAGATTCTATAACTCTAAACCTGTCATGCAGTGAACTCAATTTCCAGTGATTGCACTAAACGGGAACCCACATGGTTAGGAAGCTCTATCTTCTATGCAATGCTATGACTAGCTATTACCCTATTTGTGGCTACCAAAAGATACTAGACATTTGAGGAATACTTGCAAAAGAAGCAAGAAAAAGGTCAATATTTTCATGCATAAAGTATATCATAGGAGGAAAGAGAATTTTGCATGAACAGAAGAGAAATTTAAACTAATTCTAATTAGCATTCTCAAAGACAGTTGAGAAGATACTACATAAAAATAAAAAATAACAGAACAGTATCAAAGAAAAAGAAAAACTGTAAAATAATCAAGAGATTGTGGAAATTCAAAATACTGCTCCCGATACTGGTGACAGTAATTTAGTTTACTTGAGGAAGGCGGAGAACACTGGCAGTCTGTCTGCTCTGAGGTAACTCAGAGATAGCTCACCAGGTGGTACGCTGAAAACACATATCTCCTGTTTCATAGTCACCCTCCATATGAGTGGTTTCAGCACTTAGGGACACTACTTAT